>CAWUFW010012367.1:0-546830 GCA_963921515.1 Calotriton arnoldi | reverse complement strand
CGTCCGAGGAGGGGCAAGTGAGAGGCCGATGGCCAAGCGCAACTCCCAGGAAGCCTGAACCTGTTCTGGATGTTCACCTTTGTGCACAGACTGTTCACCCTGTTGACGGCAACACTACTCCCACACATTGCATGGGGAGTACAAGTTGGACCAATGTGTCAGACAACTGTGGCCCCGATACTGGGGATTCTGTCTACCAGGACTTTCAATTCACCTAGGAACTTCGGATTGCAAGATTTATGTACAGCACTACCCATCCTATGCACTATTCACACAAATGTATCACAATCAACACACTAATACACCATACTTGCCTCTGTTGTGATTCCAACGTGGGTGCTGTTATGGGGATGATGAACTGCAAAATTACACTGTGTATGCGAACTGCAACAGCAAGGACAACACAGGCATGTGAGTAAAGGCAACGTGACACATATGAGGGAGACACACCACCAGGGCTACACAACACATACACACCTAGGCCATCTGACTCATTGCCTACACTGATGTTGCCAGGGAAGACTGTGCAATGCACAGACACCACACCCATTCCCAGTTGTAGTCAAGTAGCCCACAGGTGCAGTAAGCAAATGGCAGTCAAATGTGTGACCACAGACAACGCACATCACAAAGTGAAGCACAGGTTTATTACACAGTTGCAACATGTCGTAACCACTACAGATGCAAGGTAATCCCACCTGGCAGCGGGCACACAGTCAACAACTGTAGACGGAAGGAAGTCCATGGGTGTGGCGCACATCACCTGTAGGGACACAACAGCTACCAGCCTGGAAGTGCAATCACGTCGTCGGTGGACACAGTTGACCAAACGAATCTGAAAGTACCCTGTGAAGGACAGAAATTACACACAGTCAAAAGCAATGGAGTACAGGACAGAACAGCAAAACTCATGCACAATACATGTTACAAGATACCCACCCAGAACCAAGTTAGCATGTCAACACTGTTGGGGAGTACAGCCCACCTGTAAGCACACATTGCAACACACATCCAGTCAAGTAGCCCATGGACACACTCCAACAGCACCAGAGCACCACCTACACATCATGCCAACTCACATCATTGACATGACACCTCAGGATACTCACATTCAGCTAAAGAAGTTGGTGATGAGCTGTGTGCGGACATCACCATCATCATCATCATCATCGTCACTGGCATCGTGGTCCAGGCCAGGATCCTCCACAGGTGGCGGATGTTGGTCATTGTCATCCTGGATGAGAGGCAACTCCTTCCGCACTGCCAGGTTGTGGAGCATGCAGCAGACGATGATAATCTTGCACACTTTCGCAGGGGCATATGGGAGGGACCCTCCGGTCTTGTCCAGGCAGCGGAAGCGGCTCTTCAGGAGACCAAATGTCCGCTCAATCACTCTCCTGGTCCCACCATGTGCCTCATTGTAGCGCATCTGGGCTGGTGTCACAGGGTTCCTGAGGGGTGTCAGCAACCACGGCATGTTGGGGTATCCCGAGTCACCTACGGACAGACAAGTGCACATTAGCTGACTTGGAAAAGTGGGCGGAATACTACAGATCAGATCACACACAATGGCACAAAGTCAGTACACACCGACAAGCCAGGCACGCTGGTTCTGCATCTGTGACATCATCCTGGGGATGCGACTACTCCTCATCACAAAGGCATCGTGTGCTGAACCAGGGAAACGGGCACACACGTGTGTGATGGTCATGTCTGCAAGACACACCACCAGTGCATTGACCGAGTGGTAGTGCTTGCGGTTCCTGTAGGCCTGCTCCTGGGCCTGTGGTGGTACCAAAGCCACATGTGTCCCATCAATGGAGCCAATGACATGCGGCATCCTCCCCAGGGCATAAAAGTCACTCTTCACGTCAGTGAGTCGTCGCGAGTCTAGGGAAATAGATGTACCGGTTCAGGAATAGCAACATTGCCGCCAAAACATCACGGAGCACACGGCTCAACATGGTCTGTGACATCCCACCAGCAGTCGCCACAGTATGTTGGAAGGTACCGGTGGCAAAGAAGTGTAGGGCTGCCATCACCTTCACCTTGGGGGTCAGCGCTGTAGGATACGGCCGGCCAGGCTGCAAATGTGGGGACAACTGCACTGCCAAATCCTCAATCAGCTGCCTGGTGAAGCGGTACTGTCGGATGCTGTCCCGTTCCACCATCGTTGCCAGGTCTGGGAATGGTCGATGGACAGCAGGAGCCCTGCAGTGCAGAGGAGAAGTAAGCAAGATTGTCAGTCAACCCACATATGCGGCATTGAACACACTCAATATCCCAACATACATCATTATGAGGCACAACTTCACATGAAGTGTGCAGTTCCGTAAGGACATGTATGGTACATACATGGCCAACATCTGTCAACACGGTCCAACAGGTGGCATCAATTAGTCCCAGGTTGGCCCATTGGATATCATGAGGCCGTGTCACAGTTCCCATCTCCTGCTGCCGTGTCACAATCACCCCCACAGTGACATGTGAGGACAGATGTGCCCCAGGCACCACAGCTCAACGACAGGTACATTCCCAGGGACCCTGTATTGCCACATGGACACTGGCATTACATGGAGTATCATGTATACACCACAGCAAAACAACCATGACCCCCACAGGTAGTGGTCCCACTTGCCACGGCAGGATAGACATGGACGTCTGTGACACACACACGCACAACATCAAAGTCCATGCACACACAACCTGGATGTGGAGACTGTCTCCCATTGTGCACATGAAATCAGAGACATTGTAAACACTACATGCACAAAGACTGTGGAGGACCATCACTATTGTGCCACTGGGACACCCTGGCTCAAACATACCGTCGCACATGGGACTCACGGGGTATGTGACATGACATACACGTACACCACCGTGAAATGTGACCATGGCACATGCACAGATATGAACAGTTGCACATCACAGTGGTCATGTACACGTAACACCCAGGATCCTGTCCCCATTAACACGTGCACAGCCTGGGGGTGGCTGCCCACAGGTGACACCCACAGGACAACATGTACACCAACATACACACAATAGGAAATGCAGCCTTACATGCCTTATGATAAAGTTTGGACAGGCTGTCGTGATGTAGGTGTGCCCCTCACTCCTGGGAGCTATCTGTGGCTGGCATATGTCCATCTGAGACAGGCATGCTGACATATGCCAGTCACATGTACAGTGATGCGTTGAACAGCAATGGACCGATCGGTGCCCCCGGCCGGCCCATTGCATTCAATGTGTGCGGGTACGCGTTGTACCCCTGTACGCGTTGAACTGCAATGGACCGATCGGTGCCCCCGGCCGGCCCATTGCATTCAATGTGTGCGTGGTGCACGCGTTGTACCCCTGTACGCGTTGTACTGCAATGGACCGATCGGTGCCCCCGGCCGGCCCATTGCATTCAATGTGTGCGGGTGCAGCGTTGTACCCCTGTACGCGTTGTACTGCAATGGACCGATCGGTGCCCCGGCCGGCCCATTGCATTCAATGTGTGCGGGTACGCGTTGTACCCCTGTACGCGTTGAACTGCAATGGACCGATCGGTGCCCCGGCCGGCCCATTGCATTCAATGTGTGCGGGTACGCGTTGTACCCCTGTACGCGTTGTACCGCAATGGACCGATCGGTGCGCACCCATTGACAATGGGCTTGCCTGGCAACGGACGCGTTTCGAATTTCGAGCGAGTCGGTTGCTGGAAAATCAGTTGGTCACCCACAACAATGTTGCAAAATCATGTATGTCATGAAGTTGAAGATTTGAAGGATGCTGTGGGCGTGTTTTGGTGCTGCTATTCCATGGATTGGCCAGATTCAGAAGATGCAAACGACTTGGACCTATCACTTTGGACACAAGGGACAGTATCTGCCTCTCCAGCACATATATATTGCTGGCTGTTCCCCTGAGAACTCACTTGCCTGCACTACATGCTCCAGGACGACATCTGCCACTGCACTGCTGCTGTCTCTGCCCCTCTGGACCCTGCAATGGCACGTACTGTGGAGAGAGCCCCAGCCTTCAGCCTTGAGGAGAACCAGGCCCTGCTGGACAGCCTACTTCCACAGTACAGCAAGCTGTATGGGACACCAGGGGAGCAGGTGAGTGTTCTGTGCACTGCCTTTCTGAATGTGCATTTTGTCTGACTAGCAAGGCTGGAAGTCTGCACGCCACTGGCTAGCAGGCTCACTGAGTAGTTGTCACCCCATAGTGTGTAGTGACATGCACTGGACAGGTATGGTGCAGTGACAGTGCATTTGAACAAGGTTTTACTTCCCATGCAATGATACCATGTAGTGACGTCTGGCAAACTGTCCATGGGCAGCTTTGCACTGCCTGTGTACATCATGTGCCCCTGTGATTGAGACATGTATATACAACTGTGTCATGCATGGATATGTTGCATGTGTAGTAATGGCCTTTTCACTCTGTCATCCTGACAGGTTAATGCCCATCGGAAGCAGGAGATCTGGAAGGACATCGTCCGGGCCGTCCGGTCCGTGGGGGTCTACAAGCGCCGGATCCGCAACTGCCAGAAGAGGTGGCAGGACCTTCGGGGCTGGACCCGGAGGATTGCACGGGTCCAGCTGAAGCTGTCGCCTCCTCGCAGGAGGGGCGGAACACGGACCCTGACCCCCACATGCTCCAGATCCTGGCGGTGGTGTTTCCAGACCTGGATGGGCAGCTGAAGGCCAGACAGCAGCAAGGAGGGGTGAGTCAAAGACTGCACTGTGAACTCTGTATTACATGCTTTGTGCCCTCCTCTGGCCTGGTTCAACTGCCACAGTGCAGCAGTCATGTTGTCCAGGAGCCATGTCCCTCTATTGTGCACTGCCCACTGCTCATCTGATACCCAGGTGTGGCCCTTACATTCAGGGAATTGTGTCACTTGGGACTGTGTCCTTGCAGTTTGCTTCACTAAAGGTGGGGGACAGCATCTGTTTCCCTAACTCTGTTGTGGGCATCATGGGTGGGTCCATTGTTCACACAACGCCTGTGTTCGGACATGTAATCTGCGTGTTGCTTTGATATGCGGTCCACTTGCTGAGCTGAGCCACCACATGTGCCTGGGGTATGTGGCACACGCCATGCAGCGGGTGGGAACAATGTTTGGGCCACAGGAGTGTGCAGATTACGTGTGTCACACATACATAGCCAGCTATCCACTGTCCAGGGCTCATCCCTCATTCATGTGGAGCAGGACAGTCATGCCTACTCCAGGCCATGCAATGCACTCTGTACTCCCACTCCCGTGTATCAGCTGACACATTGTGCGCAGTGATTTGACCCCTCAGGTGTCTGCCTCTGTGTCAGTGTGCTGTGGATTACTTGCCAGGACTGCTGGGGTGTTTCTTGGTAGGGGCTCAGCATGCCCCTGGAGATGTGACCATAGGAGACGATACTTGTGTGTCACATAGGTGTTTGATCAGCTGCCCGTGCAGACTGGGGTATGCGAATGTGAAGTTCAGGCAGCTGTTCCCCATTCACAGCAGATTGTGAGGGGCTCAGGTTCAGAGGGTAGTGTCACAGGTCTCCCATATGTCCAATAGGTATGACCTGGACAGATGAGGGTTAAGATGATGTGTTGTGTGGGGGATGTACATGTGCACTTGTGCAGCTCCAGGACTTGCATTCCCCATGACCTACTATTGTGACACAGTGCATAGTGTTGTTGTCTGGCTGCCAAGTCATACATCACTGAGACAGTGATGTATGACTTAGCAGTCATGCCTCTGCCATGGCATGTGTCAACTTATTGGTGGTCCTGCAGGGGAGTGACATGTGCTACATGCCCACCATTGTGGCGATGGCTATCAGGACATGGGTGCATCATGGTGTCTGTCGCTGGTATGCATCACATGCATTTCCTATTTGACTCTGGGCATCCCTTTCATCCGGAAACCTGTACTGACTCAGTGGCAAGAGCTGTGATGTGTGCATGTCCACATGCCACACCGTGTCCTCTGCACTGTCCAACTACTGTGTACTTGGTGCATGTGTCCACACTGGGGTGTTGCAATCCAATAGACACCAGACAGATGGGTGCAAGGCCATGTGGGATGTGAGTGCCATGCTTGGCATCAGACTGACAATTGGCTTCTCCTGTTCAGTTAGGGCACTTTTAGCAATGTACAACTAATGATGCCAGGGCTTGCCCAGTAATGTGCTGTGCTCACAGTGGTGTGTGCGTTTGGTGCAGGTGACTGATGTCTGTCTGTTTCCCCATTGTTTGCAGATACATCCACGGCCACGGAAGGGGACAGCTCCACGGACCAGGAGGAGCCAGAGAGCCAGACTGGGTCGCCAGCCGAGGAGTGGTCGGAGGGACCCAGTGGCACGGAGGGCGAGGGAGCCACACCGAGGAGTCCTCAGCACCATCCACCTCAGCTGAGGACCAGAGCAACTCGGAGGATGACTCCCTTATGGAGGCGGGTGTCAGCAGCCACCACACCCCAGCTAGTGTTGCTGTCCCCGCCACCACCACCCACCGCCCTCCCATCGGCTCCCATTCCCCAGGTCCGTGGAGGCTCCCATGTTCGGGAGCGCGTCTCCTTTGGGCCAGGCACCGCACCCCTGCCTCTGTGTCCCCTGCTGCCCTGAGTGAGGAGTCTGTGTACCTCCTTCGCCAGCTCCATGTAGGGCAGACAGCCATGCTGAGTGTCCTCCATGCGCACACCGCTCTGTTGACTCAGCTGGTGTCGTTCATGGAGGGCATCTCATCGGGCATGTCTGACCTACAGAGGGGCAATAGGTCCATGGACTCCTCCCTGACGGCAGCAGTGTCCCTCCTCAGACAGTCCCTCACCCCTCCTGCCTCTGCTCCATCCACGCTCCCCAGCACCTTACCCGTCCCAAGCACACACACACCGGCACAGGCACACACCAGCACACACACGTCCAGCACACAGACACACACGCCACAAACAAAACGCACACGCACGCACAGTCAGGGGACTGAAACCAGACTCACAGGGGATGGGGCCCTGGTACACACACACACGCATCCACGGGCACTGCGCAGTCCTCAGTTGCCTCTCCCTCCAAAACACCCTCCCTTGCCTCACCTGCAACCCCAAAGACCCAGCGCCTCTTCCTCAGTGACCTCGGCCTCTTCCCCTCCGATCCAGCTGCTCCAGCATCCAGGGGGAAGAGGAAGCCCCCACACGGAGCAGAGTGCCCCTCGCCCCCGGACACCCTCCCCAGGCGCAGACAGACTGGGGCCCCCACCCGCAAGTCCCCCGGAGTGGTAAGAGCAAGACCCCGCCGCCACCCTGCAGCTCAAGCACCAGGTCTCCTTCCTCCATCCCTCAGGCCCCCACTCCACAGGTGCCCCCACCACACCCTGCCCCAGGTTCCCCCACCCACAGATATACCATCCCCAAGAGGATCCGGCCTTCCCCCCTGCCACTTGCTCTCCCGGCACCACACCCCCGCTGCGCTTGTCTGTGCCACTGATGTGGTGAGGGTGTCCTCCCCCTCTGTCCAGCCCACCTTGCCTGTTCCCCATTCTCCTCCCCTGGTGGTAGGCACTGCAGTGGAGTCCACTACCACCCTGTCTGACTTGGGCACTGCAGTGGTGTACCTGTCCACTCCATCTGCAGGGTCCACTGCAGTCGTGCCGGCACCCACAACATCTGAGCCATGCCCCCAGTTGTGCCGGCACACACCATGTCAGACACCTCCACTGCAGTTGTCAGTGGCTCTCCAGCACCCACCACCCCTTCCCTGCTTCCTCCTGGTGAGCCCTGATCCTGTCCCTGCGGTGCCTGGCCTACCCCCCGGTTGCCCCTCCTAGTGGATTGTCCCTGGTTTTGTGCAGGCATGTGTAGGGTGGCATCTGCCACTGTCACCCACTTGTGACTTTGTTGATGGACTGGCCATTGGCCTTTGTTTATTTTCTACCGGACTTCTACTTTTAATGCCACATATGCTGAATAAAGCAACTTTCTGTTCTCTAGTGCTTTTGCTTCTGATGTACATGATGTTGATGATGCTAACCATGCCCTTGCTGCAGTGATGGTGATATTTGGTCTCATGATAATGAAGTGTTACTGTGCAGGAACCCATGTGGTCCAGGGGGAATGTGTCCTATCCTGTGGTGTATCCATGTCATCCATAGCAGCATCTGATGGTGTCATGTGTTCAGTATTTGGCAATGGGATTTCCTACTTAGATTGCCTATTTCACATCTGTGGCTTCCACCCCTGCACATCTGTTGTGCCTGCCATTGTTCAATTCGTCTACTTCCCTGACCGTGTGGCCATCTCCAGTGGACATGCAGGTTTGGGCATCAATGGGGAAGGACTCATCTGTGTTGTCAGTGCAACATTGCTATACAAGTGTGTTGGATCTGTGCTGATGATTCCGTTGGCACTTCCATGACCAGGCTGATGTTACGGGAGCCCTCATTTGGTGCTAATTGTTGATTGTGTGACCAAGTGCTCAGCTGACATGATGGGGCCCTACTGAGGCAACATATGGCACAGCTTTCCTCACACAGGAGTGGAGTCCCCTCATGGCAGTGTGTACTCCTGTGACATTGCCTGCGCCCAAGGTGTGTGTTGTATGTGCATGTCTGTGTGTTCACTTCCGTTTAGCTGTGCATGCTGTGATCCCTAGTGTTGTACCTGTTTGTGATGCTAGCTGAGTTGACCTATGTTCCCCCAAAGTCTTCGCCCTGGGTTCTCTGTGATGTGGGTGCATGGCACATTACTGGTCATCAGGGTGTCACCCATAGGTGTGTTTGCTGTCAGGGCTGAGTTTGTGTGCAGACGCAGATGGGTCACAGTCAGGTTTCCCCTTGGCACTTGTTGTTTGCCCCTGTCATGTGATTTCCAGTTTGTGTTATCTTTCAGTGATTGAGACACGTTGTGTGTGTGACTGCTGGCACTCCTCAGGGTCCGGGCTGCAATATTGGTTGTTGTCTATGTGTGTTCTTTGTGGGTGACCTTGGCTTCTTCATTGGTGTGTGACTGTGGCTGGGATCCCATTGGTTGGTGTGGTATTGCCGTCATGTCCATGTACAGCGTAGTGTGCAGTGTGTCAGACATTCAGGAGTCTTGTTGAGTGGCCATGTGTGATGTGTTTCTGCACCTTGGTTCCCACCCACCACCCTGGAATAGTCATGGGTGCATGTGCAATGTCACCAGTGCATGTGTGCTTCACTGCTGCACATTGTTGGAGGTCGAGGGGTGTGGTGTTGAGTGTGTGCAGATGAGAGTTGTTGCCCGGCTAGGCCCCTGCCTCCATGTTGGCCTTGGCTTACTGGCCATGCTGTTTGATTTGTGCTTGTGTAGGTGTGATGGTAGTTAGTTGCTCAGGACACATGACTGTGGTTCACAGTGTGAACCACATTTAGCTTTGTCATCACAGTGGGATTGTAATGCAGCCCAGGGTCACCACATTGTGGGGGCCCTGGGGGTGGTGTTGTGGTGTGTCTGTGTCTTACTGTGTCAGTTGCTGTCCCTACGTGCCTGTGTGACATGTGTGATTTGTGCTCCCTCTCATCTGACAATGCCTGCTTGCCCACATAGGGGATTTGGATCCATGAGTTACCTTTGTGTGGCACTGTATGCACATCTGTATGATTGGTATTCAGGTCTCCTCATGTGTTGTGTGGTTGCCTGGGGACACTGGCACCCCCCTCACCTGTTGTATATGATGTGCAGTGTGGGTCTGCCTGTTTGTGTTTGTGCATCTGCACCACTGCATTGGCATATCTTGGGTGTGCCATTGGCTGTATGTAGTTTGGTGGGTTTCCCCTGCTGTCCCTGGGACTCCTAGGTCATCGGTTAGCACAATGATCATGGTTTGTGTGTCCCATTGCTGCCATGGTATGGTATCTGTTCACCTCACATCTGCAGTCTCCACAGGGTATCTGCATTTGTGTGCCCATTGAGTGAAAATATGTGGGTCTGCATTCTGATGGTCACTTCTGTCATTGTGTCATTGATGATTGTTGACGGTGTCAGCCCCCATGGGTGTTGTTTGTCTGCACATGGCCAAAGGTATGTCTTATTTGCACTGCAGTATTTGGCTCCCCCAATTTATGTTGCAATGGGACACATACACTACTTTGCCACTGATGTGTTTGTTGTTCTGTGACCAGGAATCATCCATGCAGTTTGTCAGTTGCACCTCTTTCTTTGTCAACACTTACCTTTTGGTCACTGTGATGATGGGGGTTTGGACCCCATTGCCACAATGTTCAAAATGTGCTTCAGCTATGGACCCCACACTTACATTTTGGTCACTGTGATGATGGGGGTTTGGACCCCATTGCCACAATGTTCAAAATGTGCTTCAGCTATGGACCCCACACTTACCTTTTGGTCACTGTGATGATGGGGGTTTAGACCCCATTGCCACAATGTTCTAAATGTGCTTCAGCTATGGACCCCACACTTACATTTTGGTCACTGTGATGATGGGGGTTTGGACCCCATTGCCACAATGTTCAAAATGTGCTTCAGCTATGGACCCCACACTTACATTTTGGTCACTGTGATGATGGGGGTTTGGACCCCATTGCCACAATGTTCA
The DNA here is from genome assembly GCA_963921515.1 of Calotriton arnoldi. Classification (NCBI taxonomy): domain Eukaryota; kingdom Metazoa; phylum Chordata; class Amphibia; order Caudata; family Salamandridae; genus Calotriton; species Calotriton arnoldi. The sequence goes on along the minus strand of CAWUFW010012367.1, from coordinate 536,282 downwards.
AAATGTGCTTCAGCTATGGACCCCACACTTACCGTTTGGTCACTGTGGTGATGGGGGTTTAGAACCCATTGCCACAATGTTCAAAATGTGCTTCAGCTATGGACCCCACACTTACATTTTGGTCACTGTGATGATGGGGGTTTGGACCCCATTGCCACAATGGTCATGGCCTGCTTGCATTGTGGGTGCCACACACATATATGTGTGGCACATGTGTTAGGGGGTCACATTGTATGTTTAAAGTCATGTTCGGTGTTGTAGGCATTTGACACAGTCTACACACGCTTGTCATGGTGTTGGGGGAATGTCTACTTCTTGCATTCCCTAGGTTGTGGTGTGCTGGTTGTGTCATGCATTGTCCATCCTATGAGTGGGGGTGGTAGTAGTGGTAGGCATCCAGCCCCCCCTGGCTGAGGGTGGTAGTAGTGGTAGGCAACCAGCCCCCTGGCTAAGGGTGGTGGTAGGCATCCAGCCCCCTGGGTGAGGGTGGTAGTAGTGGTAGGCATCCAGCCCCCCTGGCTAAGGGTGGTAGTAGTGGTAGGCATCCAGCCCCCTGGGTGAGGGTGGTAGTGGTGGTAGGCATCCAACCCCCTGGCTAAGGGTGGTGGTAGGCATCCAGCCCCCCTGGCTGAGGGTGGTAGTAGTGGTAGGCATCCAGCCCCCTGGGTGAGGGTGGTAGTGGTGGTAGGCATCCAGCCCCCCTGGCTAAGGGTGGTGGTAGGCATCCAGCCCCCCTGGGTGAGGGTGGTAGTAGTGGTAGGCATCCAGTCCCCCTGGGTGAGGGTGGTAGTGGTGGTAGGCATCCAGCCCCCCTGGGTGAGGGTGGTAGTAGTGGTAGGCATCCAGCCCCCTGGCTAAGGGTGGTGGTAGGCATCCAGCCCCCTGGGTGAGGGTGGTAGTAGTGGTAGGCATCCAGCCCCCTGGCTAAGGGTGGTAGTAGTGGTAGGCATCCAGCCCCCCTGGGTGAGGGTGGTAGTAGTGGTAGGCATCCAGCCCCCCTGGGTGAGGGTGGTAGTAGTGGTAGGCATCCAGCCCCCTGGCTAAGGGTGGTAGTAGTGGTAGGCATCCAGCCCCCTGGGTGAGGGTGGTAGTAGTGGTAGGCATCCAGCCCCCTGGGTGAGGGTGGTAGTGGTGGTAGGCATCCAGCACCCCCTGGGTGAGGGTGGTAGTAGTGGTAGGCATCCAGCCCCCTGGCTAAGGGTGGTGGTAGGCATCCAGCCCCCTGGGTGAGGGTGGTAGTAGTGGTAGGCATCCAGCCCCCTGGCTAAGGGTGGTAGTAGTGGTAGGCATCCAGCCCCCTGGCTAAGGGTGGTGGTAGGCATCCAGCCCCCCTGGGTGAGGGTGGTAGTAGTGGTAGGCATCCAGCCCCCTGGCTAAGGGTGGTGGTAGGCATCCAGCCCCCTGGGTGAGGGTGGTAGTGGTGGTAGGCATCCAGCCCCCCTGGCTAAGGGTGGTGGTAGAGCATCCAGCCCCCCTGGCTGAGGGTGGTAGTAGTGGTAGGCATCCAGCCCCCTGGGTGAGGGTGGTAGTAGTGGTAGGCATCCAGCCCCCTGGGTGAGGGTGGTAGTAGTGGTAGGCATCCAACCCCCTGGCTAAGGGTGGTGGTAGGCATCCAGCCCCCTGGGTGAGGGTGGTAGTAGTGGTAGGCATCCAGCCCCCTGGGTGAGGGTGGTAGTAGTGGTGGGCATCCAGCCCCCTGGCTAAGGGTGGTAGTAGTGGTAGGCATCCAGCCCCCCTGGGTGAGGGTGGTAGTGGTGGTAGGCATCCAGCCCCCTGGGTGAGGGTGGTAGTAGTGGTAGGCATCCAGCCCCCCTGGGTGAGGGTGGTAGTAGTGGTAGGCATCCAGCCCCCCTGGGTGAGGGTGGTAGTAGTGGTAGGCATCCAGCCCCCTGGCTAAGGGTGGTAGTAGTGGTAGACATCCAGCCCCCCTGGGTGAGGGTGGTAGTGGTGGTAGGCATCCAGCCCCCTGGGTGAGGGTGGTAGTAGTGGTAGGCATCCAGCCCCCTGGCTAAGGGTGGTGGTAGGCATCCAGCCCCCTGGGTGAGGGTGGTAGTAGTGGTAGGCATCCAGCCCCTGGCTAAGGGTGGTAGTAGTGGTAGGCATCCAGCCCCCTGGGTGAGGGTGGTAGTAGTGGTAGGCATCCAGCCCCCTGGCTAAGGGTGGTAGTAGTGGTAGGCATCCAGCCCCCCTGGGTGAGGGTGGTAGTAGTGGTAGGCATCCAGCCCCCTGGGTGAGGGTGGTAGTAGTGGTAGGCATCCAGCCCCCTGGCTAAGGGTGGTAGTAGTGGTAGGCATCCAGCACCCCCTGGGTGAGGGTGGTAGTAGTGGTAGGCATCCAGCCCCCTGGGTGAGGGTGGTAATGGTGGTAGGCATCCAGCCCCCTGGGTGAGGGTGGTAGTAGTGGTGGGCATCCAGCCCCCTGGCTAAGGGTGGTGGTAGGCATCCAGCCCCCTCGGTGAGGGTGGTAGTAGTGGTAGTCATCCAGTCCCCCTGGCTAAGGGTGGTAGTAGTGGTAGGCATCCAGCCCTCCCTGGCTAAGGGTGGTGGTAGGCATCCAGCCCCCTGGGTAAGGGTGGTAGTAGTGGTAGGCATCCAGCCCCCTGGCTAAGGGGTGGTAGGCATCCAGCCCCCCTGGGTGAGGGTGGTAGTGGTGGTAGGCATCCAGCCCCCCTGGCTAAGGGTGGTGGTAGGCATCCAGCCCCCCTGGCTGAGGGTGGTAGTAGTGGTAGGGCATCCAGCCCCCCTGGGTGAGGGTGGTAGTAGTGGTAGGCATCCAGCCCCCCTGGCTAAGGGTGGTGGTAGGCATCCAGCCCCCTGGGTGAGGGTGGTAGTAGTGGTAGGCATCCAGCCCCCCTGGGTGAGGGTGGTAGTAGTGGTAGGCATCCAGCCCCCTGGCTAAGGGTGGTAGTAGTGGTAGGCATCCAGCCCCCCTGGGTGAGGGTGGTAGTGGTGGTAGGCATCCAGCCCCCCTGGGTGAGGGTGGTAGTAGTGGTAGGCATCCAGCCCCCTGGCTAAGGGTGGTGGTGAGGCATCCAGCCCCCTGGGTGAGGGTGGTAGTAGTGGTAGGCATCCAGCCCCCCTGGCTAAGGGTGGTAGCAGTGGTAGGCATCCAGCCCCCTGGCTAAGGGTGGTAGTAGTGGTAGGCATCCAGCCCCCTGGGCGAGGGTGGTAGTAGTGGTAGGCATCCAGCCCCCCCTGGGTGAGAGTGGTAGTGGTGGTAGGCATCCAGCCCCCCCTGGGTGAGGGTGGTAGTAGTGGTAGGCATCCAGCCCCCCCTGGATAAGGGTGGTGGTAGGCATCCAGCCCCCCTGGGTGAGGGTGGTAGTAGTGGTAGGCATCCAGCACCCCCTGGCTAAGGGTGGTAGTAGTGGTAGGCATCCAGCCCCCTGGCTAAGGGTGGTGGTAGGCATCCAGCCCCCCTGGGTGAGGGTGGTAGTAGTGGTAGGCATCCAGCCCCCTGGGTGAGGGTGGTAGTAGTGGTAGGCATCCAGCCCCCCTGGCTAAGGGTGGTGGTAGGCATCCAGCCCCCCTGGGTGAGGGTGGTAGTAGTGGTAGGCATCCAGCCCCCCTGGCTAAGGGTGGTAGTAGTGGTAGGCATCCAGCCCCCCTGGCTAAGGGTGGTAGTAGTGGTAGGCATCCAGCCCCCCTGGGTGAGGGTGGTAGTAGTGGTAGGCATCCAGCCCCCTGGGTGAGAGTGGTAGTGGTGGTAGGCATCCAGCCCCCCCTGGGTGAGAGTGGTAGGCATCCAGCCCCCCCCTGGCTAAGGGTGGTGGTAGGCATCCAGCCCCCCTGGGGTGAGGTGGTAGTAGTGGTAGGCATCCAGCCCCCCCTGGCTAAGGGTGGTAGTAGTGGTAGGCATCCAGCCCCCCCTGGCTAAGGGTGGTGGTAGGCATCCAGCCCCCCCTGGGTGAGGGTGGTAGTAGTGGTAGGCATCCAGCCCCCCCTGGGTGAGGGTGGTAGTAGTGGTAGGCATCCAGCCCCCCCTGGGTGAGGGTGGTAGTGGTGGTAGGCATCCAGCCCCCCCTGGGTGAGGGTGGTAGTAGTGGTAGGCAATGCACCCCCTGGGTGAGGGTGGTAGTGGTGGTAGGCATCCAGCCCCCCCTGGGTGAGGGTGGTAGTAGTGGTAGGCATCCAGCCCCCCCTGGGTGAGGGTGGTAGTAGTGGTAGGCATCCAGCCCCCTGGGTGAGGGTGGTAGTAGTGGTAGGCATCCAGCCCCCCTGGGTTAGGGTGGTAGTAGTGGTAGGCATCCAGCCCCCCTGGCTAAGGGTGGTAGTAGTGGTAGGCATCCTGCCCCCTGGGTAGGGGTGGTGGTGCGCATTCAGGCCCCTGTGTGCATATGTGGCATTGGTGATGGGCATCCCGCCCCTATGGTGCTGCTGTTGCTGGTGTAAGTATATTCTGCATCCCTCTGTGTGTGTGTGATGTGTCGTGTACGTGTTGTATGTGTTTTGTGGTTGGTGTCTGGCTTACCTTCTGCGCCGTACGCGTCCGTGCCTGTTCTGGTAGTAAATGTAGAATATTGGTATGATCGGGACGAAGGGATTCATGGTTGGTTCGTGTCGTTCGTCCTTCTCGTTGCTTCGCGTCGTCCTCGCCGCTTCGCGTCGTCCTCGCCGCTCGCCTCGTCCTCGTCGCTGGCGTGTTCGTCTCGTAGCCGTGGATCGTGTTGTGGCGCGAATCGGAGCTTATGTGCGCTCTCCCGGATGCTTTGACGTGCCGTGCGTAGCGACGGGTTCGGCGCGTACGGAAAGCGCATCGTACTCGTTCGGCCGGACGGAGCTGCATTTTCCTTCCGTGCGACTCGATTCGGCGTTTCCGGATTCGCCTCGGTCGGGGAACAGGACTTGGTTTGGGTGAGTACGGCTCGGCCGGATTCTGTGCTGTTGTGCGCATCGTACTTACTCGTTCGGTGTGCTGTACGGATCGGTCGGGAAACAGGCTTTCGCATGGCTTTTTTCCTGACCGAATGCTATTGGGTGCGCCTCCGACCGAGATCAGAATCGGCCCCTTACACTCCTCCCCCACACATATCACCCCCACATCTCAAAGAGATTCAGTGGCTTCCCATTCACAAGCATGAACTCTTCAAGCTCCTTAAACACATATACAAAGCCCTACATAAAATAGGCCCTGCCTCAATTAACTTCCACACACCTACCAGACAGCTCCTCTTGACTGGACTCATGCTTGCCACATCCCCTGCACTCACAGAGCCAGAGTCGATGGTCACAAATTCTCTTACATCATGCCCAAAGCCTGGAACAATCAGCCCCTTGACATAAGAGCCCCATCATCAGTACTTGAGTTTCACAAGAAACTGAAGACTTGGCTCTTTTCCTTGCCCCAAACCAGGCCAGCTCTGCCTCTCCTTTTCAGAGCCAGGATACCCTCCCAGGTGAGTTGTGCACTCTACAGGTGCTCATATTATAGCAAAAAACACTATAGAGAGGGACAGGGAGCCGATAAAAGGTCCAGTACTCTTGCTCCCTAGAACAGATATGTAGAACACATGGGGGTAGCTGTTCCTAAAAGAGTGTTGATATACAGATGGATGGTCAGTACTAGGCAGAAAATCTTCCTAAATAGGAATAGTGCCCTCACACACATGTGAAGGTGTCATGCTTCATCATCGGGCATTTTCTCCTCATGGGGTCGGCGCTGCAATACCCCATGGGTCCCCTGAGAAGGCTCTTTGGCAGAGATCTTTTATGTAGAACGCTGTGATAGTGAGTGCAGGTGTGTGGAGCATGTAAAATAGTGGGTTAAAATACCACAGAGGTACCTTAAAGGTCAGTTTATTCCAGGGTCCCCCTGGTAAGGTTTAAAAACAGTATCTAAATTGTTAACTCCCAATGATGAGGAGACACAATTTAGTGACAAGTGCAGGTAGTGTAGGCCGACATGTATCACGCCTCAATGGTCCAGAAGGGATCCATGGATTTCATCAGGACCGAGGGAGAGGTTTTTAAAAAAGAAAAGTGTGTGCCCCTACCCTGACTCAGGGTTGGAAATAGGGTGCAGGTATCCAATGATTACCACACTATTCACACGCAATTGTGAGTTTGATACAAATTATATAAACCTAGTAGAGGGTGAACATGATGAAGTTGTCTTATAATCCAGCCCTACAATAGCAAAAGCTGTGCCCTCTAGGTCGGAGCAGGCGCCCGCGTCAATGCTGCAGCGTTAAGTATTGTAAATGTGGTGTTAGGTCTAGTCAGCTACCCCTGTGCCAGCTTGCCCAGAAAGGGCTCATCATAATATAACAACAAAACATAACCTCTGAAAACAGAAAGGGAACAAGCCAGGCTATCAAAAACGCTTTTCACTTAAATATATGTGCTCATCACTCAACTCAAAGAACATGAAAAGATATGCAATTTAGTAATAAAAGAGCATCCAAATAAGATTGGTTAGTGTCCATGAAAGAATAGGTGAAATATGCATCATGGTGCTGATCTTCATCAAGAAAGACATGAAATGCTTGACTCAAGTCAGCACCACACAGTTGCAGGCGGCCAAACTTACCAAGTGATTTCAACAGCATGACATTCTCTTCAAGGAGACTGCAGGCATTTAGCTTGGATACTGGACACCACTTTCTGCTCCAAAATATTATCAGGAAGGTAGAGGAGCAAATGATCAGTGAAGAGTAGGAAAGTAAAGAAACAGAAGGTTCCTCCAGAATAAGAGAAGTAGAGAATAAAGTAAAAGTGAAGGCATTTGCTTGGTATAAACATAAAATCTGTGTTATTTTTATTAAATGGCAGATTTTTCATTTGGCAACTTCATAGGCAGTTATTGATAAGGATCACTGACATAATATCGACTGAAATAATATCGACCTACCATAATATCAGGACAAAAATATTGATTAAACTAATATCGAAAAACTATACTTATTAAAAGAAATACACAAATATCGACCAAAAAATATCGTCACACAATTTTCATCGATATCAGTATTATCGAAACAAAAAATATCGTGAAACTAATATCGAACATCTTTAGAAAACATACAATCTGTCAATAATATCAATAACAAAAATATAGACAACATTAATATCGTAAAAAAATATCGACATGTTAAAATTATTTATAATAATACAAAACATATCCCAACAAATATAAAAATGTTAATTAACACACACAGCATACAAAAGAAATCAATTAACCCATACTTTAAAGACTTTGAAAAAAATATCATAACATTTATTAAATACACAAAATTATTTACTATTTCAAACAATATAGTTAAATTAAAAAACATATTATTTAACATCTAAAACAATATAAATAACATATAATATACTAAACCACTTTTAAATAAAAAAAAAACAGTAACTAAAGCTTAATTAGCGTTTTCCATATAAGGGAAATAACTACCAAATCAATTAAAACAATAAATAACAACCAATGAAACACACATAGAATTAAGATAAACCAATAAAATTAAAACAACAATTAATGAAACACTATATAAACACACGAAAATTAAACATTATTTTGCACTTCAAACAAAAAAGCAAGAACAAGGAGAAACTCTGCCGGATTGCTGCCACAACATTGGCCTACATTACATAAAAATCAGATTACAGCTCCACAAAGTAAGTACAATTCCATTTATAAAATACTGCAACTGCAAATGTTCTCAAAACACTATTTATATTAACAAAATTATTAATATATTTTTTTTAAATTATATCTCCTCTACAGATAATTCTAAAGACAGTCAAAGATCTACAGAAAGCTGTGAAAAATCAACTTGCAAATAAAGTAAGCATTAAAGTAAAATAAATTAACACAATGTGCAAAAAATGCCAAACAAAACTCCAAGCTAATCATAACTCCCCCCCCTTAAAACACATTTAAACAAATTTATTAAAATTACTCTTTTTATCAACAGGAATTTCAACAAGAATACTAAAGGCAAACAGTAAAGAAAACCCACCAGCATTGAAAAAAATCTTCAAATTCAATGTTGCAAGTATTACATTGACAATGTACATATTTCAGATTTTAAAACAGCACAGAAATATTTTTAATAATGTTTATATACATTTCTCTTAGCATTTGAAACATCACAATGACTGAAGGGGCCCAGTTCATAACTTCCCAGAAAGGAAAATTTTTGTTATGTTATATGGGGTATGTGTACACCCAAGAAAAGAAACCAGGCGACAAAGCCAACTGGAAATGTAGTAAATATTATTCTAACAAACTTTATGGGAGGGCTGCAACAAAGGAAACAACTGTACTATATGTTAGAGAGCATAACCACCCCTAACGTAGCTGAAATCGAAGTTCGAAATGCTTTAGATGATATAAAAGAAGCTAGCACTAGATCTGAAAAGTCTACAACAGAAACACTTAAAGACATGCTCCCCAGAGTCCCACAACATGCAACTGGCCAACTGCCCTCAATATCTTCACTAAAAAGAACAATAGCTAGAACTCAAAAAGCTACTGCTTCCACCACACCAGTCCCCAAAATGTTTGCTGAAGTAGAAATACCACCTGAACTCACAGTTACCCATAGTCAAGAACAATTTCTTCTTTATGACAACAAATCAACTGACAAAAGAATAATAATATTTGAAACAGCCACAAATTTACTAAAACTACAGAACTGTGAGACATGGATGATGGATGGGACTTTTAAAATATGTCCCAAACCATTTTACCAGTTATATACAATACATGGACTCTATCAAAATACAAACATCCTCTTTATATATGCTCTATTACCAAATAAGCAAAACTCCACCTATATTGAACTTTTAACCAAAATAAAACAAGAAACCAATAATTACTTTCTCCAAAAAATAATCATTGACTTTGAACAGTCAATGATCCAAGCCATTCTAAAAAACTATCCTCACACAGCAATTCAAGGTTGCTACTATCACTTTAACCAATGCATTTGGAGACACTTCCAAAAATCTACACTAAGGGCCCGATTCCGATCTTGCTCGGAAGGCCTCCGAATCGGATTTGGCTTTACCAGATCCGATTCGGAGACCTTGTTTACGACCGAATCTTACACAAGTCCGAATGACCAAGTACGATGCAAAGATCGCGTAAGCGCCAACCGAATCGTTTCCGGACCCGAACCGCTCAGTACGTCTCGTTTGTAGACGAAACGTGCCGCGCAATGGAGTCGATTTCGGACAGAGCGAGTACAATGCACGATTCGGACAGCCGCTTCGCCTCGGTCTCAGCAACAAGAAACGGCTGTCGGAAGCATACTTCGGGGGGGCCGTACCAGACCCCCCTTCACCTGGGGCCCTCCAAATCTATCACGGGGGATTCCCATGGGTCCCCCGGTCCAAGCATGCACAGTGTCGCGGGCACCATGGGGTGCCCCCCACAGGGTGTACGCTTTTTCCCACTCACCCCTTTTCTGCCAAGGGAGCCTGTGTACGCATCTGTACACAGGCTCCCATAGAGTTCAATGGGAGTCTGAGCGAACCGAGTCCGTCAGCATACGGCTGCATCATACTCGTTCGGTCGGACTCCAGGAGCATGTCTCGCTCGGAAAACCCTCCGGATCTGAGTCATACGGAGGGCTTTCCGAGCGAGATCGGAATCGGGCCCTAAGTGTAGAATATGCTACAAATAGCACCTTTGCATACCAAATTAAAAAACTAATAGCACTGGCATACTTCCCAATTACTGACGTAGCCGAACACTGCAATTTATTAAATGAAAGTGCCTACTACCAACAAAATGAGCAAAAACAAGTCTCCTACTTGACTATTTTGAGGATACCTGAGTGGGAAGGCTACACAGATCTGGACGCAGAAGGCAGCCTAAATACCACATTCCATGGTGGAATGTATATAACAGTACCCTAAACAAAGAAGCTAAAACTAATAATGCTGTAGAAGGATGGCATAATGCCTTCCAAGCAATGACAGGCAGAACTCCACCAACTCTACATAAACTATTACTATCTATCCAAAAAGAACAAAGCTACCAACAACTAAGAATAGAGCAGTCTGTAACACAACTAGGCCCAAAACTAACCAAGCAAACTAAACAAATGTTTGAGTACTCACAATACAAAGTGAGACTCTACCCAACAACTAAAGGGCTAGAATACCTTGAAACAATAGCAAAAAGCCTACTTTAACTCAAAATACCTCAAAATACCCAAAAACACATATCAAAAACCAAACAGCCAAATAAATAATTTCTTTTTAACTCCAAAAATATAATTATTTTGTCAATTAATTCAATTAACATATATAAAATAAATTGACATAATAATTATATTTTATAAAATATAAATCACAATAACAATGTCATTTTTAGCATTTCCCTCCCACAATAAATAATTTAAAATAACTTACTGTTTTCGTCGCTGAAGAAACAAAATGCCAACTGCCATAAATAAATCCACATTGTAGAAAATCCCAATAGGCGATAAAAATCCCCCAAAAAATGGAAAAATCCAACTGTTTAAAAAATAATCCACTGGCAATAGGTCAACAAACGATAAACCATAAAAATCCCCAAAAACGTATTTAAAAAAAGAAACGCTCCAGGAAAACTCGAAAAATTAAGGAAGTGTTAAATAATTATTCGTTTTCTAAAACGAATACACACTTCCTTAAATTAAAAAAACGCATTCTTCTCCCAACGGCAACTTCCAATTGACCCAAACCTGTAATAAAAAAAAACAATCCCTCCCACACAAATATACATATACATTTTATCATAATACAAATAAATATAACACTAACACCATACTTTAAACATAATTTCACAAATCTATCAACCTCTAACACCGACCGATTAACAAACTAACTGCATTTAGCTAACGCATAACTAAAACATACAACTCACCAAAAATTTAAAAACCTAACACTACACACACTACATACTACTTAAATACCTTCAAATTAACCCAAAATTAAAGTTGTAATAAAGAAAACTAAACTTACCTTACCCGATGCGACGCAGCTTCCAACCGCGAGCATCTCCCCTCAGAAATGACCTAAAACAAAACCGACCGATTACAAAATACAAGTTAGAAATAAATATGGCTGTTTTAAGTAGTAAAGATTTATACATTTCTTTATTAAACTTATTGTACATTGTAAATGCATTACTATAATTTTTTTTTAAAATACTACAAAATAATACTTATGTTAAAAAAATTATTTGACATATTTTTTCTAATGTAAAATTATAATAATAAATATTATTAAACATTTAGGGGCCTATTAGGATGGCGGGCGGACTTCAGTACGCCTGCCACCCTAGCGGTGCTGGAACCGGCTGCCAGTGGTGCGGGGGTCCCACACCACCAATTAGGATGCGACCGCCACCGTAGCGGTCGCATCCCGCATCTCTATCATTGCAGCGGGTGCTGCTGTAAGCAGCACCCACCGCAATGCCAAAGAGGCATGTTGTGCATTGCCATGCACAACATGACAGGCACCGTGCAGTGCCTGCCACCTTGAGCATGGCAATGTAGGGGGGTACCATAGGTACCCCCCAAGTGCAGCCCCCCAACCCCCCCAGCCCTTTCATGGTGGCATCACTGCCATGAAACGGCCAGAACCGCTAGGCATCATGATATGGATGGTGGTGCCTTCCAGGCACCGCCACCGTGACGATTGCCGACCGGCAATCGTGACGATTGCCGACCGGCGGAAAAGCAGCGGATGGACTTTCCGTCCGCCGCGGTACCCCCGCCATAGTAATACGGCGGGGGTGAATTGTGTTGTGATGGCGGGCGGATCGCCACCGCCGGCCGGGCGGTGGCGATCCGCCCGCCATCATAATGAGCCCCTTAATAATTATTATTATAATTCAAAAAATATACATTTCATGTCCAATGTATATTAAAAATCTGGACTATGTTTAATTAATGTTAAAAATGTATAAATGTTATGAAAAATGTTTGCATTAAAAAATGACTTTTGAACTAATTAATATTATTTATATTTAAAATATAAATAATATTACCTAAAATATAACATTATATATTAAAAACTTGAAATAATTGTAAAAAGTGTTTGTAATAAAAATGTGTTAAAACATATATTTTATTAATAAAGTACATAGGGGCCGATTCCGATCTCGGCCGGTAGTGCTCCGAATCGGATTCGGATTCACCGGATCCGATTCGGAGCCCTGTTTCCCGACCGAATCGTACGCGGGTCCGGCCGAGCGAGTACGATGCAAGCATCCGCGAAATCGCCGACCGACTCGAACGCGGCTTCAACACGCTCCGACCGACTCGCATGGACACGACTCGCACCGCGCTATGGAGACGTTTCCCGGCCGGGTAAGTATGATGCGCGCCGCGAGCAGTCCGACCGACTCGCGCCGTCCGGCTCGAAAAAGCTGTCGGAGCTGGACTTTGGGGGTCCGCGTCGGACCCCCTGTACGCGTAGGCGCGCGGAGTCGCACACAGGGGGCCCATGGGTCCCCCTACCTGTGCATGTACGCCGCGATGCGCATGGACGCGTACACGCTGTAGGGGGCGCCCTTGTCCGCCCTCGCACCCATTGGAGTCAATGGGAGCCCGCGTACGCGTTGTACGACCGGCTCCCATTGACTTCAATGGGAGTCCGACCGACTCGAGTCCGATAGCATGCGAATGCATCGTACTCGTCCGGTCGGACTGCTAGGGTCCGATTCGGTCAGAATTCTCTCCGGGTCCGGCTCGGTCGGAGAGATTTCCGGCCGGAATCGGAATCGGCCCCATATGTAATAATGTAGGCAATGTTTACAATACAAATAAATAATGTATCACTGTTACTCAAAAAAAAAAAAATTCTTTACAAAATTGTTTAAAAACCAATGTATAAGTACATCAGTCATTGCTTAAAAATGTACATAACTATAATAGAAAGCACACTAATGTTTAATACTGAGTTTGCAAAAATATTATATATAAAGGTATACATATGTACAAAATATATAATATGTCATAAATAAAAAATGTATTTATTTTCCTATGTGGAACAATATATATTAAATATACTTAATAAAACAAAATGCTTTATCTTTTTCTTTATCAATGTTTGAATGTAAATAAAAATATCAATCAAATAAAAACATGTTTCTTGATGTATTTTACAATTTTTTAAACATTGTATATGTAATAAAATATTTATGTTACATCAATATACATTATAAACTATGTTATTTTGATAAACATTTTTAAATATATAATTGTTCTTAATATAAACTATATTATTATTTATTAACTATTCCCACTGTACACTACATTAATTCTGAAACGTTGCTGTACTGTAAACATATATAATTTAATATTCCCACTGCAACTTATATTAAGTCAGGGAAGGTGCTGGACACTAAACATATATAATTTACTATTCCAACTCCAAATTATATTAACTCTGGGAAGGTGCTGGGCACTAAACAGATATAATTTACTATTCCCACTCCAATTTATATAAAGTCAGGGAAGGTGCTGGACACTAAACATATATAATTTACTATTCCCACTCCAATTTACATTAAGACAGGGAAGGTGTTGGACACTAAGGGGCCGATTCCGATCTCGGTCGGAAGCTCTCCGAACGGGATCCGGCCGGAAAAAGTACGAGCCATACGCTTGTTTTCTGACCGACTCGTACAGCTGTACGAGCGAGTGAGTACGATGCGATTGTACGCGTGTGTTCCGACCGAACCGTTTCCGGATCCGAACCGCTCCGACCGACTCGTACGGAAACGAATCGCACCACGCAATGGAGACGTTATACGACCGAGCGAGTACAATGTACGCGTCGGACAGCCGGATCGAGTTGGAGCGTCCGGCTCAAAAAAGCTCCCGGAGCCGGACTTTGGGGGTCCGTGCTGGACTCCCCAAAACCCGTAGCCTTACGAGTCAAACACAGGGGGAGACCCATGGGTCTCCCCAACACAGGTATGTATGGTGCAGGTTGCACTGACGCGTACCCACTGTAGGGGGCGCACTTGTTTGCGACGTACCCATTCAGTCAATGGGAGCCCATGTACGCGTCGTACGACCGGCTCCCATTGACTTCAATGGGAGTCCGACCGAATCGAGTCCGGCAGCATGCGGCCGCATCGTACTCGCTCGGTCGGACTGCAGGACTCTTCGGATCGGATCTTGACTTTTAACATTGCGGTGGGTGCTGCTGACAGCAGCACCCGACACGATGTGAAAATGCCATGTTGTGTATTTGCTGTGAAATGTAAGGGGGTACCATGGGTACCACCCAAGTGCACCCTCACCCCCCCAACACAAGGGGGGCCCGCAACGGGGCCCCCATCACTAATCCCCACCAGCCTTTCCATGGCGGCATCGCCGCCATGGAAAGGTCTGCAATAGCCAGCATCCTAATTTGGTGGATGGTGCCTGCTAGGCACCGTCACCATTTTAGGCTATGTGGTCCGTCAGCCAGGCAATCTGTGAGATTGCTTTTGGCGGTCCCGTGGCGGACGGTCTTTGCGTCCGCCACAGTCCGTGCGCTATTCCCTCCACCATCGTAATGTGGCGGAGGGAATATCGCGGTCCGATTGCGGAAGGACCGCCACTGCATGGCTGGTGGTGACGGGCCTTCCGCAATCGTAATCGGCCCCTATATCAACTCTGGGAAGGTGCTGGACACTAAACATATATAATTTACTATTCCCACTCCAAACTATATTAACTCTGGGAAGGTGCTGGACAGTAAACATATATAATTTACTATTCCCACTCCAAACTATATTAACTCTGGGAAAGTGCTGGACACTAAAAATATATAATTTACTATTCCCTCTGCAAACTATATTAACTCCGGGAAGGTGTTGGACAGTAAACATATATAATTTACTATTCCCACTCCAAACTGTATTAACTCTGGGAAGGTGTTGGGGACTAAACATATATAATTTACTATTCCCAATTAAAAATACATAAAATATTAAAAAGTGTTTCTCAGTATCAATTATAAAAGTAATATTCATACATACACACATTTCTTAAAAATTAAAATTTAATTACTGTAAAAACAAAATAGAAAATATTTTAATATACATAATATTTAGAAAAATTATAATTTGTAAACATTTGTTTCTATATATCTATTTAAAATTTAAAAATATAAACATTTATTTTGAATATTATGAGCCAATTCATAGACATAATGCACTATAATTAAAACATTTACTCTTATTATTAAAAAATTAATTACCCAAATATTCAATTTTAAATTAACTTTTTTTTAAATTTAAAAATGTACTCAAATGTATCCCCTATAAACACATCACACTCATAATTTTTTTTTTTTTTAAATATTAAAACTTTTGAAACATTTTTTTTTTTTTAAACATTCTCTACCCGTATCCCCTATAAACTCAACATCCTGCTCCTAAACACAATTTTTTAAAATATTCTCAATTTTTTTACATATTTTTAATTGAAAATTAATTATTTTTAAAACACTCCCCACCCTTATCCCCTATAAACTCAACGTCCCGCTCCTAAAAAAAATTCTAATTTGTTTTATAAAATTGTAATTTTTATAAATAGATTTTTACAAATTTTTTAAAACACTCCCTACCCTATCCCATAGAAACCCAACATCCCGCTCCTAAAATAATGTCCAATTTGTTTGATACATTTTTATTTTTTGTAAAAAAAATTTACAAAATTTTTGAAAAACTCTCCCCACCCTTATCCCCTGTAAACCCAACATCCCGCTCATAAAAAAAATATTATAATTAAAAACTTTTCACACATTAATTCACTATTTTTATAACATTAACAAACATATAATATATTTTTTTTAAAAGCGATATATGTGCATAACGATATTTTAGCAAACAACATTAATCATAATGATATTTTTAACAAAACACTAAGGGGCCGATTCCGATTCCGGCCGGAAATCTCTCCGACCGAGCCGGACCCGGAGAGAATTCCGACCGAATCGGACCCTAGCAGTCCGACCGAACGAGTACGATGCGCACGCATGCCATCGGACTCGAGTCAGTCGGACTCCCATTGAAGTCAATGGGAGCCTGTCGTACAACGCGTACGCGGGCTCCCATTGACTCAATGGGTGCGAGGCGAACAAGGGCGCCCCCTACAGTGTGTACACGTCCAAGCGCATCGCGGCGTACATGCACAGATAGGGGGGACCCATGGGTCCCCCCTGTGTGCGACTCGCGCGCCTACGCGTACAGGGGGGTCCGACGCGGACCCCCAAAGTCCGGCTCCGACAGCTTTTTTGAGCCGGACGGCGCGAGTCGGTCGGACTGCTCGCGGCGCGCATCATACTTACCCGGCCGGGAAACGTCTCCATAGCGCGGTGCGAGTCGTGTCCATTCGAGTCGGTCGGAGCGTGTTGAAGCCGCGTTCGAGTCGGTCGGCGATTTCGCGGGTGCTTGCATCGTACTCGCTCGGCCGGACCCGCGTACGATTCGGTCGGGAAACAGGGCTCGAATCGGATCCGGTGAATCCGAATCCGATTCGGAGCACTACCGGCTGAGATCGGAATCGGCCCCAAAATCGATATTATTTACATCGATATTTTAAACATCGATATTTCTTACTATCAATATTTAAAACTCAATATAATTACATGTCGATATTATAAATTCGATATTGTGCCCACTTACCTACTGATAACTCATCTAGTAACTTTTTTTTAGCAACCTTTGTTCTGTAACCTCCAAAATGTTGTTGTAAGAGTTGGCGGCTCCTGGGCCGCGGTACTACATGCTAAGGTTTGGAACAACCTAGCTCTATCTCTTCGGGCATCTTCAAATCGTTCTTTCTTTCTGAAACATCTGAAAAATTGCCCATTCATCTGTGATGGTTAGTCTCTCTGTTTAGAGACTTCAGTTGAGTTAGGATGTCCACTCCTTGAAGCTCTTTTCTGAGCAAGTGTTGCGATTTATAAATTTGTATTCATTTAATTTCATATCAGATTGCCTAGATGAAGACTCTAAGAAAATTCAATCCGTAGATTTTAAACATTACTTTGTAAACCTTCCATGGAGTATCCAGATGCTACATTGTTTTTGAACATTAGATTACCTATTTTTCATCCTACTGAGAAAGGGCGAGTTATATTGAGTTGAACTACTGGAGTTTATGCCTTGTGCAAATCTCTGCAGCAGGAACATTCCCTACTCAACTATCTAAATATGTTTGATCTGCAAACGAAATAAAGTCTGTAATAGGCACAGTAACCATCATGATTTTATTTGACAATAGGCCAGTTCCTTTATGAAGGCATCCAAGCTGGAGCAATGGCTATCAAAAGTATGAATCACCTGACTTGTACCCGACTAGCACCAGCTCTACCAGATCATCAAAGGAAATTGCCTATGAAAGGCCTGTAGGATTTGCTCAATGTCAGGCACTTAATAAGCATTAGAAAGACCATGCAAGGTGCTGGCTTGAATGTACCATGATTAAATGTGCTACACAGCAGCGCAATCTTCTTGTGCATGGCATACCTCATGTGAAAAAAGAGAATGGAGTTCTGACTACACCTGTTCAATTCTTGATCTCTCAGCTGGGACTAAACTAGCACAGGTCTTTTAAGCAATCATAGTAAAGTTCTTGGTAGTTCTGAGAGAAACTGTTCTGCTTGGAAATTGTTCTATTGCTGAGAGTTTCTGGTACTGTCCTATTAAAAATAGAACAGTTCTGTTAAGATGGCACTGCCCCAAAAACACATTTGACAGACTAACTGGAAAGTATGCGTAAAGCCTCATTAAAACTTTATAGCAGCCTTGATGACAATAGCTTCCCCACTGCCCATCAGTGTTCATAATACCCGCTCCTTTAAATCTGCTTGGGGTGAGTAAAAACACCATAACACATTTTCCTGAATCTCGATCCTCTGCAGAACCCTCTTGTCTCTCCAAATTAAACATTGAATAGAGCTTATATGTGCTCTTGTCATGGCCCAATTGGACTATAGTAGCCTCTGTAACATACCAATTGAAACATTCTGGCAGCCAGACTGTGTCTTTGACTAAGCATGTGTGGCCAAACAAGACAGCCTCAATTGCTCTCCACTGACTTCTTGCTGAATCCATGATGAAATCCAGAATACTTTCCTTAATACGCAAGGAAAACTGGGGCATACATGCTGGCTCTCCTTAAAACTGGCTCTTTACTGGGATCCAGCCAGAAAAAGTCACCTCTTGTGAGCTTGCATGGTCAAACAACGTCATTCAAGAGACAAAAGAATGGTGGAAGATCTAAGGTCCTCCTCACCTCAGGAAGCTTCCCTGGCTCCCCATTCACAAGTGCAGCCTATTCAAGCTTCTCACACACGCATACAAAGCCTTACACATTACAAGAGCAGAATAACTGACCAGCCGCATATACTTTCATCAACCCACCAGACACCTATGCTCTGCTCACTCTCACTCGCACACATTCTTTGCATCCACAAAAGCAAAACTGGAGTCCACTCATTCTCCTACATCACACCCAAGACATGGAACAACCTCCCTCAACACATCAGAGCCTCCTCTTCACTTCTTGAGTTCCTCAAGAAACTGAAGATCTGGCTCTTCCTCTATGCACCCTGGAGACCACAAATCTACACACCTGCCCAAGCGCCTAGATACCCTCTTGGGTGATCAGTGCACTATACAAATCAATATAACATAACAAGGTAGACAGTTATAGATCATCCTCAGCCCTTGGCTCTTTGAAATCCACTTATCTTTGTAATGTCTTGACAAGCAAACATTTTGGAACAGGCCTGCAACTAAGCCCTTCATCAACATGGAGCAATCAAAGGATGTCCATTCCAGGACCATCTTTTCAGTTCTCTTGGATTCTTAACTGATCTGATGGATTACGAGTTGCATGGTACTGGTGTGATGATAACTCTGCACCTATAACAATGGTGCGTTTGCTTACATCCCACCAGTACCATGCAATTCTGAGTTAATCCCCATGGGAAGGTTAATGACTGTGCAGGCCCGGTTTTATTTGGTGGGATTCTGCACAGTATTCCTTATTCTGTGGGGTTAAACTCTGACATATACCATATATACCACCTCCTCTGAGAAAACGAAAAATGTCAGTGGGGTATGGTGCTAGGCAAGGAGTGGGAGGAGGTCAGTGGGTCGGGTGGGAAAGGAAAGGAGAGGACACTGCTTGGGAGGGGATGGAGTGGGGGTGCATTGCAGCCCATGCCCAACTCATTTTTATCTGTCAGATTTTCCGGCTGTTAAAACGAGTCTGTTGGTACCACACATGATAAATCTGGATCTGGTAACAATGACTACTCATGACTGTATGGAATGGATTTGTACATGGGAAACCCACTGCGCTCAACGTGTAATCAGTGCCTTAGTGTATATTTCACTGTTCAGTATTTAATTGCCTAGGTAATGTTCAGTGGTATAAAAAAATCATATATAAATAAATAACAATACAATTCCTGTCTGTTTGCCACTGCCCACAAATGAAGCTACTGTGCTGTAAATCATGTTTCATCATAGCAGTTTTTATGTGAAGTGTTCAAATGCTTTCTGATATAGTGACCTGTGTCAGAAGGGGAGAACAGGATTTGCCCAGGATCAAATGGTGTGGTTGAATGGAACAACTCGTATTACAGCCCAGGGGATTAACCTAACCACTACACCACATTAACATGCATCAGCACAATGCATCTTGATGCACATGCATTAAGGGCTTTCCTTTTAAAAGAAAGTCAAACTAGTTAGTGGCATCAATGTGTATCGTTTTCATGCTAAGACAACTTCTAATTCCTTAATTTCTTTCCTTCCACTAGTCACATGTGTAGTCTGAACTGGGCCTTTTAAGAGATATAAATGTAACTGGGATGCACCTGCTAATGCAGAGGAGTTGGGTCCCCTCTCGTACCCCCTCCCGCGACGGATCTTTTTAGGGTGCTTGAGGAATGAAAGATTTAGGTTTAGTTTCAATTCACAATTACAGTGCAACCCATTTAGTCACACAGCAGTGCTCTGGCTTTAAAGAACATCTACAGACGTTCTTATATGCTGACACATATCTGTTTTAATGGATCCAATTGGGGTTTCAGTTAGCACTCTTTAGCGTAGGTTAGTTTGACAAAATTAGACTCTCTCATGCATTATAGGCAGGAGGACCGAAACTTTCAGTCCCACCACCATACTGTTTTCCTCATACTTTGTACGATTGATACTGAAATCCTCAACTGTTGCTTGCTATTGAGGATAAAGCTTTCCTATGATAATCTTGTACTGCTATACTATGTTTCTGAGACTGATTTATATTACTTTGGCTTTGAATTTGTAATAAATTCATACTTAATCCTACTTAATGACTCTGAGCTTCATAGCATGAACCCAAACAATGAGAATAGCGCATAGAGGTCTGTCCCTTTCCTAGTCTAAAAGGAATCTGAACAAAGCTAAAGAGTATTCCCTAGTTATACCCACAAAAGACCCTTCAAGAACAGTATCAAAGATTTAATTAGTGACCAACATTATACAGTAAAAGCAAGATATCTTTAAGCAAATACATGAATGCATGAAGAGTAATCAATATTATTTGAACGCACACTTGTAAATATGTTTGAGAACAGCAATTCGTTGTTACTGTAAAAGAAGCATTAGTATACACACATATATAGTTGTTGAGGTTACATGGTAAATGCACTTTCCATGTGGCTTTAAGTGCACTTCACTTCATTAGTGACACCATACCACATAAGTACATAAGGCCCTTAATAAACATATATGTGGTTCAATCAATACTAATGAGGGTGGGGCCAGAATTAAGCTGCTCCACTTCCTTGACAGATAAGAAATACGAGAACAGTTGAAAAGCAGACATCCAAAACATAAATGCTTGCAAGCCAAGCTTTTATTTCACAAGAAAGTCTGCCAGCTGCAAGGCTCATCGTCATTTAGGGTAGAGGGGGAGGCAAACATTAACGCCGGTTGGTCTGTCCTCACGGTCCCCCTTTGGGTACGGTCTAGATGGGAATCACCCATTGTGAAAAGGGTATCGCTTTGAGTGGACCCCATTTCCAGCAGAAACGAGTGCTTTGGGGGAGAAAGCTACTTAGGGGCACATGCATCAAAGGTTTTTGCGATCGCAAACGGTGCGAATCGCAAAAATCGGCCGTTTGCGATCGCAAATTGGCCTTTGGAGATGCATGAAAGTGTTTCCTATGCGCAATTTAAGAATTCGCAATTAATTGCGAATTCCTAAATTGCGATTGCATTAAGGAATCGCAATTTGCGATTCCTTAAATGCAATGCTAGAAGCACTTTCAAATAGCGATTTCAGCTATTTGGGACCGCAAATTACAGACAAATCAAACTTGTCTGTAATTTGCAAAACCTTCGAAAAATGCTCTAAAATGCATTTTTTAAGTTTTAGGTTACACACACACATGCCCTTGGGGCATGTGTGTGCGCAACATGGGTGCACATCACAATTTCAGGGGTGCAACAGGGTGTCATTTTGACACCCTGGCACCCTTGAAATTGCATTCTCAATTTGCGATTCTCTAATTGCGAATCGCTAATTGAGAATGTCTTCCCATTCATTCCTATGGGCCTCTAGGCCCATAGGAATTAATGAGGAGGTATTCCTTAATTGCGACTCGCAATTAGCGAGTCGCAATTAAGGAATGTTTAGGAATCGCTATTTTTATAGCGATTCCTACATGCATAGGCTTTGCGATTCCTTAATTGCGATTCCTTAAAAATCGCAATTAAGGAATCATAAAGCTACACTGATGCATGTGCCCCTTAGTCATTAATGATGTCAAGCACCTGCCAGGGGACCCAGGCTGTGAATCTCTTAGGAAATCATACTAGGTATGTCAGAGAACTATGAAATCAGGAACACTAGGGCACAACGAGGCTGTGCCACAAACTTTTGACCCTATGATGCACAACACTAAATCAGCTATTCCAGTGGTTCTTAACCTTTTGCCTTCTGTGGACCCCCACTTAATCATTACTGGAATCTGGGAGCGCCGGCTGAATAATTATTGTAATCCGAGGACCCTCACTTAGTCATTACTGGAAGCCAGTGACCCCGGGTTAACCAATTTGTATAATTTGAACATCATTCATAAAAAAAAACTAAATACACAAATGAGCTTGATTTGTTTTAATTTTATAATTTTGCTTATGTATGTCTATTCACTGTATTCATCTGTTAATAATATTTAATTTTCTAAGCAGTCATGGACCCCCTGAGTAGGCATCGAGGACCCACAGGGGTGCCCGGACCACAGTGTAAGAACCACTGAGCTATTCCATATCCAACATTTGCAGACAGGATATTATTTTAAATTTCTGCTTTGCATGTTTTGGACTGACTTACAAAGCTTAGCAAGTCTACATACTTTTTAAAGTCATATAACCAGCCAAAGCACATAATTCTGTTCGGCAGCGTAAAAGAGTACATTTAATTTACGTCTCAGTGCTTTGGCAGTGTGTATCTAATATTTATTGAAGGATACAATATGTGCGGACCTTCAGGGACAGCAGCACAGTAAGGCCTGGTGTTACGCCGAAGCTATAAATAATGGGGACACATACACAAGGCTTACTAGTGTCGGGAGATAACCCACATGCGGGCACTCCCCTTTTATTTTAACCCCACAGGCCACGCCTGGCCTGCGGATGACGTGGTCATTGTTCTGGCCAACGAGCCGGAACACAGGACTGCTAACCATTACAACCCTCTCCAACTTGGATCTTGAAAACGGGCTTCTGAAAGTCCGGTAAGCATACACAGTTCTATTGCATCAGTCTCTAGTGTCTTAACATGCAAAATCCTGGAGACGTCGGTTATGGTGAAGTGTGGTTCACTTGGCGCCGGCCGACTTGGAGGCGAACCGGGAGGCAGTGGCCCTGGGGGAGCAGATTCCCGTGTGTTGCCCTCATCTTCTTCTCGCCCCTGGGTGTTTCCACCCAGGCTCGGCAGGTGCCAGGGGTCAGACTCTAAATATTCTGCCGGAACCTCTTTAAACCAGGACATGTTACGAGATATTTCCTCGCTCCCTTTACAGGCTGTCACCATGGTTCCATTGCTGGTAACGACTGTCCAGGTGCCTGGTTCATGGACGGTCCGGAACTTTCCCCCCGGCCAGCAGTCTTTGAGTAGGACTGTGGCCCCAGAACGGAGTGACTGGGGTGCAGTGTGGCATCGGATGATTGCCCGGTGATTCTGCCATTCCCGCCTTGCCTGGGTTTCCTGGACGTCCTGGGATGGGGGTGTCCACCCTGGACACGTAGGGATCAAGTCTCTCCGTGGCCCTCTGAACATAAGGGACAAGGGGCTCTGCAGCGTGGTGCAGTGTGGGGTGCTCTGGTATTCTCTGAGGAACTCATGGAGGCGTCGTTCGGGATCCGCTTGTTCCATACTGGCAATGCGTAGCATCTTGTTTAAGGTCCTCATAAAACGTTTTACATCCACATTGGCTTGAGGCCATTGGGGCATGACTTGGCGGTGATGGATCCCTCGCTGATGGAGGAAAGTAGCAAACTCAGCCCCTTGGAACGGGGGCCCATTGTCGCTCCGGATCTCCATGGGGAACCCAAATGTGGCAAACGCCTTCTCCAGGACGGGGGCCACATGGGCGAATGCGGTTGACATGACTGGTTCCACTATGGGATATTTAGAAAATGCATCCACGAGGAAGAGCGTGTGTTTCCCTCCAGGGAAACTCCCAAAATCTATGCTCACTTTCGACCATGGGACAGTGCAGGCCTCTTCTGTGATTACCGGGGCCGGCCTCTCTGGAGCGCTGGTTATCTGGCAGGCCGGGCAACGACGTACTAAGGGGCCGATTCCGATCTCGGCCGGTAGTGCTCCGAATCGGATTCGGATTTACCGGATCCGATTCGGAGCCCTGTTTCCCGACCGAATCGTACGCGGGTCCGGCCGAGCGAGTATGATGCGAGCGCACGTGAAATCGCCGACCGACTCGTACGCGGCTTCAACACGCTCCGACCGACTCGCACGGACACGACTCGCACCGCGCTATGGAGACGTTTCCCGGCCGGGTAAGTACGATGCGCGCCGCAAGCAGTCCGACCGACTCGCGCCGTCCGGCTCGAAAGAGCTGTCGGAGCCGGACTTTGGGGGTCCGCGTCGGACCCCCCTGAACGCGTAGGCGCGCGAGTCGCACACAGGGGGGACCCATGGGTCCCCCCTACCTGTGCATGTACGCCGCGATGCGCATGGACGCGTACCCACTGTAGGGGGCGCCCTTGTTCGCCTCGCACCCATTGAGTCAATGGGAGCCCGCGTACGCGTCGTACGACCGGCTCCCATTGACTTCAATGGGAGTCCGACCGAATCGAGTCCGATAGCATGCGAATGCATCGTACTCGTCCGGTCGGACTGCTAGGGTCCGATTCGGTCGGAATTCTCTCCGGGTCCGGCTCGGTCGGAGAGATTTCCGGCCGGAATCGGAATCAGCCCCTAAGTCTTTAACCATAGCCGCGAGTTCTGGAAACCAGACCTTTTCTCTCATTCTTGCCTTCATTTTGATCACCCCTTGGTGGCCCCCATGGGCCAGTTGAATTGCCTGTCGCCTCAGAGCTTGCAGTATTACCAGCCTCAGGCCTCTCAGGAGTATTCCATCTGCCGTGGCGCTCAATTCGCTCCTCACCCTCCATATTTTTGTCAACTCTCCTTGGTCTTCCGGCACCCACGTGTTAGTTTGGTGAAGGTAGTTCTTCCACGACCCTTCTTGGACCGCTTACAGGGTCCGGGTGTATATGGGGTGTTGCTCGGCGGCCTTCTTGATTTCCTCGAGCGTCATCACCTGGGGGCATGCTGCCACTGAGATCATCCTTATGTATTGCTCCGACCCCTCACGGTCATTCGCCTCTCCCGTGGGTGCTGGGTGTCAGAACAGAAAATCCGCAGGGTTCTTTGCCCCAGGCCTGTATACCACTTCCATCTGGTAGGGCTGGAGATGCACAGCCCATCGCTCAATCCGGGGAGGTGGGTGAGGGGCTGTCCCTTTGAAGAGGGAAACTAGAGGCTGGTGGTCAGTTACCACGGTGAATGGCTGGCCCGTCAGGTACAGGTGGAAGTGGTTGCAGGCCCACTTTATAGCGAGCGCCTCTTGCTCGATCTGAGCATACCTCACTTCAGTGGGGGTCAGAAACTTGCTGGCGAACGATAAGGCTGCCCACCGACCTGGCTCCTGTTCCTGGGCAGGCACTGGCCCTAGCCCCACTGGACTGGCATCTACCAGTAGCTCTGTCCACTTCGCCAGATTGAAATAGGTGAGGGTGGACTCTCCCAGTAGCGCGTCCTTGATGCTCTAAAAGGCCTCCTCTTCCCGCGGCCCCCAGTGCCATTTGACATCCGTTTTCATAAAGCCCTCAGTGGCTCGGCGCGGGTTGCGAGATCAGGGATGAACCTCCCACAGTAGGTAGCCATGCCAAGGAAACTCCTCACTTCGGTAGGTGTGGTTGGAGCTGGAGCGCTTCGGATAGCTTGCGAATTCTTTGGATCCACCTGGATGCCTTGCTGGTTGAACACGTACCTGAAGAATTCTAGAGATGGTTGGACGAACAGACACTTCTCTCTGTGGAGTGTCGCGCCGTGTTCACTGAGGGGACGTAAGGTACTCCTCAGGTATCTGTGATGGTCAGCGGCCATGGCAGAGTGAATCAGGATGTCGTCGCTGACGTTTATCACCCCAGGCAGCCCGGACAACATCTCGCGGATAGTGTTCTGGAATACCTCCGCGGCTGAGGATATCCCGAAGTTCAGTCGTTTGTAACGACGCAGCCCCAGGTGAGTACTAAACGTTGTAATGTAGCAGCTTTCTTCCGCTAAAGGCAGTTGGTGGTCCCCCGTGTTCAGGTCGATTTTTGAAAACCACCTTGATCCGTTGACATCCGCAATTATGTCATCCATAGTCAGCGTGATGTGGCGCTCTCTTTTGATGGCCCGGTTGGGTAACCTCATGTCGATGCAGAGGCGAATGGCACCTGGCTGTTTGGGCTTCTCCGCGATAACCATCTGGGACACCCAGGGCATCGGTCCCGAGACCTTTTCAATCACTCCTTGTTTCTCAAGGTTTTCTGGTTCCTTCTCCACCAAGGGCCTCAGGTGAAAAGGGACTCGCCTGTGTCGCAGTTGCGACCGGGGTGATGGACTTGTCGATGTGTAACTTGATGGGGTCACACTTAATGCGTCCAAGTCCTTGGAAGAGTTCCAGGAACTGGTCTAGTATCTCATCGACTTGATGTACCTGGACACTCCTGGCAAAGGACACCAGGCCAAGGTCTTCCACCATGTGACTGCTGATTAGAGTGTCCGCCTCACGATCTATGACGTGGATGATGGTTGTGACTTCCTGGTCATTTGACCTGACTGGGACGGATATCTTTCCTCTCAGTGGCAGAGGGGTTTGGCTCCCATAGGCAAATATCTTGGTCCGGGACAGGGTGATCGGTGGTCGAGGTTGGAGGCGCCGGTATTGCTGAAGGCCCATCATGTTTATGGACGCCCCGGTATCGATGATCGCCTTCACTTCCGATCCTGCAATTTTGATTGTACAGTTGGGTTGCAACCTTCTGCGATGCCTAAGCTCTCGTGTGAACGAGATCAGGTATGTTTCCACTTCATCCTCCTCCGTAGATGAGTCTTCTGGCCCTTGGTACTTTCAGCTTGTTCTTTCTGTGCGAAGTCAGTTATGGACAGTTGTCGTACTGTCCTTGAGGGTGGCTTTTGTCCTCAGGTGTCTCGGTCTCGACTCGGTTTCCTGCACACTGCTGCAAAGTGGTTGGGGATCCCACAATTTGCAAAGGTTTTGCCCTGCGCAGGGCAGTCTTTCGCCGCATGTGGCTCATGCCCGCAGTACCCACACCGCGTCTTGGACGATTCAGGCTTTGTCTTCTTGGGTGTGTCACCACGTGTCCTTGCTCGGAGGGCATCAGCCCGCTCCGTTTTGATGGTCTCTGGTCTTCCTTGAGGCTTTGTTAGAGCCTGGTCCATTTCGTTTGCTCTTGCCGGGGATAAATCATGGGTCCTTGCTAATATGAGGATGTCTTCCAAGGCGATTTTTGATTGGCGTAGGATGAGGCCCCTGAGCGTCTTGTCTCGGCACCCTTGGATGATCTGGGCCCTTATCTCCTTTGGTTGATCGTCCTCCACACAGGTGAGTGTAAAACGCATCAATCGACTCCCCTTCCCTTTGGCGGGCCTGGCGCAGTTTGAATCGTTCAAAATCGGGATTAAGTTGGGGGTCGAAACGCACATCTAATGCTGCAACTACAGCGTCGTAGTCCGTGGCGATGCCTGTATTCGGTAAGTGTTTGAATAACTTGAATATTTCATCTCAAGCATAGTGGAGAAGTAACGACCTTTTCACTGCCCCGTCGGTCTCCCTTGTGGCTACGAAATAGTTATTTAGGCGTTCTATCCAGATTTTCCACCGCGGGGATGCTGTGGCCGGGTCTCCCAGCTCACTGAAGGGTGGCAGTACCCCAGTAAGTGTGTGCTGTACTGGGACTCTTTGTTGTGCCTGTGCTTGGTCGTCATCTCCCATACTTTCTGTGGGTAGGTGTCTTTCCTTCTTTCTTCTGTTCTTGTCCCCTCTCTGTGTGCAGTGTCCTGTGTTTGTTTTTATACTCTTCACTGCTATATCCTTATCTCGTTGGGCGCCCTCTTGTCTTCCTTCTGGTGTGCTGTGTATGCCTCCACTGCTTTCTCTCCTATGCAGCCTCTGCAGTGGGTAGTGCTTCCTCCCTTTTCTTTCTTTTTATTTTTTTGTACTAGACCTCCCCTCAGATATTAAGAATTTGTTTTCCAGGTGCTTAGTCTGTCTTTACTTGTCCTCCACTCATTTACTACAATTTTATGGGCTTGGTCCTGTTTTGTCCCCATTTTTTTTTTCCTTTTGACTGCCTTGCTGGTTTTCACCCCGTTCCTCCTGGGGTCTACGCGCACGCCCTGGGACCTGCAGTGGCACCAGAGCATGCACCTTGCGCGTGCACACCGGGCAGGGAGCTCGTCTTTGCCTCCCTGGGCGGGGCAGCCGTCAGCCTCAGCAGTGCCACCTCCGCGGGGACAGCACTCATCCTGCGGGTGGCGCGGCAGACGGTCAGTGCAGGGCAGTTCACCTGAGGACCGGGACAGGTGCTGGGTATCGCCCAGAGTCTCTTCAGGGCAGCTGAACACGTGGTGCACCGGAGCGGGGCAGCACTCACCCGCAGGGTTCAGACGCCACTCCCTCGACGTCCCAGGCGATGCGGCGGGTCACGGCTCCACAGCGCGGCGGTCGCTGTGCACCTCATCGGAGGAGCCAGACAGGGGCAGCTGAGTGCAAGCGAGAGTTACGGCCCCCCTCGTCGCCAAGGTGCGGACCTTCAGGGACAGCAGCACGGTAAGGCCTGGTGTTACGCCGAAGCTATAAATAATGGGGACACACACAAGGCTTACTAGTGTCGGGAGATAACCCACGTGCGGGCACTCCCCTTTTATTTTAACCCCGCAGGGAACGCCTGGCCTGCGGAAGACGTGGTCATTGTTCCAGCCAACGAGCCGGAACACAGGACTGCTAACCATTACACAATACATTTTGGTTGTAGTGTAGATTTTTTTTTACTAGTGCGTTCCCCTTGAGAGGTTCCTGTATTCCTATATCAATCAATCAATCACACTTGTTATAGGAAACAAAAGGCAAATATTTAATAAATCCATGTCTGCTCTTGTTCGGAACATTACCCATTGCATGCAACAAACAGCTTTTTAAAAAGTCCCGAGACTGTGCAGTCTAAATGTAACTTGGTAATGTTCTTCATTATGCACCGCTCTGAAAAAAAATCAATATTCTAGACACGAATATATGCAACATTTTGCAACAAGAGCCTCATTTGCATAGCAATTTGTCATATGGTGGGGAGCAGGTCACAAATCCAAATTGCATTGCTTTCTGGAAGTTGATATATTGCTGACTTAGGAACGGGCAGCAAATGAACGGATCCTGCTGGTATTTTACCTTTAAATCAAGGGCTAAACACAGGGACGCTGCTTGTATCACAACAGGTATAATGAGGCGGCAGGCTGAACTGAATACTTCTCGGAATTTCAATCAGTTACTTAATAATCAAAACATCGGCTTTGCTATTAACTCAAACTCTATTTTAAGTCAAACTTTGTTTAAACAGTTCATAAGGTCAGGCACGTTTTTTTCGCGAAGAACAGAGACCCACATAGCTTCCATGGTGCATTGTGTAATTGGCCATCCTGCAATAAATACCAAACTACAGCCCAAGCATTATTAGCGAGTTGCAATGTGGCAACGTTATAACAGCATCAAATGTAATCTGCTTTGTGGTTGGGGGCTGTGTCAGAGGAGCAGGCTTAGGCATGGGCCGAGTAAGGGCCCAACAGAATCACAATATTTATGACACATCCTGGTATTACTCAACAGTAAATGGGCCAAACCTTTTCAACTAACATTTAAAAACACGGACTCAGGTGGCGAATGTATAAGCTCATGTTCAAAATATATGCGTAAGGTGTACTATGGTAGAGCTTACTTTTTATAGAGCACACTCGGAATTGAATGGCCAGTTGGTGAGTTAAGTGACTTATCTAATCATCAACTAATAATCCAAACACTAACTGTAAGAAAGGACATCATTTATAGATAGGCTCTCAGGTTTTAGGTTTAAACCTATAATAACTGATAAAACCCCACCGGAAGGGAAATAGCCCTCACCAGTGTAAACATATAAACACTGAAAAAGCTCTGCACAACCACAAACTAAATACCATTCAAAGAAAGGAAAAGGAGAGTGAAAGAGTCATTTTTATTTCTTCCTGAAGGGGCCAATACAATGTAACTTTGTTATATAAGGTAGCAGTAAGAAAGACTGGGATAACATTATTCTGCATGAGTTTTGTTGTTTAGGGATGTCACTAAAATATTGTTTCTTCCTTTTCTCAGTTTTGTAGTCTTTGGTCTAAAGATACAGAGGTTAGAAGAATGTTTTGGGTGTTGCTTAATTATTTTATAAACTGTAGAGCATCAGGAAATATCAAAATCATATTTGATTTTTGGCTTCGTTTGAGTCTTTCACTGATAGGAAAAATGTAGGTTTCATAAGAATCTTTCCCAATATGTACCATCACATTTACCCACAGAAAATGTGTAAAAACCCTTGATACATCAGCCCCCTTTTCTAGTGAGTCAGTATTGATAGTAGGTGAATTGCCAAACACCCAGGCTTTAAACATTCAATGCAAGGTATAGTGACAGGTATATGTGAAAAGAGTGCAGTCACTAAGCATCTTGGATACTGGTGAAAACATGACACCAGACTTTTGGAAAACATGGAACGCAGTGTCACTTGGAATTCTGCTGCAAAAAGTTCTTACCATGTTCAACAAAGATTGGAGTGATATTGTTTGTATTTGCAGTGATTAAGCTACGTATATGAAAAATGTGTGTGATGACCTGTTAAAATCGATACCTGGGCTGAAGTGCTTCCCTGTAAGAGATCCTTGCCACTTGTTAGATGTTATGCTGAAAGCATCTTTACTATCTTCACAGTTAATGAAGAATGCTATTGACTTTTTTAGTCCATTCTGGTGCACTGTTTTGTTATGCGCGGAAATTAAAACGCAAATATTTCTAATTTTGTGCTTTGTGTGGCATCAAAGAAAGAGTCATCCCAACTGTGTCACTTAGCTGGTGGTTCTCAGTCCTAGAGGCCATGAATGCTATATTATCCATGTGGCAACCATTTACAGAACTTTAGTTGAGTGATGATGCCAAAGGCAAGAAATGTGAGGATCTTTGGTCACATATTGATAGTGATTTGAAAAAAAGTACACTCTACTGCATTCTTAGATTTTTACAGGAAAGCGTGACGGCTGTAGTGGACATAATAAAAAAAACTAGAGTCTGAAAACACCCTTGTCTACCAAGTGTTCAGCATAATTGGTGTAGATGTGAAACATCTCCTTAAGAGTAGGCTGGGCGACACTTTTAGTGACTTTGGCACTGCAACAAGTTCCATGTTAGAGTGCTTGCCATTTGGTAAGCAAAGAAATGTTGAGGAGCAATTCAGGAACTTTTATTTTACAATGTATGAGAAATAGACCTTCAAAAACCATGGCATTTGAAGTCAATGAAGCCTCACTGTGGTACTCTGCACAAGTTATAGATCCCTTCTGTAAAGGGACATTTTCGATGGTGTTTCAAAAGTGCTGCTTCTTTTTTGACTGCTTCAATAACTCTGAGGGCATATGCGCCCAGTTTAACGCATATGTTGCAGAACCTGGCACAGAGAATCACAATCTTCAGGTGCACCAGTATTGGCATGGAAAGCTATGTCAGTGGCCAGAGTTAGCAAATTGTGTCATGGCTATTTTGGCGTTTCCCATCTCAAGCGCCAATGTTGAGAGGGCCTTTTCACAGATAAAAGTTGTACATGGGAAGAAAAGAGCAAGCGTGCATGACTAAAGATTCACTGAAGAAGTATTGTATGGTGTACCACAATAAGTTTGATTTGTAAAAATGTATTTGGACCTCATATACACTGTACATACACTGTCTATATACCATGCACAATCCGTGCAGAAAATAAGCAATAATAAAAGCAAAAAGTTGCATAAACACCGGAAAAACACTGTTTTTGTTGTTTTTAATGGCGCGAAAATGTGTAACCACTGATAACCACTGTTTTTTAAGGTATTGAAATCACTTGAAAACACTGAAAAAACCCCACCAGAATATACCAAAAATTGAAACTGAAAACAGGAAAGCCTATTTATAGAGGTCCCTTCACATTTTCATGTTTGTTTTGCTGACATTTAGCTTCTATAAGCTATGACACTGCTAAACAGTGTCAGAGCACATGCACTTCTTCTCTAAAACATGTACTTTTAAGTCAGTTGCACCCAATTGGCCTCCTTAGTTTCCAGTAGAGCCACAGTAGTTAAAGTAAAAAAATGCGCCAGTAACATGAGACTTAAATGATGTGCATGGGCAGAATTTTTTTTTTTTTGACCACCCACATAAACAATTAAAGTGTATGGCATCAGAAAATTCTATTGTGCTTTGGCTGGGCAACAATTTTAAAACCACTGTAGTGACACATGGTCATGTAGGAAACCTAATTTTTTATATTGACTAAGTTAACCCAAAGCAAAGCGCATCTTGTAAGCCCTCAGAAAAGTGGGCTATATTAAAAATTAAGGAAATGCATGCCATTACAGTTAAAAGTAGAAACAAGCCATTTGTCTAAGCAAAACTAACATTTCTATGAATGGGCCTGATTTTTGTGAATTAAAATCCAATTTAATATAATAGTGGAGACATATTTCAAAGTTCTTTTCACTTGTTATCAAAAATCAAAGTTAATGGTGCAAGTAGATTTTTGATACGTTTTAATGAAAATGCAACATTTGTAAAATTGTACTTTCGTCTCCCTGAAAGTGAACTGTTCAAAACCAGTTTCCCTGGTATCAGCCCTCTAGAGGCTGCAATACACAGCTCAGAATAAATGTTAAAGACTGTCCTCCTGGATGACAATGGAGCTGTCTCTTGAAGCAGAAAGGCTGAAATTATGTCAACGGTGACCATGTAGCAATGATGAATCATCTGGCAGAGGTATAAAAACACATGAGAAAGGGGAGGTCCGCCACTACAGATCTCCCTTTTGAAGTATACATTTCACATGGTAGGTCTATGGAAATTTATCATTCACTACCCAAGCCACCTCAGACATTCTCGGTGCTCCAACCATAAAGGAAGGCAGTTCAAGCACAGAGACAAGGGACATAAAATCATTTCAATAGGATGTGTCTGCAAAAGAACACAAGGCACTTGCAGCAGGGCAGTGTTATGGAAATGTACATAGGAATACCAGAAAGGTCATCATTAAGTTCAGTAAGGTCAGCATTAAGTTTAACAAAGAAGAGTTTTAAAGGCATTGGGTTTTGAAAATCTTCAGTCATTGGCTGGTGAACAGAATAAAAAAGGAGTCACCCCCTTAGAACATTCCTGGACCTGGGAAGAACATCAGGAAGAAAGGCGATTCTGTCTGATGCTGAGGAAAGGACTCCGTAATCCTTCTGCCACCCAAAGGTAGGAACTGCTCTCTAAGGATCAAGTGGGCGGCCATCTGTTGCTGCTACAGACCTCATCTGCCAGAAGGGCTGCCTGCGCTAAAGAAGGCCAAACTGAGAATTTGCCACGATGGCCCTAGGGCTACAGGAGAGACCAGTAGTGACTTTCTCAACATCAAGAAATATTTTTAAATGTAGTACATTTTTTTAACTCTGTTGGACCTGGCAATTGGGCTGAGTTTACACCAGGTAGGGTAAAACCTTGGAGGACAATACCTCCAGGTTTCTCCCACTCAGAACCTTTTGTTCCAGTGAAAAACACTTTAGTGGGAGCTACACTTTATGGAGCCCTGCTCAGCAATGGTACCCAGCCTTGTCAATTTAAGAACTCTGAGAACCAATAAAGTTACTATGTCCGAAGCATAACTTGTGATTGAGGCAAGGTATCAATGTTACCCTACCACCTAAGTGACCTTATTAGCTACAAAAGTCTGCTTTGTCCCACACAGAACAATTGACACCAAACTAAAAACTTCAATTGGAGCTAAATAACAATGTATCTGAGCTCGAGGAACCCTTTCTGGAATCAGCATCCTGCCTGATTTAAGGACTGGACTTTAAGGACTGGAACAATAACAAGGTTCTGAGGTAAAAACTTTTACGAGCATGCTTTACTTTTACCCACAAGCCATACTCATACCTCTACTACATTGCAGACAACCTGAAATCGAAATTAGTCTAATCTTGACTTCAACTGGCACTTTGTGTTTCCTTTACACTTTTTGCCCTAGAAATGTAAACATATGTATGTTTCCTGTTTACCTCATCTGATTTCTGGAAAAAAATATTTTTTTGTTTTTTAAAATATTTTGATGTTTCTAAATTGGTGTGGGGATGTTATTATTTCATGTTCTTACTTCTAATGCTGTTAGTACACATTTTTCCAAGGAACTACCTGCTGCTTGTGCTATAGCTACTAGGGGGTTAATCAGATATTTAGACAGAACGATGTATGACCTAATCAGATTCCCAATACCTAAAGTCCCTAAAAACTGTGTACTCAGTCACCTGGAGATCTGCTTTAAGTACCTCCCATATTCTCTCTGTGCTCAAATCTTGATAATACTCAGATTCACTTATACGCCTTGTACTTGATGATACCCAATGTGCACCTCAGACATTGTCAAAAACCATATCCGTGTTAATGCACATACTCAGTTAAAGGTCTGCCCTTTTTTATTAAGGGAGACTTGGGCCAAGGAGGCTGTGTTTCTCTTCTAGGTTGCCCTGTTACAAGAGCAGTGTTTTATACTCCGAGAAGAAAACAGTAAAGGATGGCCCAGTTAGCCATTGTCAGCCCATCCACTCCATCAACAGGAGCCAAAACTTTTTCTCTTAGAAACACCCCTTGCCACATCCATTTTTGATATAGGAGAGTCCTCTAAGCCACTCTGTATAGAGGGGGGGGGGGCAGATCACCCACCCATTTTCCACATGTTTCCCAAAGTCAAATAAAAAAGTAGCTGGCTCATGTCACTGCTCAGCTTCCCCAGCCCCTCTTCTATCCCAAAAATAATCAGAGTAAGGCTTACCTTAATATCCACCCCCAGAATGTTCGAAGCGGTCTTACCCACTTCTTCCCAAAACTGCTGGACCCCTGGGCATTCCATGAACATATGGATCTCTGTCGCATTCTCTAACCCGCATTTGGCACACTTGACTACCCCCCCTTTCCCCATCTTTGAGATCCTGTATGGTGTCCAGTAGGCTCTGTGGAGGGAAAGGAAATGGTTTCTTCTCAAAAAGGCAGGTTTGACAATACTATATAAAGTTTGCATCGACACTTGCCATATATCTTGTAACTGCGCCCTCAGCAAGCATCCTCCCCAGAGTTTCTCCACCAGATTGAAGTCACCATCCAGTGTCTCTAACAGTTCCCAATACCAAAATGATACTTCCTTCTTCCCTTGTGGCTTTCCTGACAAGTTAATCCTCCAGATAGTTTATGGATCCGAGATCAAATCAAAAACTCTGTGCCCAGCTTTTCAACTGGACGTACTTGATCCTTGAAAGCTTCCATCCCATCTCCAGACTTACCTCATCCCAGGGGGAGCAGCTCGCCATCCCGGGAGAGATGACCAAAGAATTGTATGCCTGCTGCCCTAATTGGTAGAGCTAATTTGTCTTTCAGACACTCAGGGGTGCCCGGGGAGTCCCAGATGGGAGCCA
This sequence comes from Calotriton arnoldi, assembly GCA_963921515.1. Taxonomy (NCBI): domain Eukaryota; kingdom Metazoa; phylum Chordata; class Amphibia; order Caudata; family Salamandridae; genus Calotriton; species Calotriton arnoldi. The sequence continues at coordinate 500,992 of CAWUFW010012367.1, read as the reverse complement.
GATTGCTATAGTACTCCAATTTCATAGCGCATCTGATACAGGGCCACATCTGGGCCATAGCTTGCAGTACTTTCAGTCTCACTTTTTGAAGACCTCCATATCTCTAAATTTAAACAATAAATGGCTGTCGGCCCCTCTGACTCCTTTTTAAATTGCCTTGAAAGGAACCCTGTCCCTGAACAATCCGATGTATTAAAGAGTATCCTAGCATTTTTCATCTGAAATGCCCAAGCCTAATACTGCATATCTCGGAGGGACAACCCCCCTTATTCATCCTTCTGTGAAGCTTCTTTCATGATATTCTTGGCCCTTTATATGCCCAAACGTAGGAATTAATGGCCTGCTGTATTTTCTCCAACCAATCTTTCTTGAACGCCAAAGGAATTGTAGTAAAGAAAAAAATAAATTTGGGGAGAATCACTATCTTCACTAAATTGGTTCTACCAAAGATCGTCAGTGGGAGATGGCCCAACCCTTCATTAATCTATCTGTTTCAGTCAAGGTTTTTCCTAAGGTTTACTTGAGGAATCTTGTCAATATCTTGTGTGATCTTTAACCCTAGGTTTTTCATCTCATTCTTAATTAGGGGGTTGTCCCTCACCTGATTCCAAACCATAATCTTGGTTTTCTCGGCATTGACAAAATACCCTGAGACCTTGCCAAATGTTTCTGTTAACTGCACTATAGCTGGAAAGGCAGTGGATAGATTGGAAGTGATAACCATAAGGTCATACACATAGAGGGAGACTTTCTTCCCCCATCTGTTGCACAAAGAAAGGATTTTTTGAGGAATGTTGCCTAAGCCAAGCTGCTAAGGGCTCAATATAAAGATTTAGGGGCACATGCATCAACCTAAATACCGATCACAAACGGGCCGATTCTGCTTTGCGACCAGTATTTAGGCAATTGGGATGCATTGACCCAAAACCCATTCGCAATATAGGTAATCGCAAATTTTGCGATTATCTAAATTGCGAATGCTTTTAGGGAATAGCAAATTGCGATTCCCTATTTGGGATGCATCAAAGCCTTTCCTAAATGCGACTTCACATTTAGGAAACGCTAATACCCATCAACTGCAAGTTGATGGTAATTCTAAAAACTTTGAAAAATGCACAAAAGTGCATTTTTCAAAGTGCCATGTGGCGCACACATATACCCTTAGAGCATATGTGTGCGCCACATGAGCACAGATGCCAAATTTGGGGTGCAGCAGGGTGGCCTTTAAGGCCCCCTAGCACCCTTCAAATTGCATTCGCAATTTGCAAGTACCTATTTGGTACTCGCAAATTGCGAATGGCTTCCCATTCATTCCTTTGGGCCTCTAGGCCCATAGGAATGAATGGTAAGGCATTCCTTAATTGCGAATCGCAATTTGCGATTCACAATTAAGGAATGTGTAGGAATCGCAAATATTTTTGCAAAACCTACATGCATAGGCAATTGCGATTCCTTAATAGCGATTCCTTAATAATCGCTATTAAGGAATCGCAATTGCCTAGCTTGATGCATGTGCCCCTTAATAATAAGGGGGACAGCCGGCACCCTTGCCTTGTGCCTCTGGATGTTTTAAATGCTCAGATTAAGCTTTTCTTCACTAGAATTTTTGCTGAAGGTTCCTGATGGATCAAACAGACCTCTCTGAAAAATTTCCCCTCAAATTTAGTTGTTTTGAAATGGTAGGTCAGTAAGCCCAATTTACCCTATTGAAAGCTTTTGTTTGGCCTAGAGTTAAAAGTGCTAGGGGAACATTATGTGTTGTGGCCAGGTCAATAGTACCAATGAGACTGTATGTTAATTCATTAAGGAACCTTCCTCTCACCTTCTGGTTGTATAGGCAAAAATCCCGCAACCACTTCACTCAATCTCTCTGCCAGCACCGCAAATATTTTATTATTGCTATGAAGAAGCAAAATCGGCCTATAAGACTCATGGCATGTAGGGCTTTTCCCTGGTTTTAAAATCAGCAAGATCATTGCCTCATTCTAAGACTTTGGCAGCGGAATGCCTTTCTCAAAAGTCTCCCCAAATAAGGTTGTCATAAATGGCAGAATGGAGTCGCTAAGTGACTTGTACAGCTCTGATAGCAGACCATCAGGGTCCCCAACTTTACCCCACTTTACTTGAACCAATTGCCCCCCTGACCTCTATCTGGGTAATACACTCATTCAGCAGAGACTGACCACTTAATGCAAGGATGGGCAAACCATCCTCCTCCAGCCAATGTTTTCCTTCCTCCTCAGTTATCACCCCATCCTCAGAGTACAGCTTTTGGAAAAACCCTCCGACAAGCACCCTGTATATCTGAGCTGCTAGTCAACTTTACACCAGTGTGCCCACAGTTAATTTACTTGATGATATTCCTGTCTTGATCTGCTTTGATCTTCCAAGCTAATAGCTTCCCTGCATTTTCTCCTTACTCAAAGTGAGCTAGCGTACTCACTTCCAATTTCTTCTTTATTCTAGCCACCAACAAAGCATCTAACTGCTCCCTCAGCAATTTCAACCTTTTCTCTAGATGGACAGCCTCGTGAGTATCTAAGTTTGCAACCAATAGTCTCTCTAGCTTTGTCATCTCAGACTCCAGGCAGCTAACCTCGTTTCTATACTTCTTATTTCTAAAACTGTTCAGGCTAGTAATCTTCCCCCTCATGAAGGCTTTAAATGACTCCCATACCACAGTCAAAGGCGCCAAACCTGTATTACTCTTAAAGAATTCCTCCGTTTCTACACAAAGGTTACTGACCAAGTCACTGTCCAACAGTATAGTGTGATCAAGGTTCCATCTCCTTAACTCAGGTTTAAAAATTAGCTTGACTTTTAGCACTACAACAGAATGATCAGACAGGTGGGCAGCTAGATAGGTAATGTCCCGGATTTCTTCTTTTAGGACTGGTCTACTAGGAAGTAGTCGATCCTAAAAGCATGACCAAATGTTTTATTATATATATATATATATATATATATATATATACATATATATATATATATATATATATATATATATATATATATATATATATATATATATATTATCTACTGGTGGTCGCCAGTAGATAGTTATAGTTACAACCTATTATCCATAGGAAATCCGCGACATTCTATTTGAAATAACGTTGGCGCCGGTTGACGAATCTTCGTGAAAGTTTCCAACTTGTTGGGCGCTCCGCTCCGCTCCTACCCTGAAAGTCTCGGGGTGATACGTGAAGCGGGGGCCGAGAAAAAAGGGGGTCCCAAAACGCGTTTTCCCCATTCATTTTTCCATAGGAACCTTTAGTCGCAGCTACAGCCCGAACTGCTGAACGGAATTACACCAAATTTGGCAAAGAGGTAGTCCTTGGTTCAGACTGGTGCCTTTTGCTTAAATGGTGTAAATCCGTTCAGTAGTTCCTGAGAAAATCAAAAGTAAAAGTACATATATATCTATGGGCGCGTCGGATACGCGTACCCTCAGCGCACCCTGCGCGCACCGTCCCGATCACGAGCTGCATGCTAATTGGCTGTCAGCTGGCTGTCAACATTCCGATTCAGGAAGTGTTGGCAGCCATTTTGTCCCTCGGTAGAACCGAGGGACAGAAACAAGTGCGCAAAGCGCAAAAAGGGGCAGGGTAGAAACACCCTGACCCCCTAGGTCTGCTCAGGGGGTCCCACAAGGACCCCCTGGGCAGAAAAAAGATTTTTTTTTTTTTTTAAATCGGCGGGATGCGCTTAGGGTGCGCGTATCCCGCCGAGAAAAAAAAAAGAAACAAGTGTGCAAAACGCACAAAGGGGGCAGGGTAGAAACACCCTAACCCCCTAGGCCTGCTCAGGGGGTCCCACAAGGACCCCCTGGGCAAAAAGCATTTATTAAAAAAAAAAATCGGCAGGATGCGCTCAGGGTGCGCGAATCCTGCCGAAAAAAAAATCGAGCGCGGTCTCCCGCGCTTCGATGTATTTTGCCCCCGGGTGGCCCAAGTCCCGGGGGCATGCTGGGGGGTTTATTTTATGTATGGGGGGCCTCAAAGGGCCCCCAAGCCCGGGGACCGCCACCCCCGGGGCTTTCTTTAAAAATGGTGCGGGAGGGCTCTGAGCCCTCCCGCAGCCCGGGACCACCACCTCCCCGGGGCTTTTTAAAAAAAAATTAAACAACCTGTGTGGGGGGGGCTCCAGCCCCCCCACACGCCCCGAGGACCGCCACCTCCCCGGGGCACTAACAAATTAAAATGGGGGTCCGTTTTGGACCCCCGAAGCCCCGGGGACCACCACCTCCCCGGGGCTGTGCTGATGTAGGGAGGGCGCGGCCCCCCCTCCTGGAGCCCTTGATGGCCCTGGGGACCACCACCCCCCAGGGCCGGCTCCTGCAGTGTCCCAGGGTGCCTACCCCCGGGACACTGTAGTTTGCTATGGCAGGACGGGAGCCACGCGGCTCCCGTCCTGCCATAACAAACTGCTTTGGATATTGGAAGAGAGAGCAGGAAACCTGCTCTCTCTTCCAATATCCAAAGCGATTGCTTTCCACATGGGGAGCAGCATGTCAGCTGCTCCCCATGTGGAACAGCAATGCCGGCTCCCAAGGGACGTGGGGAGCCGGCGGGACTGTGGGGGATTGGGGACCCCCCACAGTCCCCAATGGAGAGGGCCAGCCCCGGGGGATGGGGTCCCCGGGGCAAGTAGTGGCCCGGGAGGGGGGCCACGCGGCCCCCCTCCCCAAAAAAGAGCAAAAAATTTTTTTTTTAAAAAGGAAAGGCCGGCCCCGGGGGATGGGGTCCCCGGGGCCTTAAAATGGCCAGAGGAGGGGGGCCACGCTGCCCCCCTCAAAAAAATAAATATAGAGGCCATGCCCCGGGGGATGGGGTCCCCGGGGCCAATACAGGCCAAGGGAAGGGGGGCCACGCGGCCCCCTTCCCGTTTTTTTTTTTTAAAGGTAATTTTAAAAAAGGGGTAAGGCCCTGGGGGATGGGGTCCCCAGGGCCCAAAAAAGAAAAAGGAAGGGAGGCCACACAGCCCCCTTCAGAGGAGAAAAAATAAATAAATTTAAAAACGATCGGGCCCGCAGGCCCCGCCCCTTCCTTCACCACTCTGCAAACGCGCCCCTGGCGCGTTTGCAGAGGGAAACGATTCCCCTTGAATACTGGGGGTCCCTGGGGGCCAACTAGCCCACCAGGTACCTCCAGTATGCGCCAGGGAGCTGCCTTGCAGAGAGGTGTACAGAGGCCACGCCCCTTTTTACACCTCTCTGCAACGCAGCTCTGTGGCGCTTTTGGAGGTATATGGTGGGCTAGTTGGACTCCGGGGACCCTCAGGATTCAAGGGGACTTAATCCCCCAACTTAAAACGCACCACGGGGCGCGTTTGCACAGTGGTGAAGGGAGGGGCGGGGCTTCAGGTGACATGTGTGCAAACAGGCCCCGTGGCGCGTTTTAAGATGGGGAATTAAATCCCCTTCAATCCTGAGGGTCCCTGAGGGCCAACTAGCCCAACAGGTACATCCAGAAAGCGCCACAGAGCTGCGTTGCAGAGAGGTGTAAAAGGGGTGTGGCCTCTCTACACGTCTCTGCAACGCAGCCCCTGGCGCATATTGGAGGTTCCTGGTGGGCTAGTTGGCCCCTAGGGACCCTCAGGATTCAAGGGGACTTAATCCCCCAACTTAAAACGCGCAACGGGGCGCGTTTGCACAGATGTCACCTGAGGCCCCGCCCCTCCCTTCACCATTGTGCAAATATTCCTCTAAAATCAGCCGAAATACGAATTCCGATTTACTCACCTGTTATCAGGAGAGACCTCAGTGCTGCATCTTTCAGCCCAGTACTGGTCCTGAAAAGTAATTTTAACCGTACTTACCGGTAACTTGAATTTCCTTCATAGGCTAACATTGACTGGTTTCACTTGGAAATTCTTCTAAGTGTGGAGTTTTGGAACTTTAAAATATTCCTCTAAAATCAGCCGAAATACGAATTCCGATTTACTCACCTGTTATCAGGAGAGACCTCAGTGCTGCATCTTTCAGCCCAGTACTGGTCCTGAAAAGTAATTTTAACCGTACTTACCAGTAACTTGAATTTCCTTCCATAGGCTAACATTGACTGGTTTCACTTTGAAATTCTTCTAAGTGTGGAGTTTTGGAACTTTAAAATATTCCTCTAAAATCAGCCGAAATACGAATTCCGATTTACTCACCTGTTATCAGGAGAGACCTCAGTGCTGCATCTTTCAGCCCAGTACTGGTCCTGAAAAGTAATTTTAACCGTACTTACCGGTAACTTGAATTTCCTTCATAGGCTAACATTGACTGGTTTCACTTGGAAATTCTTCTAAGTGTGGAGTTTTGGAACTTTAAAATATTCCTCTAAAATCAGCCGAAATACGAATTCCGATTTACTCACCTGTTATCAGGAGAGACCTCAGTGCTGCATCTTTCAGCCCAGTACTAATCCTCAAAAGTAATTTTAGCCGTACTTACCAGTAACTTGAATTTCCTTGCATAGGATATCATTGCCTGCTTTTTGCTGAAAAAGTTTCTAAGTGTTGATTTTTGGAACTTTAAAATATTCCTCTAAAATCAGCCGAAATCCGAATTCTGATTTACTCACCTGTTATCAGGAGAGACCTCAGTGCTGCATCTTTCAGCCAAGTACTGATCCTCAAAATTAATTTTAACCGTACTTACCGGTAACTTGAATTTCCTTCATAGGCTAACATTGACTGGTTTCACTTGGAAATTCTTCTAAGTGTGGAGTTTTGGAACTTTATAATATTCCTCTAAAATCAACCAAAGTACGAATTCCAATTTACTCACCTGTTATCAGGAGAGAACCCAGTGCTGCATCTTTTAGCCCAGCACTGACCCTGAAAAGTAATTTTAACCGTACTTACCAGTAACTTATATTTTCTAACATAGGAATCCATTGTCTGGTTTTCAGCAGAAAACTTTCAAAGTGTCGATTTTCACAAACTACAAATATTCCTTAAAAATCGCCTGTATGACTTAAACGCATTCATTCAACTGTTTACAGGAGATGCACCAGTGCTGGATCCAGGATCCAACACTGAGTAAGAAAAAGTAACGATAACAGTTTTTACCTGCTAAGTGAATTTCCTTCCATAGGATAACATTGGTGATTCTATGAGAAAAAGTTTCTAAGTGTCAACTTTTAAAGTACAATAATATTCCTTAAAAATCACGACTGTAACCAAAACGCTTTTACTCAACTGTTTACAGGAGATGTGCCAGGACTGAATCTAGGATCCAGTCAGGTGGTTAGAAAAGTAATCCATAAAGTAACTAATTGCATTTAACTAGAAATTCACATTGAGCTGAATGTTGCATTGTGTTTGAAAATGTGTTGCACATTGCAACAACTGTAACTACTGTACTTAAAAGTCTATTGCCTATGTGCAAAGTATTTAAACTAAAGTAATTCATTCTGAGAAAGTATTTTTTGTAATGTAATGTATAATGTAATTACAATGTAATTTAAATAATAAAATATGTAAAAAAAAATTGTTTCTAAAAATGTAGTAAATCAGTATTTTAAAAATTTATATAACAATTAATACATTTAAAAATTGTCATTTACAAAACCTTTGAAATTCACTGAAAAAACCGTAGGTTTCAGACATGTTATAGTTACAAATTAGCATTTAAAAAACCTTTGAAATTCACTGAAAAAACCATAGGTTTCAGGGACGTTATAGTTACAAATTAGCATTTAAAAAACCTTTGAAATTCACTGAAAAAACCATAGGTTTTAGGGACAGTTATAGTTAGTTGGACATTGCACTCGTACAAAACCCGTGAAATTCCCCCGTTATAGTTAGTCCAGCTAACTATAACTCACGCCCCACAATGCACTGCTGATGACGTCACATATTACATCACTCATGACATGGTCAGTGACATCACTGATGACATCACTGATGACATCTCAAATGACATCACTGATGACATCACTGATGACATCATCCATGTGATAATTTCATGCATCTTCTCACACCCTAATATAACCTTTGATACACCCACTCTAAAGTACAGACTGCCAGTCGCAAAACCATAGACACTCCAACACCAATAACTACATACCCACTCACTGATTCTTAGGTCTACACACACACATCCACTCACTCACCCGAACAGTCACTCATATTTACGGTCACTCAGTACAGGACTATCATATGCACTCATACTCCTATATAGACACTCAAACACCGCCACTCATCCATAGAGGTACTCACACACCTAGTCAGTCATGCAAATAATTAAACACACTACCATTTACTCACCTATACAGTTATACACACACCAGCTCACTTACTCATACAAATACTAGCACATTCTTACGCTCTTATACAATCACTGATACAAGCACACACTCATCCATACAGCCACTATCACAATCAGTCACTCTTGCTTATAGCTATTTATATACTCCAACACACATATATACTGCCTTTCACATATGTAGTTACTCACACATGTACCACTGGGACATACATTCACTCACTAACACACTCTTACACACACTTACCCACCCATACAGTCTATCACAGATGCACTCTTGAAACCATCCACCCAGTGAATCACCCACTCACACATCTATGCACAGAGTCGCACACACCCCTCCCACACAAACACTCAGGCACCCATACAGATACTCACACAAGCATTCAATAACTCATATAGACACTCATGTAGCTATTCTCAAACACATGCAGCCACTTACAAAGCAACAGACAGACGGATACAGACATTCACCCAGTTTAGTCACTAACCCATGCATTCAGTAAGATACGTTAAATCACTCACTTATACAGTCAGTCACGCACCTACTAAATCATCCATACAGACACTTACACACCCACTCATTCTTCAATACGTCTTTTCCTATATATATTAAAAATATTTAAACTTTACAGAAACACACAGTCACTGGATGATGTCATCAGTGATGTCATCAGTGATGTCATTTGAGATGTCATCAGTGATGTCATCAGTGATGTCACTGACCATGTCATGAGTGATGTAATATGTGACGTCATCAGCAGTGCATTGCGGGGGCGTGAGTTATAGTTAGCTGGACTAACTATAACGGGGGAATTTCACGGGTTTTGTACGAGTGCAATGTCCAACTAACTATAACTGTCCCTAAAACCTATGGTTTTTTCAGTGAATAAATATATATATAACTTTATTCGGTTATTACAACCATCAAAGTATCAACCAACAGCCCAAACATTAAAATAACAATAGCAATACACAGATATATATACAGTAGTAGCAGCAATATGTCCATGTTTAAAGTGCAAAGTGCTTCAGAATTAGATACAATAATAGCAGCAATGTATAATATCTACTCTCATCGGTGAAAGACCCTGATGTAAAGTGCCGGGTGCTTTAAAACTGTACATAAAACTAGGCTGCAAACAGTACCATAAAATCACACCAAATAAAACAGTACAAAATAAAACAGTTCATTAATATAGGTAAATGATAAAATGCAACTCTTGATCTTTACACTGGTCTAATTTTTAAAATTGCATTGCGCTTGTACCAAACTGCCTCTAAAAATTTACTAACAGCTACAACAGTTCTAGGGGAGAGGTCAGTTTTTAAAATCCTTAGTGCTATTTGGTATTGTGCAATCCCCAGTTCACGGCAAATTGGAATAATCCACCTCCTACGAGGGGAGGAATACTCCGGACAGAAAAATAGCAAATGTGATTCATTTTCGTCACACTGATTACACATTGGGCAGGTCAGTACTGGCTGTGCTAGATTCCATTTGTGGGTAAATGATCTTATAGGTAATAACCCAAACGAAACCGTATGAAGAGACTTTTAGGGAAAGCAAAAGGTATAAAATCCATGTAATCCTCTAGTAGTGGAGTAGATTTAAAATCAAGAAATGTTTTAGTCAAAGATCCTACAGAACTTTTCTTAATATACATTCATTAATAAAGTTCCAATAAGTAGTTTTGAGAAGGTGTAAATCAATTTTCTTTAATTTAGTAGGATCAGCCCAAAATCTGTGAAGACCTAACTTTCCCAACCCCGAGGACACGTGTTTAATCCATGGAAGCGATCTGGCACCTGGCATATTTAGAACTTCACACAGGGAATCCCTATAATCAACAAGCTCCAGTGTACACCAGAGACGAACCCAATAAGTCAGTACTTTCAGGGCCACCAGATCTGTTACTCTTTTTAATCCCAGTTCTAAATACAGTGGAATAAGGGGTGTACTATGGGGAAGGCATAACATTTTCCTAACAAAACTATTTTCTACCAGTGCCAGAGGCTGGACATCAACATGACCCCAAACTTCAGCCCCGTAAAGGGCAGCCCCTTGCGCCTTGGCACGGTAAATCTCCATGACGGGAGATACTACATGAGATACCGTTCTTTTTTGCGTTCTCAAAATAGCATTTGACCTGTGCTCAATAAGAAGTTTACTTTTCGTGATCTGATCTAACCATTTAAAACTATCCATAAATCGTACTCCTAAGTAGTCAAAATTATCAACCCTCTCAAGGACGTCATTGCCAACCCGAATAGTCGTTTTACCTTTCTTGGCACCCTTGCCTAAGATCATAAATTTTGTTTTGTTAACATTAAGCTCGAGTCCCCTCTCATTGCAAAAGCCTAGGAATTTATTAACCAGGGTCTGGAGACCCTTGGGAGACTTTGAAATGAGTAGGGAGTCGTCCGCAAAAAGTAGGATCGGTACCTTCCTGTTATTTAGCATAGGAGAATCGTTAGCACAATTTTCCAAAACCTTGACCACATCGTTTAGATAAAGAGAAAACAAAGTGGGGGCAAGCACACAGCCTTGCCTGACACCCCGTTCAATTGGAATACGATTAGTCAGTTCTCCACTTGGTCCCCAACGTACTTGGGCATAATTATTCTCATGTAATTTACTCAATAGATGTACAAGATTACTGGGAACACCTATATTGAAAAGAACCTGCCACAAGTTGGATCGGGGATAAGATCAAAAAGCAGCTCTAAGGTCAATAAATGCTACATACAACATACCCTTACGTAAAAGCACAGTTTTCCAATACAATAGTATAAATCTAAAAATCTGATCTATGGAACTAATTTTAGTTCTGAAGCCTGCTTGAAAGGGAGAAAGTATTTTTTTTTCTTCCATCCATTCTGTTAATTTGTTCAGAATTTGGCGACTAAAAACTTTTTGAGCCTTGTCTAACAGGCTAATTGGCCTGTAATTGACTGGGTTGTTAGCATCACCCTTTTTAAAAATAGTTATTATCTCGGCCCCCCTCCATGAATCAGGGATCGCTCCCCCGGCCGAGATGGCATTCGATAAAAGGTTCAAATAAGTTGACCAGATGAGTGGCTCTGACTTAAAAGGTCACCTGGAATTTTATCAGGCCCCGGTGCTTTAGCTAGTTTAAGAGACTTTGTTGCACTATTTGTCTCTTCAAGACTGAACTTGACAGGGCTGCTATACAGCTCTTGCACTGTGGATGGTAAAATAGCATCCTCTACTATATTAGTCACACTATCAATGTCATCAGGCTTCCTTAGCGAGTAAAGTGATGAGAAATGGGCCACCCACTTTTCGGGTGATATATTAAAACTCGGGTACACTACTCTTTCAAGGTGATTTTGTGCTACTAATTTCCAGAATGATCTACTGTCCTTAATTTTACTGGCTATGAGTAGGTCCTGCCAGAACTTGTCTTCCCAATCTCTTCTAGCCTGTCTAAGTTGGGATTTGTAAATTCCTCTGGCGATGCGAATGTTACCTCTATCACCCTCAGCAATAGCAGACTTTAATGAATTCTTAGCTACTTTACAAGCAGAGTCAAACCAGGCATGATACCTAGAATGTACCGTATTCGTAATAGTCACCTCTTTATAAAATATCTTTTGAAGACCATCAAACAACTGAGTGTGGACTGATAAGATAGGTATTCTTGCTGGATCTATCCCCTCATATTGATCAAAAGAGGTAACAAACTGTTTGTAAAGTTTTGAGTAGACCTCTGGATTTGCCATAACTTTAGGCCATTTAACGGCTCAACGATTATTGGTAACCAGTGCTACAGGGACATTTGTGTTCATGGCAGCACACCCATGTACCAGAGGCTCTCCAACAAGTGTCACCTCGAGAGAGTTATGATCACTATCAGACCTAACATTAATTTTCATATCGGCTAGTAGGGGCCACATTCTCACATCGATTAATACATAATCAATTATACTGGCACACATACCTCTCTTAAATGTTGGTGCACACAGAGGGTCAGAGATAGTACGACCATTGAGGGCTCTAAGACCTCTGCCAATAACCAGTGAAACTATTTGTAATGCACATGATGTAAGGTTTTTCCTTGAGGGCACAAACAATTTAGGAATTCCCCACTGCTCATCTTCCTCCACAGTGATCTCAGTTAAAAGAGAACAAGGTTCAAAGGGGGTGTTAAATTCTCCTGCCACTATAATTCTTGTATCGGGGATAAATTATCCAGTATAGTGTCTAATAGTGCTAGAGTCGTAGACGTGTCATTAGACCGAGTTGACCTGACATAAATATTAAATATTGCCAGAGAAAGACCAGAGCGTAGGGTAACTAAAGTTCCCATTAAATCTAAGCAGTCTATTTCTATAGCGGTGAAGGTGCTGAAGCGACCATTCTTAATCAAAGTTAAGAGCCCTCCACTAGCTCTACCAAAAGTGAAGTGCTGGTTTAGCATCTACGTCAAGGGATGTGTATCCATCTATATAAACTCTCTCTGTAGCCCATGTCTCCTGCAGTAGACACACATCATAACTCGCAATATAACTCAGCCAATCCTGGTCACATAGTTTCTGGCTAATACCTGCAACATTCCAGGACAATAAATTTAGGCTCAGAGAAATATTAGAGCCATCAGCTATGTTAGTAATGATACTAGGCTCTATCATAACTGGTGGTCTAATATACTCATCGAGGGGTCGTAATGTATTACAATCACCATTCTCATGCATCCCAAGTGTACTATGGGCCTTGTCTTGCAAAGCAGCCTTAATATTAAGACCACTCAAAGAGGACGTTTGATCAACAGCATGGGTTAAGCCACAGACAGTCTTTATAACCCCCGTTACCCCAGGGCTCTTACTACCCAAACTGTTGTTTAAGCACACAGGCCTTTTATACAGTCAGTCTAGTGCATTCATGGGAGACAGTAGGGAAGAGGTGCGAGCATTAGGGACATCAGCTACATTAACATAACCCTCATTCTGTTGACCCATCTGAGCCCTGTGCAGTGGGGCGGTTGCTTTTAATTGTATTCCGGTTTGTTTTTACCCAACATAGTCACAAGTACGTAGTTCAAAATTAATTAAATTTTCAACTAAAAGATTAGTACATAGGACAATGTGGATATGATCATACTGCAAGAGTGGAGTTGGGCGTCTTTTTGCAAATACAATATCTGATCTTATTATAGATAGACAATTCCACTTGTGTCTTAACCAATAGATCACCTTATTGATCAATGCCTCCGTATCCTCCCTGACACCTGCATTCTGTTTTGGAATCCGTACCATATACATGGACCTATTAGATTTACACTTGTCCCAAGGTAACTGGTGATCAGACTTCAGGAGAAAGTTCCTTATAGGAGGACGAGAAGCAGAACCGGTTGACATAGTACCAGAGGGGGAGACCACAGAAGAAGTAAAATGATGTGGTCGTCTTCTGATAGAAGACTCACACACTGGCATCTGGTTGGTAACCCACTTGGGTAATAGTGCAGGGGGATTCGTAAATACAAAATTGGGGCTCATGGCCGGAAGGAATGGTTCCTTTTGCTGAGTCTGATTTACAGACTTCAAGTAAGTGTTATTATTAAAAGGACTGGGACCAGTAGGGACCTCTATACAACGTTTCTCCTTGTCCCTTCCAAGAACGGGATCAGTAACCAACCCTGCATCTCTGTCCACCCCAGAAGGAGAAATCGCCCTGCTAAGTGGTTTCCCAGAACTCATACAACTGCAGCAGCAACTACACACAAGCTTAGATTTGAGAGTCAATACATTTGCTGATAGTAGCCCAAGTTAAGTGCAAAGCTCATTCATTTTACTGTACAGCAGTTCATTAGCCACCAGAGAGCTCTTCATAGCTGCATATGCGCCTTGAGGTCCTGGCAGAGAAGTAGTGAGGGATGTAAACTGTGTTATAGCTTCCAAAGGTTCAACTCCTACAGGTTCGTCCATAGGTGCAATAGGACCAAACCGGTTAGAGCAGGGGACATTCGGGATTACTGTGATAGTTGGATATAAAGGGCATGAGGTCTTAGTCAATTGATCAGCAGAGATTGTATCAGCAGACTTGGAAGGTGCAAGAGCCTGATCTAAGACGAGGGCAGGCTCAGTAATTTGGCTTCCAGATTGCGAGGCTCGTAGCAAGCAAGGACTCTCAGACAAGGTCGAGGCTGAGTTAGTAGACCTAGGGACACTTGATTGTTTAAACATAGGCGGAACCTTCGCCGTTTTGATTTTACCTTTAGAATTACCTGATGTTAGCAGCTGCTCAACTTCATCAATTAATGTGTCAATATCCGCCAGAGTGGTTCGATCTTGAGCTGTGGCCCCAAGTCTGACCCCATGCTTGTTTGCACCTGATTTCTTTGGTTTCTTAATGTTATTATCGTGATTAACAACGTCCCCTGCCTTACGTTTCCCCATTCTTTGGCCAGAACAAAAAGTAAAACAATCCTGTCACACAGTACCTTTAAGTAGTGTTTCTCAATCCTTGCATAGCAGATTTCAGGGGGGTAGCCCAGCCCAGCCTCTGCCGGGCGCAGACGGGCCCGCCCTTGGTCCGGGCTTGGCCCGGGCTTGGCCCGGGCGCGTCCCGCGCTGCGGTGATCCTCCCTCCGCTTTATCCGCCGCGAAGATGGATGAGTGGCGTCAGCTGTGCCGGTGCGATGCAGGGGAGCCTGGGATAGTGAGTCCCGATGCCTGGCTGCAACCCCGGTTCAGTAAAAGTGCGTTTTATTATAAAAGGAGACACCCTGTAGTACTCTTGCTCTTTCCCTCCATAGATCAAATAGTGCTAATTGTCCCATCATATTTTTTAAATTTGCCAGTGATTTAGGAGAGCCTATTGACCCTCTTTGAGCTGACCTATCCAATTTGTTATCTAAAAGCACATAAAAATTACAAGCCATTACAAACGGATAAGAGAAGTCTAGGAGATTAGAGAAAACTGCCTTAAGTGGTTCAATATCATCGGAATTCAGACCATAATACCCCACAAGCGCAAAGATCTTGCCATATAATTGGAGTTAGGAACAATCTACTTTCCGGCTTCATCTGTGACACTTTCTGATATGGCTGTGTTCACCGATTTTTTAACCAAAATAGCCGCCCCCTTAGTATTGCTACTCTGGTCTGTACAGACCATTTGTTGGACCCATTTTTGGGACTTGTACAGTTCTACGCATTCCCCCTTGGTCAGATGGTTTTCCTGCAAAATCATTATATGCGTTGGTGAGTCCCTTAAATATTGTAAAATCTTTTTTTGCCTCCCTTTTGTATGCAACCCCTTAACATTCCAGTTTAGTATCTGGATCGGTACACCTGTGCCTCTATCCCCCCTGCCCATGTCTAGCCTTTGGGTTCTGATACACATTCAAGCCCCCTAGCTGAGGATTTTGAGGACTATTTTCTTTTTTTCTCCCCGATTCACCCCACCCTCAGCTCCCCACCCCTCTCTACCCTGTGCACCCCCACCCTTTGGAGAACCCTCTCCTGCTTCCACATGGGCTGTTGTTGGTCCCTTTTAGAGCACCATTGGGATGCCTTTACAAAAACAGAAAAATGTTGAAGCCCACAGAAAGTTAAAATTATGCTAAGCAGAAAAGAGTGTACGCCTGCTATGATTGTTACCCACAATCTATGACATTTCATTATACTACTATTACCAGCTACTATCTTACTCTCATGTCGAGTTCCCAAGTTCCCCCTCTTAATGGCTTCTAATAGCTTGTCCACTTCTCTGTGGCCCTTTAGGTTGTGCATTTTGTTGTTGTACATAACGCAAAGGGAAGCTGGAAGTCTGAGCTGGGCCATGTCCCCTAAACATTTAAACTCCTCTAACCACTTCCTCAGTTCCCATTGCCTGTTTATGGTCACTTGAGATAAATCCATTCTATTCTCAAAAGAAAAGTAATTCACCCTCAAGGATTTCAATTTCAATGCTTTTAGCAGAATCCTCTCTTTTAAAGCACAGCTTTGGAAATTCAGGAGGATTTTACGGGGTTTGCATATATTAGGATTCTTCCTAAATGGATCCCTAAGTACTCTCTGAATATCTCTAGCTATGCCTTATTCACTATCTTCAATCTGTGTCTCTGTCTTTATCAAGGAAACCACATACATTTTTTGTTCATCTCCTTTCACCCCCTCTTGTACATTCAAGATACTTAGGTTATTTCTTCTTGAATTGTTATCCAGTTGCTCACATTTCTCCTGGACCTCCTGCTCACTGCGTCTAAGTGCCTGTATTTCTGCCTTGTTTTTATCCACTGCATCCTTCAATTTTATTACGTCTTCTAGGACCTGGGTCCTAGCAGTCAAAAGATCCAATTTTTTCTTGAGAGCTTCACAAGACCCCCTATTTCTCCCTGGTTTGCGTCTGAGATGGCAAAGCCCTTCCTAATGTCCACAGGCTGATGAAACCATTGACTCGAGGGAAGCGATGGCCTCCTGCTCTACTGATCCTGGGTGTGTAGGGTCATGGCTGGATTCAGTAATTAAAGGAATGGGTACGACTTCACCCTGGTTATGGGCTGCTTCCATATTGGGATCCTCCTCCAGGCTCTCCAGGACCTGAAATCTGTTACCCCCTGCCCTAAGCATGTTCCCGCAGTTGCCATCTCCCCGGGTCTTTGATTATCTCACTTCCTTGCTCCTAGTCTCTTTCTCGGACCCTCACTCCCTCACCCCCTTGCCCCAGTTCAGTGGTCACCTCGCTGGGTTCTGCTACAGTAGGTAATACCTTGAAAAAGGACCTTAAGGAAGGGGTAATTTGTAACTGTTTTGGGTCAATTATATTCATTTTTTGCAACTTCTCATGCTTCCTCGCAGGTTATTGCTTAAGGTTATCTGCTGGGCACAAATAAGGGGCTGGATGTATCCCATATCAGTTGTAGAAGTAGTTGCCCGAGATAAGGGAGACACTGTCTGTTGGAAGGGCTTATTAGTAAGACTGGGTGAATTTCTAGGCTTCCCCTTCACAGCACTTCTATTTGACCGGACCCTTTTCTTTTCAGAGTTATTCACAGAGCTTCTGCTGTTTGGCCCATTACCAATATTTATCCCTGTCTCAGCCCTCTGACCCCTTCCCCATACTTGTAGCACCTGGAAAATCTTCATCGCTCCTTGGAGGGGTTACCAAATGTGGGCTTCCCGTCTTGGCAGCTTTTATCCTCCGTGTCCATCTCCTTTGCCCCTGCTGCTACTGCAAGGACTGCGCTTGCATTGGCGATGCCCCCGCTATCCCGGAGGAGGACTCGCACAGTTGCTCTACGGCTCTTCAGGAGCTCCAATGCAGCTTGTGACCAGCGTACAACATCGCTGCTTTGGTGGCTGCCAACCACCACCTTTCCAGCCGGTCTATAACCACAATCGCAAGAAAGCACATCTACCGTAGCAATTATTTTACCCCGAAAAGTCAATTTGGGGGCTTTCCTTGTGAAAGTTCAGTGGGGCGTCCCCACGTGTCGGGCGCTCTCCCAACCTGCTTCCATGCCGACTGTCATGTTCTCCCTCTATGCTAAAGATTCAATTAGGAGAAAGATCTTCTCTTGATAGTACATGGTCACTCAAAACTCTGTACTTGGTGATAACCAGACTCATTATGGATAATATTCAGAATTAATCTTTGCTTGCTCTTGGAAATACCCCTTTGTACTTCATTAAACATGGATGGCCTCAAACATCTTTGTTTGTGATAAAACCCAGAGATTCTCAGTGCTTTGGTCCTGATACTATACAAAGTTGCTCTTTATAACAAACTCAAAGCTTTGTTGTTGATCTTTAAGATGTACTTCTTAATTTTAAGTGTCCTGCCTAGTTACAATGTACCACATTTCGGTCGCTTTCAGAGAACATACCATCATTTTGTCAATGCAGAAAGAAGAAACTAAAGAGAAACTCGAAAAGTAAGCAGTAAACATGATGCATCTGAAGAGTAAACCTGTTCATCACAACCGGACTAGTGCTCACCCAAATGGCATGGTCTACCTACCATACAGAAGCAATAGAAACATATTACAGACTGGTCACTTCTGCCCGTCTGCATGTTGCTGCTCCTGCAAAACCTCTAGCTAGTCTTACAAACTCCTTATTTTTTGTGAAAAAGTGTTTGTTTTCCACCTTTACTTCCTAGTCTACCTCATGCTCCCCCCCATAGTTGGCTTTTTTGTTTCATATTGCCTAGATAATACTTAACCCACCTGTTTTTGTCTTTTGGCAGAGAGGCAGATGTCTAGTGAGCAGGACTCGATGCTCCATGACTGCTCAAGCTCCTTAATGTCATGAAAGAGAGAGTTAATGATGTCAAAGGAGAATTCTTGTCAAGCAAAGTCTTCACCAGACGAGGCATGTCAGAAGCTTTTGTGGGGATAGGGAACAAAACCTTTTTGCAGGTGCCCCTCTTTGGTTTCTGATCCAAGAGAAAGCTTGTAGTTAGGAACACAAAAAAGCTTGTAGTTAGGCACACATATATGCTGGTAAATAGGGAAACAGAGTATTACGAAGGAGCAGGTTAGTCATGCTTTTAAAGAAAATATTAAATACATGTTAAAACAGTAAGGTGACAGGGGCCCCAAAAAGCGTGGGGTATTGGTCACAGACCTTCACCTGCCTTCCCCCTTGTGTTATCCCCGCACCAGGCTTCACCTGTTGCTCCAGAGTCATTGAAGTACCTCTGAGCTCCATGGTGAGTTTATAGTCCAGAGTCTGGCCACATACCTGGGAAAAATGGGCTGACCAGTGTGTCCCTTATCAATTCAGGAAAGCATTCTATCTCGGTCAGTCAACACAAACGCCCAAATGTAGGGGAACGTATTCAGGCGCTCTTGTTATGCATAACGTATTTATTTGTAATATGATTAGAACTTTGTTGCTGCCCAATACTTGTCTGGCTGAGACTCTTGTTGGGAGTTTGACTTTTTTCCAAATTATTTTAATGAAGTAAAACCACAGCAGGGGATAACAAAGAAGTTCCACTTACTCCACTGCAAACCCAGGGGTAAAGGCCCCATCCTATCACTGTGGAAGAAAACTGTCATTGGTAAAGCCATTGTTTAATTTACGATAACTATTAGAAAAGTTGCTCAAATTTTTTCCATTTCTAGTAGCAACTAAAGGTAAAGTTTGGCAAACGCAATATTTCTCTTAAAGAACTCAGGCCAGGTAAACGGAGGTTGGGAATGCCAAGAAAGCAATAGAGTGCCAAAGAAGGGTCTGGCATGTGAGGGAGTTGATGTGCGCAGTCCACGTTTTTTCCTATGTCTCAAACAGTGGATGATCAATACCATAAGCGAAAGTTTGCTGCAATAATATAGCATTGCAAGACATAGCAATAATATAGCATAGCAAGACATAGCGATAAAATAGCATAGCAAGACATAGCAATGGATTGAGTAGTGTGATTATAGCATAGCAAGACATAGCAATGGATTGAGTAGTGTGATTATAGCATAGCAAGACATAGCAATGGATTGTGTAGTGTTATTAGACTTTAAAGAATACAGAGCCTATAAGATCACAAGATAAACATGGAATACACTATCAGTGTTAAGTTATACATGAAACTATAAAATCTGCGAAAAGGGGAGACCTTTAGGGGTTTTTCTGTCCCTTCTATTTAGAACACAGATAGTATTGGTTGAGACCAGTTGTGAAAGCCCATGGGATTAAAATCAGGTCACAGGCCCTGTGACTATGTAAAAAGTACTGAGTTCTCAATATACTGTTTTGTACAGAAAACTAGAGGCCTAATGAACAAAGCATTTTTGTGGTTGTTAAGCATACGATAAACAATATCACAGGCTTTGTAGTCACAAAAATACAGGGTGCAATGTACCAAAGGCATATTGCAAGTCGAAAATGTTTTTGGGATTCCCAAAATGTACTTTATGACTTGCAAGAAATTTCAAAGGAGTTAGGCTGTGTACTGAGAGCCCCCCTCTTCTTTGCAATTCAATATGAAATACGAATGCATTGTAAAACATTGATATAGTAGGAGCATATTTACAAAAAAAATGTCAGAGCAAGGAGCTGCGCCAAATTTGGCAGCGCAGGGCTCCGACATTTAAAATACGCAAGGATGCGCCTTATTCACAAGAATACGACGCACCCCGTGTTTTCCCTAGTGCTGGCGCTAAATTTAGCTGCCTTGCGCCAATACAGCTACCCTTGCATCATAGTACAAGGGTGCCTGCGTTGCAGGGAATGATTGTTTATGTGCAGAAAGGTGTTCCTTTCTGCAGATAAACAATGACTAATGTGGATTCTGCAACACACATAGAAGTAGTAAATCGTCATTATTTAATGATTGTTTATGTGCAGGAAGGGACAGCTTCCTACACATAAACAATAATTTATGGCATTTTGCTCTTTCTATGTGTGCTGCAGAATGTAGCACATAGAAAAAGCAAAAACGAGGGGGAAAAAGTATTTCTCCTCGTTTCACTATTCTAACACCTGCTCTTGCACGGTGTTAGTTTTTTGCACTTCCTCAGATTTACACCTCCTTGTAAATCTGGGGCAGCGTCAAAAGCAATGGGTGCTGCCTTGGAACGCCCACAGCAACCCCATTCCATGCCCCTTTCACACTAAGTGATGGGTGTAAATTGGCCTTATTTACAAGGGGGCGATAAGCCACAAAAAGTGGCTTAACGTCGCTTTGCAAATATGGAGAAGGGCATATCGCCACCAGAACGTCGCCAAAAGTGACGTTCTGATGGTGATAGCCCCTTATAGATATACCCCTAAGGCATTCTTGAAGTGGAATCGGTCCCTGACGAACATCTTTCATATAATGAATAGTGAATGCTGAAATTGGGAGAACACAGAGTGGCTGAAGGGATGCTGCATGTTACCCCCATGCAATTCACTGAATGTCAGCTTTTACTTCTGAAAGCACCCTTGTCCCTTAAAGGGACAAGCGCTGTCCCTTTCAGAAATAGATGCTTCTTTATTTAAAAAATTAAAAAAACCTCTTTTGGTGAATGTGGATGCAGGGCTTAAGCTCTGCTGTCCTTTGCATGCTTCCATTCCTGCATTCATAATCAGTAGCAGGGACAGAGTTATCCCCTGCTTCCAGGTCTGTAAAGTCAATTTGCCAGTCCTGAACTTTGGGTGATGTGGTCGTGCTTTGATTCCATTGGACTAATAGAGTAAAACACCGGAAAACAATGTGTTATAGATGTAAAGTTCAGGCCTGGAGCCGGCGTCTGTAATGACCTGGACTTCAAACTTTTTAAAGCTGAGCCACCCTGTAACATAAAAAAAAGACCCCCTGCAGAATTTAAAACAGTTATTCTAATACATTTCCAATGTTTAAATATGTCAACACATATTTAAATATTACAGTTAAGTTCTGTTACCCTTTATAAAAATGCAATACACACTTGCCAAACAAAAACTATAAAGTGTAAAAGTATCTATAGTGTGATTATCACTAATGGTTGGATGGGAAGGTTTAAGGACTATTTGTAGTCCCTTCCATTTTGGTACGTACTCCCAGCCAGTATATAAAAAACAAAAGGTGTTAGTGATGGTCCATTGCAGAGTGGCTTACTGATACTTATTTTTTCCACTTGAAACAAAGCACTTTTATCACCATGATGCTTCACTTGGTCAGGGCGTGGCAGCCCCCTGGGATGAATTAAGGCCCCCACGGCGGGCCTACCCCCCAGTTTGAAGTCCTCTGACCTGAGCGGGGTGGTTACCCTATGAAGGGAGTCACGAAAGGACTACTGCCTCATGAATAATAATGTAGCAAAAGTTCTTGTAAATCCCTGCGAATGGTTATTTTGTGCTGTGAGTGACTACTACATAACTCACAGCACAAAATAAAGGGTGTTGGCGCATAGCAGTCTTTATTCGAAACCCATCATAATTTCCTGACATTTTACTATAAATTGAATTTCATCCTGCAAATGTTATTGTTTCAAGCACTTTAACACTTAGAGCACTTTTGACTAAGCTCCTCATTACGATGTCGGTCAGAGTTGCCTCCGAACGACATCGCCGTGGATGCGGAACTGACCCACCTCCGGTCGGCAGTTCTGACACCGCAATTAGAATGCAAACGCACATGGTGCGGTCGCAAACTTTCATTTTACAATGGGAGCTTGTGCGGTGGTCCGAAACAAGCTCTCATTGTGAAATGTAAGTTTTTACACATCCCTGCACCGTGTGGCAGGCACCTAACGGTGCCTGCCACACGGTGCAGGGATGTGAAGGGTGCACCATAGGTGCCCCAGTGCCACAACCGTAGGCTGTGGAGGGATAGGGCCCTGCTAGGGGCCCCCAAATTTGCTTTTCAACAGCATTTCCATGTCAGAAAGGCCAAAATGGAAAGGCTGTCAGAAACCGACATCATAATCCTGAAGGCGGAAACGCCATCCTTGAGGGATTATGGGCAATTCCGCCTGGTCGAGGGGCTACTTGAGCCCATCGGAACCGAGTCAGATTGACCAGCTGGTTTACACTCTGACCGCCGACATTTTAATTCGGTAGTCGGAATGTAAACCTACCATGTCGGTCGGTAAGGCTTACTGACCGACATCCTAATTAGGCCCTAAATGTTTCTATAACAACTGGAGTTCGGATACAGTGAGAAATTATGTGAAGATAGTTGTTTTTATATGAGTAGTGTACAGATTATATTGTTCCACAAATATATATATTTCTATGAGGGGCAAAAAGTGAAGGTGTGTCAGCAATAAATTGGATAGCCAATGATTTGGAAAAAATATGCTAACTTCCAGGTCTGCAGTTAGGTTAATTTTACATGAAAATAATAAATATTCGAAAAAGGTCCAGAATAAAGGTAAGTGGTTTTAGCCCTCTTGTCTCACTGAGTTAAACGAATGTTATTGGACTACTGTGATCCACCCTAAAATTCTTGTTCACATAATACTTCAGCACTAAAAGGCCCAATCAGATTAACCCTGGGCGTAGTTCGCGAAGTAGCGCTACGCGAAGCTACGTGAAGTGCACCTCGCTCTACGCGAGCTACGCGTAGCTACGCGAACTGCGTAGTGCACTGTGCAAAATGCTGTTCGCACTGATTGCACAGTGCCGGATGCTTGTCCGCACTGTGCAATCATTGAAAACGGCATCTTGCACAGTGCGAGCTAGCTTTACTGCCGCTCGAGTATATTTTTACTCGAGCGGCAGCTTCTCAACGCGGACTGGTAGTTTCTCATCGCGAGCGGTCGCGAGCATGCGCAACCACTCGCAATGAGAAACCTGACCTCCCCGCGTTGAGAATCTCGCCGGGAGGTTTATTTTCACGCTCGCGATCGGCAACTTGATGTTGCTGATCGCGAACGAGGAAAAAGTCTCGCCGGGATGTCATTTTGCTTGCTCGCGGTCGCCAACTTGACGTTGAGGACCGCGAGCAAGCAAAAATGACCGCTACGCTACGCGTGTTTGCACTGTGCTACGTGCAACTCGCATAGTGCGAAGTAGCGCAAACTTCGCAAACTACGCGAGCGTAGCGTAGTGCTTTGCCCAGGCTTAAATCAGATTAATTTGGAAATACAATTTTTCTTAACAAACAAGTCAAGAAAGAGGATTTTACCCTATTTGTCAAGGCCCTCTTTTCACCCCACCAGGGACACCAGTAAAACTTAAGAATCAAGCCACGATCCTTCTTAGTTACAGTAAGCATTCAACAGATTAAAACGATAGAAAAGCAAAACACTTAAATACATCATTAGCTAGTCTCTTGTGGGGAGCGCTACAGCAACCATAGCCACTGGCATACAAAGTCACACCTGCCACGACACATGCATTTTGACACTACACAGGGAATCTAATGTCCAATGCTCTCTTTGAAATATAGTATCTCTTTCCAAATGAAAAAAATGATATAATTTATCATTTATCTTGAATCTGTTTTCATTTTTTCCTGACACACTTTTTTCTCATATCAACAGGTTACCTACCTGACAATGTTCCATCCTCATTCGTGTACACCTTCTTTCCTCATATTCTTCCTTATATTTCCCTCATATTCAGTGCTGTTTTCCTGACTCCTATAAATTTGCAGTTGGTCTCGCTCTTCCCAAAAAAACATGTATTTGACCCCTCTGACCCTTCTAATTTCCGTTTTATTAATCCTCTTCCTTATTTGTCAACATTTCTGGAACGTGTTGCTTTCTCTCAATGAACTTCTTTTTTCCACCCTCAGCACCTGTTCTCCCATGTTAAATCTGGCTTTCATCCTGTTTTTCTTCTGTTGAAAATACTCTATTGCTGGAGACACGTCACAATAAGCTGTCACTTATTCTTATCTTATTGTATCTTTCTGTGGCTTTTATTTGACTACCCTACTCTCCTGAATTCTTTTTCTGCTCCTGACAACACTGGCTCTAGTTGGGAATGGTTCTACTTGTATCTCTCTGACTGTACCTTTTCAATCCCTTTAAAATGTGCATTTTCTGCACCCATCCCATACACTAAGATGTTTCTCAGGGTTCTGTCTTATATCCCCTCTACTATTTTTCAGTATACTATTCCATTATTTTCCATCCTTCCCTACTTTGTGTTTGAGACACATTTCTAGGCAGATGACTCTGAAATTCTCTTTTTTTATTTTTAATGAGCTTCAAGCTCAGATCACTGCATGTCTCCCTTCAGTGATATTTCGATGATAGCTCACTTTCTCTTTTTCTCTGGTTCTTCATGAATTTCTCGTCTTGCTGTTATATTTTCC
Organism: Calotriton arnoldi; assembly: GCA_963921515.1. NCBI lineage: Eukaryota > Metazoa > Chordata > Amphibia > Caudata > Salamandridae > Calotriton > Calotriton arnoldi. The sequence continues at coordinate 476,036 of CAWUFW010012367.1, read as the reverse complement.
TATCTCAATTGCCTTTTTTGGCATCAGCTGAGGCTCTAGTCCAGAGACCAGCAACTAGCCCTTGGAGTCACTCTGGGGTCCTGGGTTCAACAGATGCAGGTGCAGTCCTTCTCACCCAGGCAAGTGGGCAGCAGTTCAACACAGCAGGACAACAGTCCTTCAGAGCGGCTGCCTTTAATCCTGGCAGATTCCACAGGTCCAGAAGTGTACTGAAGAGTTAGTGCCTGAGGTTTAATTTTTATACCTGGGCCTTCCTTTGAAGTGAGAGACACTTTTAGAGGTTTCCCTTTAAAGTGCACAGGTTTCCTTCATTCCTTACGCTGGCTCCAGATTAGCTACAGGGAATATGCAGCCTTTTGTGTGGAGGCAGAACACAGCATATTCAAGTGTACGTAGGACTGTGCCTAGCTCCGCCCTCCCATTCTGCCAGTGATGGCCCATCCAGGCACACCTAAGCTCTCTATTGTGGGTGTCTGTCTAGGAGGAACACACAAAGACCAAATGTCAGCTACACCCAGTCATGTGATCCAGAGACAGGCTACAGGCACCAACTGACTAAGGCAGGAAAATGCCAACTTTCTAAAAGCTTATAGAAAAAACACAAGACCAAACCCCAATCTGACCAATCAATGGAACCTGGGTATAGAAAAACAGGGAACAATTGGTTCCAGGGAATCACTCAGGTTTTCCCATGACGTAAAAGTACATGCCAGTATTTGATCATCTACACAGTCACAGTTGTATTGTTCTTTGTAGAAGGTGCCAGACAACGTCTCAATATAGTGTAGATGGCACATTGCTCATAGGAGTGATAGTGCAACAGTTAAAATATGATACATATATTCAGAATGGGTATACATGGTTTTATTTCTTTTCTTTGTAACAGTGGGTCATTTCGATCTTGTCGTCGCTATCAAATTAATTAAAATAGGACCGCAGCACGTCTCATCCACTCACTCCATAGATTTGAGCGATATGAGCACTTTGCTGTCTGCACTTTATTGACACATTGTCTGGCACCTTCTATAAAGAACAATAAAATTGTGATTGTGTAGATGAACGACCATTGACATGTACTTTTACCTCTTGGGGAAATTTGAGTGAGTTCTACGGAATCAATTATTTTCTGTTTTAAGTTTCTAAAAGTGGCATTTAGAAAAATTGTAATTTAAAATCCGACTTTACCATGAGAGATGATTTTTCATTACAATTTTAAAGACACCAAACATGAACTGGTGACATACTCCCATATGGAAATTATCACTTATTAAATGCAATAAGGAAACCCTAATGTTATCCTATAGGAGAGGTAGGCCTTACAATCGTGGAAAATGAATTTAAGAGTTTTCACTACCAAGACATGTAAAACTTAAAAGAACATGGCTTGCTTTTCAAATATGGCAACACAAAAAAGCTCCCCTGGATCTAGATTGATCCCTTTTGAAGGACGGTTTCCCTCACCCATCCGTGGGTGGCATGCTTCATCATTGGGTAACCTCCTCGCACTGCGAACCTTGTCACAGTGCGGGCTACAACCCCCTCTCTGAGAGGGAGGAGCTCAGGGATGTTTTTTTCAATGTGGTAAAGAGGTGTGCTAAAACCTTCAGATGAGTCAGGCGTGGAGGGAGTGTGAAAGGAAAGTGAAGTTAAAACTAACTACCTGGTATGTCAGGACAAGCTTTAATGGGACATCCAGGGGTCAGGATTAAAAAAGTGTGAGCTATGGCAGGAGGATTCAACCTGTCTTGGTCTATAACAGGTCGACATGTTTCAGCCATAATGCCCTCCGTGGAGGTGACGTGGCTTTCTCCAGAACCAAATGGAAGTGCAAAATAAGATGAGTTAACCACGTATACCAAATCTAGTTGGTGGTTAAAAAAGGATACAACCAGGTAGCAGGTTTGTGAACCAATCAAGAATTCTGCTGGTGACCGCCGTCCTCGCATAGTCAGGTGAGCTAGTGGTGCCTTAACCTCAGTGCGAGGCACTCGAGGTGGCGTCCAAACCCTTCAAGATGGAATCCTCATGGCCTGTCCATGCAACCGGGAAGGAGGATTCTATCATAAAGGATTTGAACACCACCTCGAGTGCGGGGACGACGCTGACCGGCAGAATTTTTGATTGGTTCACAAACCTACTAGCTGGTTGTATCCTTTTTTACTGTGGTTATATGACTTTTTTATTTTGTTTCTGTCCAGTATCTATACTACCCTGTGTTAGTAATCTGCACCTTCAAATTTGGGGATAAGAAGGAAATGCTCAGACTTGGGAAGTCAGTATGTCACATAAGAGGCAATTTAATGCTGACTCCAATTAGAACAATGTACAGAACAACATAATTGAGGAAATAACAGAATTGTAATAGGGGAAGCTGGAGCATTGGAAAGAAAGCAATTTGACTCATGAAGAAGAGTTCAAATTTCTCACAGTCCAATATCCAATAGCACCCATGATTTATTTCATCCCCAAACTTCATAAAAATGAAACTAATTAGCCAAGGAGACCCACAGGATTCACCTGCTTGTCACTTTAAAAAAAAAAAAAGATCTCAATGTGAGGCCCAACCAGATTATGGAGCTTTTCACACAAATTGGCAAACATATTGACACTTCTGCTTGGGGGAAGAAGTCCAGTTTAGTCCTGAGGCCCTCAGGAGGCAAGGGGATCCCCCACCAGCAGTGCGCCGACAGGTGCGTTTGCAGAGTGGTGGAGAAAGGGAGCGTGGCCTCCAACCACCCCCCAGCAATCCCACTCTGTGGTGCTTACTGGAGGTAACAGGAGGTCTTGTTGGCCCCTAAGGACCATCAGCAGCCAAGGGAACTTCATCCCCCAGCCAGCAATGCGCCAGGAGGTGCGCTTGCAGAGTGGTGGAGAGAGGGAGCAGGGCCTCCGGCGAGTTGCTGCGCTTTTTTTTTCAAAGGGAAGGGGGGCTGTGTAGCCCCTTCATCCCCCAGGGCCAGGCATGTTAAGAATAGGGACGGGGTTGCGTGGCCTCACCTCCCCAGGCTGATTTCGCCCTGGGGACCCCATCCTTCGGGCCCGATTTTTCTTTTGTTTAAAAAAAGGTAGTGGGGCCGTGTGGCCCCCCTTCCCTGGGCCATTTTCAGCCACAGGGAACCCATACCCCAGGGCCTAACCTTAGTTTTTTTTTAAATACCGAGACTGTTCGTCTTTGTCCTGGAAAAGGTAGGGGTCAATCAAGCATCCATAAAGGTGATTGGATCAAAGTGAGGTCGGGACGATTGCGGAGAGGTTTGAGCAAATTCGGGGGTCCTTTCCAAGTCAAGGAGGTTCATCAGTGGCATGTGGTGTTGGACAATGGGTAAAGGTAGAATCTCTGTAGGCGAGCTAAATATTGTTCAAGTGACAAATCACCTAGGAGAAGAGAAGATTGGGGTGCATGTTCTGGCTACATGTTGGCACTGAATTACCAGCTGTTGGGCGGTTCTCGAGTGAAGGAGAGTTTGAGAGTTGTGGGGCCAGATGGTGATAATTTAGGGTTTAATCGCAGTGGGGAAGGTGGGAACCAGGTTATACCTGGTTATCAGGATACATCATGTCGTCAGAGACTCCTGCAAGTCAGTAGACCGCCAGGTTACTTGCAAGATTCTGAACTGGAGTAGGTCATTTACTGTCTGTCTTATTGCTCTCGTATACATGAGGGGAACATTCTTATGCAATGTTTACATAATGTGAATATTTTGTATGTAATGGTTGAGGTTATTTTATTGGTATCCTGCTTTCACTGTTCGGAAATATCTATACATTAACTTTTTCTGAATATGCTGTGAAATGTGTGATTCTCATTCCTCTGTTATACCTTTCATTGTCATTTTGCGTTTGCTGTTTTTTCCCCCTTGTAGAAGACTTAGTTTGCATTACTTTTATTTTCTGCATTGATTTCTCCTTTTATCTTGAAGACTTTGCAAGTTCATTATTCTTTCTTCTGTCTTGAAGGAAGGGATATATGTTGTGATTTTACTTTAATGACGATGTTTTCACTTTTAGAACTCTCATTCTTCAGAGTTCTGTTGTCATGGTGCTGTCCTCGTGGCTCAGCAGCTTTCTCAGTTGCGGCTGGCTGTTGAGGGGAGCACCACATTTCCAACAGCTGTCCAAGAATAAACCTCAACTGTTCATTTACTTCAGTCTCCGTGATTAACTACAACATACTGCCACCCTGTAGAGATTGAGGGTTTAGGTACATGTTAGGAAATGTGCAACCCAGAAAAGAAGAACAAAAAATAGTGATTGCCTCCCTATAGCTTTCTGAGTTGAGAATTACAAACAAGCTAAAAACCTGGACACAATGCACAAGGACATCCAAATGTTTGACATTACTCTACCCAGAAATTCACCATTTAGGGTGATAAACATGCACATCAAACAGAAAAAAGAAAGGGGATTATAGAAAAAAATCTAGCTGCCATTAGTAATGAAATGAAAAAAACTGTCTGATACAAAGCTGTTCATTCTTGTATGCAGTGATTTTAATAGCAAGATGGGAAAATGAGAACATAATTTCAAACTACAACTGAGCATTAGAATTGGAAATTTCACCTCTATGTCATGACTTTTACAGATAGGATTTATAGGAGGATGTGAGTGTGTGATAGAGAGGGCTGATGTAAGACAGAAACTCACATACGAGTAACTTTTCACAGATTCCCACTTACAATGGAAGTGCTACTACAAGAATAATAGATTACATTTTACTAAGTCCAGAGGTGTGGAATAAATATGAAAATAATTGCATAGCTTGGAAACTAAATGCGACCACAATGTACTGCCTTCGAACATTAAAGGACATATAACTGATTGGTCCCCAAAAATATGTGGATTTGATGTTACCTGGGAATGCAAAAGTGATAGTTGCTGAATCATGGGCTGGAAAGTAAATTGGATGACTTGGTGCAACCCTGAAACAGGAGATCTGGCCTGAGAAGGAAAGGATTATCTGACACAAAGCACTAAATCATGTGTGATATGCTACTCTCTCTACAGCCTTTAGTCACAAGAAAGTCAAGCAACACAAATAAAGATTTTATGCGTAAAACTGCCATAGTAGGGTGCTTTGATGAAGTGTGTAAACACGTTAAGGACGATCTTAGGAACAGGAGGCCTGATGTACGAACATGTATTTTTGTGATTAGCAAATAGTAACACTAGCTGTTTTGAAATAACAAATTCCAAATTGTGATTCAGTGTTCATTGCTAATAGAGAATTGTTATTCACAAGATCTGAACGTTGCAGTTACAGCAAATAATGACATCAAAGATCCAGGAACTGCTCTATAAGCATTCATTCACAACTTGGGAGAGAAGCGCACCTTCAGATTTCTTATTATCTCTTTGACGGCTACAGACCGGCAATAGGAGGAGGTTCCAAGAAGAGGAAATGAAAATTCACTTAGTTATAATATTCGTATACTGTAATTACAGTGTACAGAGGCTACCAAAAAAATACAGATTTGGAGAAGAATCCAAACAAGATTAGTGTTGTAGGACTAACAGACAGAAGTGTGGAGGAAATATAAAAGGATAGTACAGCTTAAAGTCCAGAACAAAAGAAAGCTTGTCGGAAGACCAATTATACTGGAAGCGCCATCACTTGTGGAACAAATAATAGAGTCTACATTCCAGTCTCAGGCAATGGCAGGAGTTGCATTAATTGACTTATCTGCTTCAGGAGAGAAAATACAGGTAAGTACTTTTTATTTTTTATTAAAATGAAAGACCAGTCGTAGCATTACACGAATGTAATAAGTAATATTAACATTTTCAAAAAAAGTTAATAGAATAATCTTTGTGGTATTTAGACAAAATATTGAGTTGTAAATATCGAGAGACACAAATATCGGAAAAAACATATTGTGATGCAAAAATATTGTGATGCAAAAACATAGTCAAAAATATCATTTTTTAGGTAATATCACTTTAAAGGCTAAAGTTTTTAATATCGTTTTTAATAATATCTTTGTAATAATATTGTTTTTTAATTATTTTAATGTGTTTTAGTTCATATATTTATTTTATGTTAATAATTGTTCGTGTGATTGTAATTACATTTATTAAATATAGTTTGTAATTTTAAGTGATTTAGAATTTTTAGTTTATTTTGTTAATAGTAATTTATAGTGTCGTAGATGGTTGTTGGGGTTGTAGGGGATAGGGTGGAAAGTTGATTAAGCAAAACTAATTATTATATATCAATTTTTAATTAATTATGTGATTGGTATTAATTATGTAAATTATGTAATAGTAATTTATTTTAGGTGCAGGCGCCTAGACTAGTAGGGGAATAAGGTGGGAAGTTAATTAAGTAATAATTATTTAACAATGAATTATTATTTTTATCAATAATTATTTAATTGATTATTAATTCTGTAAATTGTGTAATAATTATATATTTGTTGTTATGTTTTAGGTGCGGGCTGCTGGGTTTGTAGGGGTATAGGGTGAGGAGTTAATTAAGTAATAATTAATGAACAATTAGTTGTTAATTAATTATTTAATTGATTATCAATTATGTAAATTATGCTAAATTTATATGAGTTACATTTTAGTTACAGCATGCTGGGTTTGTAGGGGTATAGGGTGGGAAGTTAATTAAGTAATAATTAATTAACAGGTAATTATTAATTGTTAAATATTTAATTGATTATCATTTATGTAAATTGTGCCAAACTTATTTATTTGAGTTACATTTTAGTTGCTGGGTGCTGTGTTTGTAGGGTTATAGGGTGGAAAGTTAATTAAGTATTAATTAAGTGATGAAATCCTAGCACTGGGATTCATCAAGTGGCATAGCCATGCACTTTATAAATTATCTTATTATTATTATTATTAATATTATTAATTAACAGGAAAATGTTGGGGGATCAACGCAAGCCACACCTCCCTTGACTCCCCCGGATGTCTAGTTTTCAAAAATGTCTGGGTTTGGCAGGTTTCCCTAGATGGTCGCCTAGCCCGGGACCAAAAACCAGGTGTCCCCCCTTGCAAAACCAGGTCATTTTGTGATATATAATTCTGATGGCTCCACAATACATTTTGGGCTCTTCCCTGTTGCGGGTACTTGGCCCACCCACACAAGTGAGGTACCATTCTTATTAGGAGACCTGGGGGAACACTGGGTGGTAGGAAATTTGTGTCAGCCCAGTGGTCCCATAACTTTCCCACACAGAAATGTGAGGAAAATGTCATTTTTTAAAGTTAAATTTGAGGTTTGCACGGGATTCTGGGTAAGAAAACATTACGGGCTCCACGCAAGTTATACTTCCCTGGCAGCCGCGGCTCGTGCAGGTAAGAGCGGTGGGGCCAGGTTGGGGGGATTTCAACAGATGATGATGAGGGAAAATTAAATAAATAAGGAATTTTCCCTCGTTGTCGTCTGTCGAAATCCCCTCCCCACCTGGCCCCACCACTCTTACCTGCACGGGCCGGTGCTGCTCCCTGGAATCCCCCGAGTGTCTAGTTTTCAGAAATGTCTGGGTTTGGTAGGTTTTCTTAGATGGCCGTCAAGCCCGGGACCAAAAACGCAGGCGACTCTCTTGCAAAAGCAGTTTGTTTTGGGATAAATCATTTTGATGTCTCACCAATAGGTTTTGGGCCACTTCCTGTTGCATACACCAGGCCTACCCACACAAGTGAGGTACCATTTTTACCAGCAGACTCGGGTGAATGCTAAGTGGGTGGAAGTTTGTGGCTCCCCGAAGATTCCAGAACTTTCTATCACAGAAATTTGAGGAAAATGTGTTTTTTGTGTTACAAAGTTTGAGGTTTGCAAGGGATTTTGGGTAACCGAACCTAGTGAGGGCTGCACAAGTCAACCGATCTTGGATTCCCCAGGGTGTCTACTTTTCATAAATTACAGGTTTGCTGTTTCCCTAGGTGCTGGCTGAACTAAGGACCCAAATCCACAGCTAAGCACATTGCAAAAAAAGGTTCAGTTTTCATTGGAAAAATGTGATGTCTCCATGTTGTGTTTTGGGCCTATTCCTGTCATGGGCACGAAGCCTATTCACACCAGTGAGGTACCACTTTTATCGGGAGACTTGGGGGAATGCTGAGTAGGTGAAAGTTTGTGGCTCCCCACAGATTCAAGAACTTTCCATCACAGAAATATGAGAATTTCTTTTTTTTTTTTTTACATATTTTGAGATTTGCAAGGGATTCTGGGTAACAGAACCTGGTGAGAGTCACATAAGTCACCCCATCCTGGATTCCCCTGGGTGTTTAGTTTTCTAAAATGTACAGGATAGGTGCAACTCAGTTGTTGGCTCTGGGTACCTTGTGCTCTGGGTGAACCTACAAGCCTCATATATCCCTGCAATCAGATAGATCACACAGACGTAGTGGTATATTGCTTTAAAAAATCTAACAGAGTTATAAGTTGTTACAGGTGAAAATGTAGGCACAAATGTTTTTTTTTTAAACTTTATTTCAATATTCTTTTGATTTAACTGTAACTTTCTATAGAAAAACCTTAAAGAATCTACACAAATGACCCCTTGCTGATTTCAGAATGTTGTCTACATTTCAGAACTGTATATCTTTCTGGGATCCATTATTGGTTTCACACCCATTTCTACCACAATCTGGAAGGAGGTTGAAAGCATCAAAAATAGGAAAAATAGGCTCTGTCCCAGGAAAATGACAAAATTGTGTGGAAAATGTGGTTTTCTGACAAAAGTCTGCCTGTTCCTGAAAGCTGGGAAGGTGGTGATTTTAGCACCACAAACCCTTCATTGATACCATTTGTAGGGAAAAGACCAGACGCTTTCATCTACAGCACTTTTCCCCCATTTTTCCCAAAAGAAAATACAATTTACCTGTATTTTGCCTAATGTTTCGGTCCCCTCCAGGGGAATCCACAAACCCTTTAGAATCCTCAGGATGTTGGACGAAAAGGACACTAACTTGGCATGGATACCTTATGCGGACAAAATGTTATGGGGGCCTAAGCACGAACTACGCCGCATAGCCAAAAAAGGGAGTGGCACGGGGGGAGGCATGGCTGCGAAGGAGTTACTCATATATGTTATGTGTTTGAAGCAAAGTATTTTCCCTACCCTTGTTTAGACTGCAGTAGGAATAGGAAAATTAACATCTTCGCAGTCCAACACTTCACCTGCTGTTGTGCTGTTTGGAGTGGGAATTGTAAATTTTACCCCTCCAAAGTCCAACACTTTTCTACTGTAGCGCTGACTGGAGAGGGAATAGTACACTTTACTACTCCAAAAAGTCCAATACTTTCCCTATTGTTCTCTGAATGGAGTGGGAATAGTAGATTTTGCCCTTCCAAAATCAAACGCTTTTCCTACTGTTCCACAGACTGCAGTGAGAATAGTACATTTTACCCCTCCAAAGTCCAACACTTTCACTACTATTGTGCTGTTTGGAGTGAGAATAGTGAATTTTATCCATCCGAAATCCAACGCTTTACCTATTGTTGCAGAGTGGAATGGGAATAGTAAGTTTTATCCTACAAAGTCCAACACTTTTCCTACTATTGCTCTGTTTGGAGTGGGATAGTAAGTTTTACCCCTCAGAAATCTGATGCTTTCCCTACTGTTGTGTAGATTGGAGTGGGAATAGTACATTTCACAGATTTAAAATCCAAAGCTTTCCCTACAGTTGCTTAGATTGGAATGGGAATAGTACATTTCACACCTCCGAAGTACAACGTTTTCCCTACAGTTGCACTGACTGGAGTAGGAATACTAAATGTAACTACTCCGAAGTCCAACACTTTCCCTATTATTGTAGTGACTGGAGTAGGATTTGTAAATGTAACCCCTATTAAACCCAACAATTTCCCTCCTGTTGCATAAACTAGAGTGGGAATAGTACATTTAATATTCTTAGACTCCAATAGTTTTCATAATATTAATTTAATAGATTTTATAGCATTAATCATTAACATTTTTTAAATATTTTATATTATTGGTTTTTATTTTTAAATTAACTTTAATGGTTATAGTTTTCATGTAAATGTTTTTTTGATTGTTCAATTTTTAATATGTTATCTACGTCTAAATTAATAGCTATAATTTTTACTTATTCCATTGTTTACATGGTTTTATTTTTTATTGTGTATGTATATGCTATATATATATATATATATATATATATATATATACATATATATTATCTACTGGCGGTCGCCAGTAGATAGTTATAGTTAGGACCTATTTTCCATAGGAAATCTGTGACATTCTATTTGAAATAACTCTTGCGTCAGGTTGACGAATCTTCGCGAAATTTTCAAACTTGATGGCCCGCTCCGGTCCGCTCCTACCCTGAAAGTCTCAGGGTGATTCGGCAAGCGGGGGCCGACAAAAAAGGGGGGTCCCAAAACGTGTTTTCCCCATTCATTTTCCCATAGGAAACTTTAGACACGGCTACAGCCCAAACTGCTGAACGGAATTACACCAAATTTGGCAAAGAGGTAGTTCTTGGTTCAGAAAGAAACCTTTTGTTAAATGGTGTAAATCCGTTCAGTAGTTGCGGAGAAATTAAAAAAATAAGTCAAAAAATAAATTTCCCATAGGAAACTTTATGCAAGGCTACAGCTCGAACTGCTGAACGGAATTACACCAAATTTGGCAAAGAGGTAGTTCTTGGTTCAAAAAGAACCCTTTTGTTAAATGGTGTAAATCTGTTCAGTAGTTGCTGAGAAAATTAAAAGTAAAAACACATATATATCTGGGCGGAGCCTAACCACACATGTCATCGTGAGATCTGATTGGCTGTCAGCACTTCATCCTGGAATTGCTGGCAGCCATCTTGGGACCAATATAAATGATAGTACCCCATTGAAATGCATTGTAGTGAATCGAAGATTTTGAGGGTTACCAAAAGGAGAACTATAAAGGGTGATAACAGACTTTAGTTACATTAGAATTCATTTGTTGATGGTACCATACTAATTTCAGGAATTGTGGTGTGTTCTAAGGTGATTTTACCCTGTGAAAAACCTTCTGCTGGGATATCATGAATCATGTTTGAGAGAAAACTATTTTCACATGCTTGTCCCATACAGTTTTGGAAGGTGCCCCAGAAGCTAAAATGAGAGCATATTTTCTGTAAATTCACATTATCTTTCTCAGTCATGTGAGAATGAAGTCTGACATTCTCAGTAAAACATGTACATCCAACAAGGGCAGAGACTGTCAGTTGATTCCTTTGTGTTCTAACTGCAGCTTCCCAGAGTGTTCTAAAGAACAACTAGAGTGCTAACAGCCTTACTTATGACAAAAGTATGGCACACCTGAAGCCATCTTGATTGGAATAAACTGGTAACACTTAAAACATTTAATTTAAAAAGGAACAAAATGATGGGGTTCATATTGTCATAGAAATTATGGTTAGTGCTCTGAAAGAAAAATTAGGACATGTTTCAAGTGTGATCTCAAATATCTTCCTGTTATATTTCAACAGGAGCAGCCTGTCAGTTGATGCCTTTGTGTTCTACTGCAGCTTCCCAGAGTGTTCTAAAGAACAACTAGAGTGCTAACAGTCTTACTTATGACAAAAGTATGGCACACCTGAAGCCATCTTGATTGGAATAAACTGGTAACACTTAAAACATTTAATTTAAAAAGGAACAAAATGAGGGGGTTCATTTTGCCATAGAAATTATGGTTAGTGCTGCAAAAAGAAAATTTAGTGCATGTTTTAAGTGAGATCTCAAATCCTCTTCTATTTCATTAGAAAATTCTGACATGCAGACTGAAACAATCACTTTCAATACCAGCAGTAGACTTCCAGTTAACTCCTTGGTGAGCAGTAGCTTTACTACAGTGATCTAATGAACAACTAGAGTAATAACATTCTGAATTTATGGCAAATGTGTGACACATCTGAATGCCTTCTTGATGGAATCAAAGTAAAAAACTGAAAGCATTTCCTACTGAGGAGACTGCAGTAAATGAGGAAATTAGGAAACTTCATAACAAAGAAGTCTTCCAAGATGGCCACCAGTGAAAAAAGAGCCCAAATGTAGCACACATATTATCCAGATGTAGCCCACATATAGCCCAACGACAAAAGTGTGCAAAACACTTTTTATTTTTAGTTTTTTTGCAGTTTTATGTAGTGCAGACTGGTCAGGTATTGGAGCGTTGCATCTTAAAACATGACCCCCTTACACTACAAAAACACCACTGCACTACCCTAAACCCTAAAACACTACCCCAGCACGACCCCCTACACTACACAAGCACCACTGCACTATCCTAAACCCTAAAACACTACCCCCAGCATGACCCCCTACACTACACAAACACCACTGCACTACCCTAAACCCTAAAACACTACCCCAACACCACTGCACTAACCTAAATCCTAAAACACTACCCCCAGCACGACCCCCACACTACCCAAACACCACTGCACTACCCTAAAACATGACCCCTACACTACACAAACACCACTGCACTACCCTAAACCCTAAAACACTACCCCCAGCACGACCCCCTACACTACACAAGCACCACTGCACTACCCAAAACCCTAAAACACTGCCCCCAGCACGACCCCCTACACTACACAAACACCACTGCACTACCTTAAACCCTAAAACACTACCCCCAGCATGACCCCTACACTGCCCGAACACCACTGCACTGCCCTAAACCCTGAAACACCACCCCCTTCACGACCCCCTACACTGCCCGAACACCACTGCACTGCCCTAAACCCTAAAACACCACCCCCAGCATGACCCATACACTGCCCGAACACCACTGCACTGCCCTAAACCCTGAAACACTACCCCCAGCAAGACCTCCTACACTGCCCGAATACCACTGCACTGCCCTAAACCCTGAAACATCACTCCCAGCAAGACCCCCTACACTGCCCGAACACCACTGCCCTAAACCCTGAAACACCACCCCCAGCACGACCCCCTACACTGCCCGAACACCACTGCACTGCCCTAAACCCTGAAACACCAGCCCCAGCACGACCCCCTACACTGCCCGAACACCACTGCACTGCCCTAAACCCTGAAACACCACCCTCTGCACGACCCCCTACACTGCCCGAACACTACTGCACTGCCCTAAACCCTGAAACACCATCCCCAGCACGACCCCCTACACTGCACGAACACCACTGCACTGCCCTAAACCCTGAAACACTACCCCCAGCAAGACCCCCTACACTGCCCGAATACCACTGCACTGCCCTAAACCCTGAAACACCACCCCAGCAAGACCCCCTACACTGCCCGAACACCACTGCCCTAAACCCTGAAACACCACCCCCAGCAAGACCCCCTACACTGCCCGAACACCACTGCACTGCCCTAAACCCTGAAAAACCAGCCCCAGCACGACCCTACACTGCCCAAACACCACTGCACTGCCCTAAACCCTGAAACACCACCCCCTGCACAACCCCCTACACTGCCCGAACACCACTGCACTGCCCTAAACCCTGAAACACCACCCCCAGCACGACCCCCTACACTGCTAGAACACCACTGCACTGCCCTAAACCCTGAAACACCACCCCCTGCACGATCCCCTACACTGCCCGAACACTACTGCACTGCCCTAAACCCTGAAACACCACCCCAGCACGACCCCCTACACTGCATGAACACCACTGCACTGCCCTAAACCCCGAAACACTACCCCCAGCAAGACTCCCTACACTGCCCGAACACCACTGCCCTAAACCCTGAAACACCACCCCAGCAAGACCCCCTACACTGCCCGTACACCACTGCACTGCCCTAAACCCTGAAACACCACCCCCAGCATGACCCCCTACACTGCCCGAACACCACTGCACTGCCCTAAACCCTGAAACACCACCCCCAGCACGACCCCCTACACTGCCCGAACACCACTGCACTGCCCTAAACCATGAAACACCAGCCCCAGCACGACCCCCTACACTGCCCGAACACCACTGCACTGCCCTAAACCCTGAAACACCACCCCCAGCACGACCCCCTACACTGCCGAACACCACTGCACTGCCCTAAACCCTGAAACACCAGCCCCAGCACAACCCCGTACACTGCCCGAACACCACTGCACTGCCCTAAACCCTGAAACACCAGCCCCAGCACGACCGCCTACACTACCCGAAAACCACTGCACTGCCCTAAACCCTGAAACACCAGCCCCAGCAAGACCCCCTACACTGCCCGAACACCACTGCACTGCCCTAAACCCTGAAACACCACCCACAGCAAGACCCCCTACACTGCCCGAACACCACTGCACTAAAGCCTGAAACACCACCCCCAGCAAGACCACCTACACTGGCCGAACACCACTGCACTGCCCTAAACCTTGAAACACCACCCCCTGCATGACCTCCTACACTGCCCAAACACCACTGCACTGCCCTAAACCCTGAAACATCAACCCCAGCAAGACCCCCTACACTGCCTGAACACCACTGCCCTAAACCCTGAAACACCACCCCTACACTGCACGAACACCACTGCACTGCCCTAAACCCTGAAACACCACCTCCAGCAAAACCCCTACACTGCCTGAACACCATTGCTCTGCCCTAAATCCTGAAACACTAGCCCCAGCATGACCCCCTACACTGCCCAAACACCACTGCACTGCCCTAAACCCTGAAACACCACCCCCAGCACGACCCCCTACACTGCCCGAACACCACTGCACTGCCCTAAACCCTGAAACACCAGCCCCAGCAAGACCCCCTACACTGCCCGAACACCACTGCACTGCCCTAGACTCTGAAACACCAGCCCCAGCAAGACCCCTTACACTGCCCAAACACCACTGCACTGCCCTAAACCCTGAAACACCAGCCCCAGCATGACCCCCTACACTGCCCGAACACCACTGCACTGCCCTAAACCCTGAAACACCAGCCCCAGCACGACCACCTACACTGCCTGAACACCACTGCAGTGCCCTAAACCCTGAAACACCAGCCACAGCACAACCCCCTACACTGCCCGAACACCACTGCACTGCCCTAAACCCTGAAACACCAGCCCCAGCACGACCCCCTACACTGCCCGAACACCACTGTACTGCCCTAAACCCTGAAACACCAGCCCCAGCACGACCCCCTACACTGCCCGAACACCACTGCACTGCCCTAAACCCTGAAACACCACCCCCTGCATGACCCCCTACACTGCCCGAACACCACTGCACTGCCCTAAACCCTGAAACACCACCCCCTGCACCGCCCCCTACACTGCCCGAACACCACTGCACTGCCCTGAACCCTGAAACACCACCCCCAGCACGACCCCTTTACTGCTCGAACACCACTGCACGGCCCCAAACCCTGAAACACCACCCCCAGCACGACCCCCTACACTGCCCGAACACCACTGCCCTAAACCCTGAAACACCACCCCTGCACGACCCCCTACACTGCCCGAACACCACTGCACTGCCCTAAACCCTGAAACACCACCCCCTACATTGCCCGAACACCACTGCACTGCCCTAAACCCTGAAACACCACCCCCAGCACACCCCCTACATTGCCCGAACACCACTGCACTGCCCTAAACCCTGAAACACCACCCCCAGCACGACTCCCTACACTGCCCGAACACCACTGCACTGCCCTAAACCCTAGAACACTACCCCCAGCACGACCCCTACACTACCCGAACACCACTGCACTACCCTAAACCCTAAAATACTACCCCCAGCACAACCCCCTACACTACCCGAACACGACTGCACTGCCCTAAACCCTCAAACACTCCCCCAGCACGACCCCCTACACTACCCGAACACCACTGCACTGCCCTAAACCCTAAAACACTCCCCCAGCACGATCCCCTACACTACCCGAACACCACTGCACTGCCCTAAACCCTAAAACACTCCCCCAGCACGACCCCCTACACTACCCAAACACCACTGCACTGCCCTAAACCCTAAAACACTACCCCCCGCATGACCCCCTACACTACCCAAACACCAATGCACTACCCTAATCCCTAAAACACTACCCCCGCATGACCCCCTACACTACCCTAAACCCTAAAACACTACCCCCGCATGACTCCCTACACTACCCAAAGACCACTGCACTACCCTAAACCCTAAAACACGACCTCCTACACTACACAAACACCACTGCACTACCCTAAACCCTAAAACACTACCCCCTACACTACACAAACACCACTGCACTACCCTAAACCCTAAAACACTACCCCCAGCAGTACCCCTACACTACCCAAACACCACTGCACTAACCTAAACCCTAAAACACTACCCCCAGCAGTACCCCCTACACTACCCAAACACCACTGCACTACCCTAAATCACTACCCCCAGCACGACCCCCTACACTACCCAAACACCACTGCACTACCCTAAACCCTAAAACACTACCCCCAGCACGACTCCCTACACTACCCAAACACCACTGCACTACCCTAAACCCTAAAACACTCCCCCAGCACGACTCCCTACACTACCCAAACACCACTGCACTACCCTAAACCCTAAATCTACCCCCATCATGACCCCCTACACTACACAAACACCACTGCACTACCCTAAACCCTAAAACACTACCCCCAGCACGACCCTCTTCACTACCTAAACACAACTGCACAATTTGTTACAGGCGTTGCAACGCAGGCCTGTGGTGCTTACTGGAAGTACCTAGTGGGCTAGTTGGGCCCCAGGGACCCTCAGGATTCAAGGTGACCTAATCCCCCAACTTAAAACGCACCACGGGGCGCGTTTGCACAGTGGTGAAGGGAGGGGGCGGGGCCTCAGGTGACATGCCCCGCCCTCCTCCTTCACCACTGTGCAAACGCACCCTGTGGTGCATTTTAAGTTGGGGAATTAATTCCCTTGAATCCTGAGGGACCCTGGGGCCAATCTAGCCCACCAGGTACCTTCAGTAAGCACAACAGAGTTGCATTGCAGAGAGGTGAAAAAGGTGCGTGGCCTCGGAACGCCTCTCTGCAACTCAGCTCTGTGGTCCTAACTGTAGGTACCTGGGGGCTAGTTGGGACCCTCAGAATTCAAGGGGACTTAATCCCGCAACTTAAAACGCGCCACGGGGTGCGTTTGCACACATGTCACCTCAGGCCCCCTCCCTTCACCACTGTGCAAACGCGCCCTGTAGCGCGTTTTAAGAGGTAGTTTTAATCCCCCTGCCCTATTATGTACTAGGGACTTGCAGAGGAGGTCATGCTAATCACAGGGGTACCCCAACGCATAGTGTTCCCTAGTGTATGTAGGTGTTTTCACTGTATTCTAAGTGTCTTTTAGCATAGCACTGGCTCTGGTTAGTCAGAGTCAGTTACCACCAGTACCCGTCTGAAAAAGTTGTGGGCACCGGATGATTTTGCAACAAGGCCTCTTTCTGCTCCTCTGTTGTTTCTTTCTGCACATCTTTTGCTTCTTTCTGTGCGTTTTTTCTTCTTTCTTCACATGTCCTACCTCTGTAGGCATAGTTAGAAACTAGCATTTAAAAAACCTTTGAAATTCACTTAAAAATCATAGGTTTCAGGCACGTTATAGTTAGAAATTAGCATTTAAAAACCTTTGAAATTCACTGAAAAAACCATAGGTTTCAGACACGTTATAGTTAGAAATTAGCATTTAAAAAACCTTTGAAATTCACTGAAAAAACCATAGGTTTTAGGGACAGTTATAGTTAGTTGGACATTTCACTCATTTGAGATGTCATCAGTGATGTCATGAGTGATGTCACTGACCATGTCATGAGTGATGTAATATGTGACGTCATCAGCAGTGCATTGCGGGGGCGCGAGTTATAGTTAGCTGAATTAACTATAACGGGGGAATTTCTATGGTTTTGTACGAGTGAAATGTCCAACTAACTATAACTGTCCCTAAAACCTATGGTTTTTTCAGTGAATATATATATATATATACTGATAAAAAACCAAAGGTTACAGGGATGTTATGGCAGGCTTGGATTTCACTCCAAAACCATGGATATTCAGCAGTTTTAGTTACCTGAGCTAACTGTAACTTATGCCCCGCAATGCACTGCGTGTAAACTGCTCATATGGCCTATGGAATAGACTGGAGTGCCCATAGTTTGCTGACTACCCTTCTTGAAGTCCTGTACACCGATGATGGGCTATGCTGACGTACCTGTGAGTGTGGAGCATTGGTTGATGCGGTAACTGGGAGTGGGGTTGCTTTACTGATGCTTTAGGAGAAGATATGTAAACACCTGTAACAGCGAAAATGCCCTAAAGTAGAGTGGAATTAGTCACAGAACCTTTTGCAGATTCTATTCGTCCCTGGAATGATGGTTCTGAAGTCTGCTTGTACTGTAAAAAGCATCTACTCTTCCCCTTTTTCTGGTGTACAGTAAGGTGACAAGTTATGGCAAATTTTGGCAGAGATCTCATTGCATCAAAGCTCTGTGATAACATCCATTCTGATTATGTCATATCTCAAATTATGTCTGAATAATAACTATGGCATATTGAAAGTGCTAGCATATGCCAAATGTCCTGTCATCAAGAAGCTGGTCCTAAAAGAGGTCATTCATAACATGCTCTGCTGTTCCAAGCTACTGAATATCCCAAAACCTGACATTAATAGGGACCTGGTATTTATAGAGTCTGTTGTATTAAAAACAGGGGCATAATCATAGCCTTATTAAATTGAAACTATACCAAAGTTAAGGAAATGTTGTTTTAATTATGCCATCGGTACATAACTCAGTGTGCAGCATTGGGACCATGGGGGGAGCCTCTGGGCCCCTGCAGTTTCAGCCAGCTCCTCACCTCCTGCGGAAGCCGGCATTGCACTCACACACAGGGAGCTTCTAAACATGGAACTCCCTGTCTGTGAGAGCAATCGTTTTGTCTGTTTCCCTGCCGGCTTGACAGCGGGCAGGGAAATAGATAAAAACTCTGCTTCCAGCAAGGGGAAGTGGTTTAACAGCTCTCACTTGCTGGGAGCAGAGTTTGTGTTTGCTCTGACTTGGCAGGAGCTGTCAAAGCCATGGCACCCCAGGACATAGCAGGAGCTGGTCCTGGGGGGCGTCGGTCCTCAAGCCTATATATGACTCCTGGAGGGGGGGTCGCGTGGCCCTCTCCTTTATTGTTTACAGGTAGGCCCCAGGGAGGTGGTGGTCCCCGAGTTCATATATATGGCCAGCAGGGGGGCCGCATGGCCCCCTCCCACTTTACAAATTATATTTTGGCCCTGGGGAGGTGGTGGTCCCCAGGGCCAGGGTGGGTCCATGAGGCCCCCCCATTACTAGTAATTTAGCCCTGGGGAGGTGGTGGTCTTTGGGGCATGGAGGGTCCGCAAGGCCCCCGAAGTCTTTCTATTCAGCCCCGGGGAGGTGGTAACATGGAGAAAATGTGTTTTGGGACCCCCTTTTTCCTCAGCCCCCACTTCATGGATCACCCTGAAACTGTCCAGACCGCAGCTGAAGTGAGCGTCAAAATTTCCTGAAGATTCGTTTAACGGCGCCAAAGAAATGGCAAGTCAAAAACGCTTTTCCTATGGAAACATGGTCCTAATATAACTACCTACTGGCGACAGTAGGTAATATGAGTATGTATGTATATATATATGTATATATGTATATATAGATATATATACTATGACACGTGCCCCCACCATGCACAGTGATATTATCAATTATGTCAAAGAAGATGTCATGAGTGATGTAATATGTAGGGTAATCAGCAGTGCATGGCGAGGGCGGGAGTTATAGTTACCTTAGGGCACAAGTTGTAGTAACTTGGGATAACTATAACTGGGGAATTTGAGTGACTTTTAGAGTTTAAAACATTACGTTGTTACCTAACATTTCACCTAACTATGACAGTGTTTTTTCCAGGGAATTTCTGTAAGGTAAAGTAATATTTAATTACCATACCTTAATCCAACCCCCGCTGCGATAGGTCTCCCGTTCGCAGCCAGCCCCACTCTGCTCAGGGTGTTAGGTCGCGCTAGGCCATGCAGTTGGGGTTGGCCGCCAGGCCTTTGGCCATGTGCAGCAGGGGTTGGCAACAGGACCTGGCCCTGGGGAACCAAGGACTTGTTTTTTTTAAAGAGGAGGGGGACTGCATGCCCCCCGAACCTATTATGGGGGCGGGCCCATCCCCAAGAGCCATATATATTTTAAATGGGAGGGGGCCACGGGCCCCTCTCCTGAGTCTCCTTAGGCACTGGCGACCCCCATACCACTGGGCCTTATTTTTTTTAATGGGGAGGAGCGCTAAGTGCCGAACCCCTTGGGCCTATTTATGGTTAAGGGGGAGCAGGCCACATGGCCCCCTTCCCGGAGCCGTATTAGACTCTGGGGACCCCAATTCCGAGGGCCACTATTATAATTAAAGAAGAGAGGCCATGTTGTCCCCTAAAACTGAGCTTTGTTAGGTCATGGGGCCCCAACCCCCAAGGCCACTATTAAAATTAAAGCAGAGGGGGCCACGTGGCCCCCTTACCAAGCTTTGAAGGCCCTGGGGACCCCATCCTCCGGGGATGTTTTTAAAAATAAAGGGCAGGGGGCAGCGTGGTGCCCCTCCCTGAGCATTGATAGGCCCTGAGGACCCAATCCCCAGGGTCACTAATTAAAATTAAGGGGAGCTACACGTGATCGCCTCCCCGGGCAAATCTCCTCAAGGGGACCCCATCCACACGGGCCTGGTACATTTTTCATCTGTTTCCCTTCCCGAACTGAAGCTGCATGCCCCCTCCCCATTAAATATCTTGACAGGCCCCAGGGGAGGGGATCCCCAAACATGTGGGGACAACATGTGACCCCTACCCCAAAATATAAATATTTGTTACCCCTGGGACCTGTCCCTCCAGGGTGGAGGGGTAGAAAAATACAAGCGCATGAGACCACACTTTTTTTTTAATTTTGACATGTATTCGGGGATCCTCCTGGAATTCACTGCTGTTCCTCTGGGACCCCAGCACCAGGCCTAGGGGGTCAAGGTATTCCTACCCTGCCCCTTTGTGGGTTTTTTTCAGTACTCGGACAGAGTCCAGAGTTCGAAGATGGCTGCCACCATTTCCTGGTTGTGGCGGTGACAGCCAATCAGATCTCAGTTTGAGATCTGTTGAGATCCTGGGAGTCTCCCCATTGAAAGATTTATAACGTTTTTGAGCATTAATTGCTTCAAAACTACTTAGTGGATATACGGCCAAACACAAAAAGCACTCATTCTGGACCTAGATCTAGCTTTCTGCGTAATTTGGTGTAAAGTCAATCCAGCAGTTTAGGCTGTAACTGTGCATAAAGTTCCTATGGGAAAATGAATGGAGAAAACACATTTTGGGACACCTCTTTTTCTCTGCCCCGCTTCACAGATCATCCAGAAACTTCCCATGTGCAAAGTAGGCAAAAAAGAAGTAGATTCCTCAAACAGCACCAATGTTATTTGCAATACAATAAATGCATTTCCTATGGAAAAACGATCCTGACTATAACTTATATAGTTAGGACCTAGTTTCCAAAGGAAAAGCATTTTTTCTTTTGCCAATATCTTTGGCGCCGTTTGAAGAATCTTTGCGAAATTTTCAAAACTAATGGGGCGCTCAGGTCAGCTCCTGTCTTGAAAGTTTTGGGGTGATTCGTCAAGCTGAGAAAAAAGGGGGGTCCGAAAACTCGTTTTCTCCATGTTAATTTCTATAGGAAACTGTTGACCAGCTACAGCCCGAACTGCTGAACGGAATTACACCAAATTTGGCAGAAAGGTAGCTCTTGGTCCAGAGTGCACTCTATTTGTTAAATGGTGTAAATCCGGTCAGTAGTTCCTGTGAAATTCATATGTTTACAAATATTAATATTGGGTGGCCGTGAAGGATCCTTGAACCATCCCGATCTCGAGCCTGGCTCTGATTGGCTGCCAACAGTTCCAACCAGGAAGTGTTGGCAGCTGCGCTTCTGGCATCACCCCAACACTGGGGGTAGATCTGAGGCAGGGACTCAATTTCCCAGGCTCCCCCCGCACCGCATCGCACCGCACTGCTGACGCACTTCTCAGTGCCCGGAGGCGTATAAGGCTGCTGGAGGCTTCCCGCTGCACGGGACGCGCTTCTGGCAACACTGCAACACCGGGGGGAGAGCCGAGGCAGGGACTCCATTCATTTCCTAGGCTCCCCCCGCACCTCATCGCACTGCTGACGCCCTTCTCTGCCCCGGAGGCGCATAAGGCTGCTGGAGGCTTCCCGCTGCGCGGGATGCGCGCATGCCGTGCCCGGGCCAAGGGCAGTCCCGTCCTTGCCCGTCATCACCAGGAAGAGGCAGGGCCACCCCCCTTTTATCTGGCCCCCGGACTGCGCTGTTGGATGACATTCATCTTTGAGGTACTGTGTTCATCTTCTCTTTTCTTTTACCCTTATTTGTCGGCCCCGCATGGAAACTGATCTGGATTTTACTGACGGTGAGTGAATTGAGACTGCCCGCTGTCATTGCCTTTATGCCCGTCAAGTCACTATTCTTTTAGCTACAGGGTGATTGACTCATTGAAATTGACTTGAGCTCTTGATATTTGTCTTGTTTGCTGATTTCTACCCTGTCTGGGGCCTAGAGGGATGGGGAAAAGGAAATCCATGGAGGGCAATGGTGGCGGCAGCGGCCTAGTTGGGAAGGGGAAAAAGATCAGGAAGACGCTAAAACATCCAGGTACCAACTGTGTTATCGACTGCATCGATCCCCTTATTAGCGAGTGCGAGGGCATCCTTGTGGAGAAACCAGCTGCTGCATCGCGCATCATCCCCGCCTCATCCCCTCCACGTAACTCTGGCCTAAGCCGCTCACCTACCATCCCAGCTATGTTCCAAAAAACGTCTACTAAAGGGGCCCCCTCATTCAACCAGGGGACACCACCAGCCACTGTAAGGGCCTGCTCACCCTCCACAAACCTATCCGATAACTCTAGTAATAACGTCTTGCAGCCAGGACCCATTATCCCTTGCTCAAATAGGTTCACTCCTCACCTGGACCTGTCCGATGACCCTAAGGAAGTCTCACTCCAGCCCCCTTCTGTGCTCCCTGGAGCAACTACATCAGTACCTGCCCCAGAAACCCAGGCCACCCACCAACTTATTGACATGCTTAGAGCAGAAATAGGGTCTTTGAGATTCATGATTGAAGGCCTTACCACCGTTGTTAAATCATTACTGCAGAATGGCCTGCCTCGCCAGCAGGACGGCATCCCCACACCAGGAACCAACCTGCAGTCTCTTTATGATCATTGCATGACACATGAGGCAGCCACCCACGGTAGGGACACTATTTCTCACGGCCCTACCCAGTTCTTTTCTGCCACCCCAGCCCTTAACCATGTTTCATCCAAATCCATTGTTAATCAAAATAATAATTCCAATTTTTATCAAAACATTCCCTACAACGTAGTGGCTGCGTAGGAGCCCATTAACAACGCAAGTTTTACTTCTCTGTCCCAGGATCAGCAACTGCTTTCCCGCGGCCTACACCAGTCGGACCATTTGGCCGCCTTACACTCACCAAATGCCCCAATAATCTATATAGCTAACATCCCCAAACTCGGTAAAGAGACGGGCCACAAAGGTGAAGATTCTCTGACCAACAAACGATCCATTGGATCCGCCATGTTAGGGGCTGTTGCTCGGTAATCCAAGATGACATCATTAGGGCCCGGAGATGTATTTCTCCCGGGCAGCCATTTGATTCTATCAAGCTCACCCTTAAACGGGATGACTTGGCAGAAAATCTTATTGCCCTGGAATTTTGTACCTGTCCCCCGGAAGCCTCCGCCATTCAGTTTAAGCACTTCCCAACTTGCGACCTGGTCAAACAACCTGCCCCCCACTTACTTTCCCACCTAGCGGATGGCTCCTCACTGGAGACCAATGATTGACTACATAGCGAAGTTCAGTGGCATCCTGGTTTATACATCTCCTCACTTAACCGCCCAACTAGTCCTACCAGTACCGTGGCCTTGCAGCCGGCGTTCCAACTAAAGGAAGACAGCTCCCGGGGGGAAGCAGGAATAAGTAGCCCTTGCTTTAGCATTAGCGATGAGGTGCGAGAAGACCTTCAAACAGGTCCAAGCCTCCAATCCACTGCACACTTTCTATCCAGCCACCACACTCCCATTCGAAACGATGTATATTGTCTTGCAACTTACCAACAGCTGAGGATAATATCATGGAATGTGGCTGGGTTAAGCAGTAAAATGTCATCCCCCCATTGGAACGATCAAATTGAGGGTGTTGACATCTTCATTTTTCAGCAGACTTGGAGTCTGGTCTCCCTACACAAACCAGGCTATGTCTGCTTTTGCTCACCAGCGACAACCATAGGAGGAGGGCGCCCGTCCGGGGGATTGATCATCTGGGTGAACATCGCTTTGTGTTGTCAAATCACCAGTCTCATTTGCTCCAGTCCCGAAATTCTGGGGATTAGCATAAGGGGGCTCAAGGGGGGAGTCACAGTCAATCTGTTCAATGTCTATGCGAGGGGAACCAAAGGGGGTAGACCCTCACCAATCATTGCAACACTGGAAGAGAGTTTATCTATCTGCCCTCCCCACACTAGAGTAGTCATAGCAGGAGATTTTAACTGCACCTTCGAGCCGCTGGACAAAGATGATCTGCTAGGAACCAAGGACGATGATACTAAATGGGCTGTTCCTCCTCTAAATCTTCCACCAGTCAAAAGATGGACGCAGTTGGCGCTCCAAATTAATGCCCTCACTGTTGAGTTTGGTCTGAGGGCAGCCAACGGTAGTACGCCATCAGATAGGCAGGGTGCGAACACATATAACAGAGCTAGTAGCCTATCCCGCATTGACTATAATTTCCTTGATGTGCGGCTCTGGGGAGACTTGATTGACATGAGCATGGGCACCACCACAGAAAGTGACCACAATCCCCTCAGCCTAACTATGAAACCTTTGTGGAAAGCCCCCCCACCAACCAGCGAGCACCTTACCCCCGACCACCACCAGAGATATCATCCCCTCGAACTGTAATAGATTTTTAAAATGGCGGAAGGTAGCCCTCCAGGAATCTGAGATTGTGGGCATACAACACGATCTGGCTGTAGGCACACTTGAGCTTCAGGCTGCCGCCTCTAGCCCAAGTGGGCTGGTCAGTGTACCTGCGGTTCACTCTCATATGATTGATAGACTCAATATACACTTCTTAGCTCCTAATTCGGGCATCAAACCCAGTATGCCAGCAAAAGGGCCCCACTCGTGGTACACTAAAGACTGCAGACGCAAGCAGCTACTCTTAGCCGCAGCAATCAAGGACAAAAATTGTCCACCGATTAAAGCTGCCAGGAAGTCCTATAGAGCTGCTCTGCAGCAGGCGAAGATAGCTTGGAAGGAATCCCGATGGCAGCAACTCAAAGAAGCAAGCTCGTCCAAGGACGCTAAGTCATTCTGGACTCTAGTGACTTGGGGCAGCAAGTCAGGTGCATGCTCGCCTTCAAATTATATCACAGGCTAGGAATGGTAGGATCACTTTCAGAGCCTTTACTCAACACCAGAGGCCAAGCCCCTTGCGGAGCTTGATGCTCCCTCTGGGCTCTACAGTGATGACGAGCTTTTCAATCAGGCTGAGATAGAGGCTGCAATAGGCAGAGTAGTGCCTTCCAAAGCAGCAGGACCAGACGGCCTGCCAGGCGATTTATTTCTTGCAGACACCCCGAAATGGGCACGTTATATCCTCCTTTTGGCAAATGCCATAGCCAGCGGGGCTCCTGTACCTGAGTCCTGGAAGGGCGCAGAGGTGTTTCCGATCTATAAAAAAGGCCCTAGAGAGGACACCTCAAACTTTAGGCCCATTAGTCTGATTGATGCTCAGCTGAAGGTCTTTGGCAGAGTCCTCCTGCAGAGGATCCAGTTATGGGCAGACGAGGATGCCACTCTTTCACAGTATCAGGCCGGCTTTAGGCCAAGGACAGGTACTATCGACCAGGTGCTCTGTTTGTTACGTATCTACTGGAAAGTAGTAGTGATCGGCAAGGGCAGTCTTTACCTGCCATTTATCGACCTAAAGACTGCCTTTGACCTGGTCCCTAGGAGCAAACTGTGGCTGTCTCTTAAGGACATGGGTATTTCCCCATTTATCCTTAATCTGCTGGTTCGATTACATGAAGGAAATTAAGACCAGGTTAGATGGGCGGCGCAGGGACAATTGACAGAGCGCATCCCAGTCAATAGGGGAGTTCAACAGGGCTGTGTTTTGGCTCCCACCCTATTCTCTCTTTATATGAACAGGGTGGTTAGGTTCCTGCAAGAAGTTCCAGCAGACGCACCAACCCTGGGGGGTGATAAGGTACCGACTCTCCTATTCACTGATGATACCTTGCTGGTGTCTAAGACACCAGCAGGGCTGCAGCGACTACGCAATAGGTTCCATCTCTATTGTGACGACTGGGGGCTGGTTATTAACCCCCTAAAAACCAAATTCATGGCTTCCAACCCCCCTAAGTCCTACAGGAGCACTCCTTTGCTAGGTGGGATACCTTTGGAAAGGGTGGACACCTTCGACTATCTTGGTGTTTGACTCTGACAAATTGTCATGGGAGCCCCACCTAGCAAAGATGCTGCTGGTGCATAAACGAGTAGTGGGAGCACTTGGGAGGGAACATCTCCTCTCACACAGTAGACTGGTAGCCCCAGCCCTCCAGGTCAATGATGCCAAAGAGGGTGGTGCAGCATTGTATGGAGCAGGGCTATGGGGACTTGAAAAGGCACACGATCTCTGTAGATCTGAGCACAAGTTTCTCAGAGATCTGGTGATGCTGCCCCAATCCATCCCCCTCACCCCTTTAATGCTCGACATGGGCAGGCGATCTACTGACGACATAGCAAGGCTGCGCCCGCTCCACTTTTGGGCCCACATCAGGCGAACCCCAGAGCTCCTTCCCTATGCCAAGGCCCTTACTGAGGTGATACGGTTAAACATTGGCTGCAAAATAGGCTGGATCTCTTATGTCAGGAAAATGATGTTAGCTTTGGGGCTCCAAGCACATTGGGATAGGAAAGAGCCACCCACGAAAGAAGAGTTAACACATCACTACTGGGAATGGGTGGACCACCAAGAAACCTGTAAACCGAATTTAGGTAGATTTACAGCCACATTTTATCTTCACAAACAAACTAGATATCTAGAGCCCTTTTTAGATACTATCCAGGCCCCACGGGACAGGATGTTATACATCCATTTTAGGTTCGGCACACTTCCTGTCTGTGAGACCACAGCGAAATGGCACTCGCGCAATCAAACATCAAAGAACTGTCCTTGCTGCAGGGCCCCGCTAGAAAGTGTTGCCCATGTTCTGTTTGCTTGCACGGCTTATAACATTCCGAGGGCCAAGTGGCTAAAACCTCTGTGCCAGCAACTTGGAACACGGGACTATCGGGTTGCCCTGCGCATTCTCAGGACCGATCCCAGACCTTTCTTTGCGTGTTGTGTGGCAAAGTTTCTAAGCCATGCTTGGCTCATCAGACAGAAGAGTTGGACAGGATTAGCACTCACTTTGCCGAAACACGCTGACATTCAATCATTGTAGGGCTCATTGGCTGGCCTTTCTAGTCCTAAAATCATATGCTATTCACATGCACTTTTTCCTTCTATTTTTAATCTCACATGCTGCTACCCTATGGAGGGTTGGATCTTTTTTACAAGGTTCAGGGGGGGTTGTATCCTGTTACTCGATTCCATCTAAGATTAATTTTTACGTTGTTCCCCCCTCCCTATTTTTATTGTATCATTTGTATGTTTTTACTGATATGATGTGTATTAACTTTTTAAAAGGTGGAACCAGGTAATTGTAGCTATACAGAGGGCGCAGCAGAGCACCTGGATGGACTATATATTATATCACCCTTTAGCATATTGCCGTATGATAAGCTTATTCTGCGTTCGTTTTACAAAATGTTTTTTATTACTTTTATGACACTGGATGTCGAAATAAAGCTTCATGATTGAGTGTTGACAGCCATCTTGTGACTCGGTTGAACTGAGTCAATTCAATTCAATTCAAAAAGACTTTATTCGGTGAACAAACGTTTACCATAAAAGTACATAATAAAATTCTAAACAACTTAAGACCATTAAAAACTGATCCCATATAAAACAATTCTACATAATCATAGTTTTACGAAGTTTAGAAACATCCTTTAAAAATTCGATCATTGAAGCAATAACTAACACATCATCTAAAATTTGCAACATTATGAAAGCAGGTAGGCAATGTCTTTGGCCGTTTTTTCTTAGAATTGGTAAAATCCACTTCCGTCTAGCATTAATATAAAATTTACAAAAAAACACGATATGCAAAGTGGATTGGGCGGCAATATCATCACATGGGCATTTGCATAAGTATTTAGACCAATCATTCTGTTCAGGGAAACTAACCAAACGAAAGAAAATATTCAGTCTAAAACGCGTCAGTAAAAATCTCTCATAATCGTTCAATAACATTAAAATATATGGTTGAATTTTAGGCAACGGTGATATCAAATAGTGTGCAATTACAGAAACCTTTCTAGCTTCTGACGAGGCTCTTTGTTCACCAAGATAACGTAAACAAGTGGCTTTAAATTCCTTTCTTGAAACATTATGCATAGATTCTGGGTAATTAAACAATTTTATATACCCCAGATTACTTAGAAAAACTTTGATATATTCCAACCATCTAATACGTCCTTTTCTGTCCAAGCTCAATACATCTTTCAAAACAGATCGATTGATCTCGGTCTCATCCGTAGTCCATACTTTATACCACAGCATCAATGGTTGGATTTTTATGATATCTTCAAGGTATAACATACCCAGTTCAAGATGGCAAATCGCATTTGAGGTACTTTGCGGGACCCCTAGCAGAAATTTAAGAAATCTATTTTCTGCCACCTGTAAAATACTAACATTAACATACCCCCATAGGCCCGCCCCATATGTTGCAGTTGCCACACATTTAGCCTTGTAAATTTCAATTAAGACCGCCGGTGATCGTTTCCCCATTTTCCTGCTGAATTTAAGAAGAGCCATAATTGAATTAATAAAAAGCAACTTCCGTGTTTTAACAGCTTGCAGCCAATTTCCCCTAGAGTCAAATAATATTCCTAAATATGAAAAAGTTTTAATGTTCTCTATAGGCTTTGAATCTATAAAAAGGGTACTAATATTCTTTATACTTCTAGGGCCACAAAACATTGTAAAAGTTTTTGAACAATTTACAATCAAACCTAAGCCAGACATAAAATTAACAAACGAATTGACTACCCTTTGGAGGCCTAATGGGGTACGTGAGATTAAAACTGCATCATCCGCGTACAGGAGGGCAGGGACCGAACGAGTTTTTATCATTGGCAGGTCCCTGCACTCCTGCACGAGCTTTTGTTCCAAACCATTAATATAAAGTGTAAAGAGGAACGGAGCAAGTATACATCCCTGCCTGACACCCTTTCCAACTTGAAAGTGCTTAGTACATTCACCGTTCCTCCCATATCGTACCCTGGCTTGTGCCCGTGAATAAAGCTGTTTTAAGAATGCAATAATTACAATATCCACTCCCATTCCATTTAAAAGTTGCCAAAGCTTTTCATGGATCACACAGTCAAAAGCCGTGGTCAAATCAACAAAAGTTAAAAACAAATTCTCATTTTTTGCCCTATTATATTTTTCTAAAATGATAGATAAGTTAAGACCTTGTTCAATCGTGCCACGTCCTTTA
Source organism: Calotriton arnoldi (assembly GCA_963921515.1). Lineage (NCBI taxonomy): Eukaryota > Metazoa > Chordata > Amphibia > Caudata > Salamandridae > Calotriton > Calotriton arnoldi. Next base: position 446,348 of record CAWUFW010012367.1, on the reverse strand, counting down.
CGAAATCCATATTGTAAATCACTAATAATGGCATGATCTTCTGCCCAATCTTGCAATCTTTCAAGTAAAATCCTTCCTACTATTTTAATCGTCGAATCTAGCAGGGAAATTGGGCGATAGCAGGCTGGGTTGTCCCTATCTCCTTTTTTAAAAATTGGGACGATAATAGAATCGTACCAAGTAGGGATGAATCCACAAACACCACATGCGTTAAAGACCTGGGTCAGAAGAGGTCCCCATAACTCTAAATTGGACTTAAAAAGATCAACCGGGACACCATCCAGACCCGGTGCTTTACCCCCCGCACTCAAGTTTATAGCCTTAATGACCTCGCTTAAAGAAAATTGTAAGGAAGGAAAGGCTTCGTGAAGCAGGGACTCAGAATTCACTATATTAGTATATTGGACCTGTACCTGTTGTTCAGTACTCGAATACAACTTAGAAAAATGGGCTATCCACTCAGTCTCAGTTATCGAAATCTCCAAGGCAAGATGATCTTTTTCATCAAAAAGTGGAGCATTGACTACCTTCCAAAAAGCCGCGGGGTCACGATCCGTAGAGGCCCTTCTAAGACTTTCCCAGGCCTCATCTCTTAGAAACTTTTTCCTTTCTTTAATGGTTTTATTATATACCCTTCTTGCCTCTCTAATTTTCCCCCTGTTTTTATTTTCCTCCGTTAAACACAGCTTTAAGCTTGAATATGCTTTGGTACAATTATGGTCGAACCAACCTTGTTTCGCCTGTTTGCCTCTCTTAGTGGTTCTGTACATGGAATCCTTTATCTCTTTAGATACTTTAACGAAATTATCTATAATATCCTGTTCAGAACTATTCTCATCTAGGCAAATCGCAAAACTGTCCCTGCATTTGGTAATAATTGAACTTAAAAAGATTTCCGGTACCAATTTCGTCCACTTTATTACATAACCATTTTGTCTGTTTCTAACTACATCTTCCACCCTAAGTGTTAAATCAGTCTTTGGACTAATACCTTTTTATGGGCTTCTATATCTATACTAATTGGAAAATGGTCACTTAAAATAACATTATGTCTAATAAAATCACCCACTCTCTTTGCATGGGTATTTGAAATCAAAATGAAATCAATGATTGAAGATAATCCACGACCATTAAATGTTGGACTGAATGCGACAGTAGGTGTACATAACATGTTGGCAAAACCTAAATCATTATGAAACAATAATTCATTTAAACGCTCTCCCATAGATGTGTGTGCAAAATGAGCAAAACCCTGACCCTTTTCAAAATGAAATCCACAAACACCTTTGTCCAAGTATTGACATAACGGGGAATTAAAATCCCCTCCCATAATGACTAACATATCTTTGGATGAGCGGATCTGCATATTATGCAATTCATTAGTTATACCATTTAAAGTATCCTCAAAACTCTCTGGCGGTACATTATTATAAAAATTCACCATAATAACATAAATCGATCGCTCCAAAAACAGCCTAACAATCTGATAATAAGGATTAATAACATTTCTATCAAGAATCTTAAAATCAAGATAATTTGAAACATATAAAGAAAGACCCCCTTTGCTCTACCATGTGGAGATGCCACTGCTGGGGAATGAAAAGTTCTAAAACCATTAATATGTACTGGTTCCAAAGTCCATGTTTCCTGCAAGAATAAAATATCAAAATTTGTCACAAACTTAACCCATACACTGTTGCCCACTTTATTTTTAAACCTGCCACGTTCCAAGAAAGGAACCTGCACTTTTGGATTTTTAATTTAGAACGACTGTTATTCATTAACTGTTCTCCACATACCATCACAGCTGGATTATATTCAAGAGCAGTATCTTGTTCAACTAAGTCACTAATTTCCATCTGCAAAATATCTAAATTCGAACTAACCTTTTGTGGACAGTCCCTTATACTTGTAGAACTATCTAAACGATTATATGAATCCTCAATTAGTACCATCCCCAACCCCACCTCCCCTGACCCTTTATCCATTAAACTTTTTGGTGATGGATATTGCAGTCAATCTATTTCTTCCATATTCGCCAATAAATTAAAGCGATTATGCAACGGGAGGTTAAATGACGGCCTAATGGCCCCAATTGCAGATTCCCTTCTTGTCAAACTCATATTACTCGTAGGACGGTAAAAAAACCAAGGGGAACTAAACTCACGCCTTGATCAAAAATATTTTCTCTACTGGCTCTACTCAGTAGGGTTTGAACAAGTTGTGGAGTTTGTAAAGATAAAACCACGCAGTCCCCTGAGAATAACTTCGTGCTCTTACCAATCCAGTTTACTCGCCTAATCATTTTAAATTCTTCAAAAACCCTCTCTAACAAGCCTGTCCTCGCGCTTATCCAATTAATAGTTCTATTCCTTAAGGTTTCCCACGATTCGCTCCTACCTACTTCTAATTTCGGTACGTTGACTAAAACGACCACGTAGGGAGTAGCCGCCGGTGGCAGTTCCAAATTCGGTAGGGTGTTCTCTACACCAAGGTGGGTTGCATGTCTCAGACTAGTCTGCTCACAAATTGGAGGCTGGGACTTAGTCATGTGCAGGGTAGGACAAACATTCCTAGAATGTTTATCTATTTCGTTATAACGAAGCAAACTGCTATCTGTAGTATTCTTATACTCTAAGACAGTCTTCTCTTTTGTACATCTACACAATTATGAAACCCATTGTATTCCAAAGAAGCGATGGGGTTTTGTTTTGCCTCCGTACCTACCCCTTTCTCACTCAGTTTCTCTAAAGGGTGAGCTCTTTCCAAACAGTGTGTTAACATTATCTCAATTTGCACTGTTTTCTCTAATAAGCCATCCATTCTCTCTCTTACAAATGAATCTAGAGTATCCACTTTTAATCTTAACTTTTCAATAACTTCGAAAACGCTCGCTTGAAAGTCGTTTCCTACCTCCAACTGAGCCGAGCTTATGTTTCGGCCTTTTGGTATACTTCCTAATTGGCTTTTTTCGTGTTAAACTCAGTTCCTCGTTTGTACATACTACTGAGTTCAATGTATGATCTAATGAGATAACTGGGTTTCTAGGCCGCTTTGAAGGAGGTTGGGTTTCAGACTCGTGTTCACTCACCAATGTGTCATCCGTTGCCGTTACTACGCAACCGTTAGACTTTAGGGTCTTTTTCCCCCCCCTAAAAGCCTCTTCAAATATTGTGTTCTCATCTGCCTTCCTCATTAATGCTAAATGCTCCACATCCTTTATAATAGCATGCCCAGGTTTTAATGCCTCCTCTACCGTAATAATTTGTTTTTCGATGACGCCCACAGCACCAGTAAGATAATTAAGTAGAGACTGTCGTGGGCCTTCCCCTCTTTTTCCCTGCCCTTTTGAATCAGTGGATAAAGATTTCCTTTTCCCCATTCTTCAGCCTCACAAAACTCACTATGGTTCTACCTTTGTATCACCTTCTAACCCTTACACTTACCACATACAATACCTCCGAGTTTGAATTATTAATGAAATAATTTAGAAATTACCCCCCAAAAATAAAATAAAACGATAAATGTTTCACAACCTCTTTTAGTCTTTAAGTCCCGTGGACCTTGAATAATCAAATTATCCTTTTAGTCCCCTTCTCGAATAACCTCGTTACTGGTACTATTCCTCTACATATATCTTGCAGTACCTTATGTGAGGAGTTTAACCAAATATCAGACCGAAGATCCGTGGCCCAGCCCAGCCTACTCCTGGCTAGGACGGGCTAAGACGGGCCCGTCTTGGCCCGGTCTTCGCCCGGGCCGCGCCCGCGCGCGTCCCGCGTCGCGGGAACCGCGAGTCTGCAACTTGTACTGCCGCCGCCCCTCCAGGGGCTGTCTTTAAAGTGCGTCGTGCAGAGAAGGAAGGAAAGGGAACAGGGATCAGGGATCAGTGCCTCCGCCGATATTCAAATCTCCCGCGTCGCGGGAACCGCGAGTCTGCAACTTGTACTGCCGCCGCCCCTCCAGGGGCTGTCTTTAAAGTGCGTCATGCAGAGAAGGAAGGAAGAGAACAGGGATCAGGGATCAGTGCCTCCGCCCGATATTCAACTCCCGCGTCGCGGGAACCGCGAGTCTGCAACTTGCACTGCCGCCGCCTCCAGGGGCTGTCTTTAAAGTGCGTCGTGCAGAGAAGGAAGGAAAGGGAACAGGGATCAGTGCCTCCGCCGATATTCAAATCTCCCGCGTCGTGGGAACCGCGAGTCTGCAACTTGTACTGCCGCCGCCCCTCCAGGGGCTGTCTTTAAAGTGCGTCGTGCAGAGAAGGAAGGAAAGGGAACAGGGATCAGGGATCAGTGCCTCCGCCGATATTCAAATCTCCCGCGTCGCGGGAACCGCGAGTCTGCAACTTGTCTGAGTCACAAGAAAAAAGGTAAAAAAAAAAAGGGGGCAGAGTTAAAACACCCTGACCCCCTAGGCCTGCTCAGGGGGTCCCATATGGACACCGAGGGCTAAAAAAAGCATTAATTTTTTTACGTTTTCGGCGGTATTCGCGTAGGGTCCACGAATCCCAGTGAAATTTTTAAAAAAATAAAGCGCGGTCTCCCGCGCTTTGTTTTCTTGAAGGCTGGGGGTGGGCCAGGTCTCGGGGGCAATGCTTCATCATGATGCGGGAGTACGGGGGCCCCCGCAGCCCCGGGGACCACCACTTCCCCGGGGCTATGCTAATGATATGTGAGGGGCTCGCGGGCCCCCTGCAGCCCCGGGGACCGCCACGGGACATTGCAATTTGCTATGGCATGGCGGGAGCACTGCTACTGCTTTGCTTTAGAAGCGAGAGCAGGAAAGCATGAAGCGAAGCAGAATTGCTTTTGGGCAAAGGGAGCTGCATGTTAGCAGCTCCCTCGGCCCAAAAGCAATGCCGGGTCCCAGAGGAGGTGGGGAGCCGGCAGGGACCACAGGGGAATTAGGGCTTCCCCCGCAGTCCCCAAACAGAGGCCAAGCCCCGGGGGATGGGGTCCCTGGGGCCAAAAATGGCCCGGGAGAGGGGCCGCTTGGCCCCCCTACCTTTTGTTAATTAAAAAAAAAATGGGCGGGCCCCGGGAGATGGGATCCCAAAATCAGACTGGGTAGGGGGGCCGCGCTGCCCCCCTCCTTTAGAAAACTTTTTTTTTTAATAATGGCCAAGCCCTGGGGGATAGGGTCCCCAGGGCCAGAATCGACCTCAGGAGGGGTGCCGCATGGCCCCCTTCCTTTTCATTTTTTTCTTTTTTTTTAAATGGCTCAGGCCCCAGGGGATGGGGTCCCCGGGGCACAAAAGGGTCGAGGGAAGGGGGGCCACACAGCTCCCCCTTCCTAAAATAAAAAAAGAAACCGGCAACTCGACGGAGGCCCGCCCCCTCCCTGCACCACTCTGCAAACGTGCCTCTGGGTTGGGGGATCAAGTCCCCTTCACCGGTGAGGGTCTTCTGGGGCCAAGAAGCCCACCAGGTACTTCCAGTGAGCCCCACACAGTGGGGTTGCTGAGAGGTGGTCCAAGGCTATGCCCCTTTTTATAACACTGCAAACACGCCTCTTGGTGCACTGTTGGTGGGGCGATGAGGTCTCCTTGTGTCCTGAGGGCTTCAGGACTTAAGTGGACTTCATCTCCCAAGCAGCAGTGCACCAGGAGATGTGGTTGCAGAGTGGTGTAAAAAGGGTGAGTGGCCTCTGACCACTCTCAGCAATCCAGCTGTGTGGGGCTTACTAGAGGTAACAGGAGGGCTAGTTGGCCCCCAGGGACCCTCAGGAGGCAAGGGGACTTCATCCCCCAACCAAGAGTGTGCCAGGAGACGCGTTTGCAGAGTGGTGGAGAAAGGGGGCATGGCCTGTGTCCACCTCTCAGCAATCCCACTGTGTGGGGCTGACTGGAGGTAACAGGTAGGCTAATTGGCCCCTAAGGACTCCCAGCAGCGAAGGGGACTTCAGTCCCCATCCAAGAGCGTGCCATGGAGCGCATTTGCAGAGTGGTGATCAAAGGGGGCATGGCCTGCTATGAAAACTTAGCAATCCTGCTGTGTGGGACTTACTGGAGGTAATAGGAGTGGTAGTTGACACCCAAGGATGTCCTTGGGGGCCAACTACCACTCTTGTTATCTCCAGTAAGTCCCACACAGTAGGATTGCTAAGAGGTCTTCGGAGGCCACACCCCCTTTCTCCACCACTCTGCAAATGCATCTCCTGGCACACTACAAGTTGGGGGATGAAGTCCACTTTACTGCTGAGGGACTTTGGGGGCCAAGAAGCCCTCCTGGCACCTCATGTAAGTCCTACGCAGAGGACTTGCTGAGCGCTGGTCGGAGACCCAGACCCTTTCTCCACCGCTCCTCAAACGTGACTACTAGTTAAAGAAGCATTTGCAATGTAATAGGTCTCGTATTTGCGAGAGTTAGAGCTATTGGCGTTGTAAATGTAAAAGATTTTTACTAATGTTTTTGGGAGTGGAGTGGATGTACGTTGTGTGTAGTGGAATTATGTAGTATGTTGTGCAGTGAAATTATGTGGATATAAAGTATGTGATATTTAGTGTATAGGAATTATGTAGAGTGGGATTATGTGTTATGAAGAGTAATTATGTGGTATGGTAGTCTGTGTTGTAGAGTGGTAACCTCAGGTTTAGTCTACCTCATTTCCATAGAAGCTAAACTATAAACACAATGAGACAATAAAAAAAGGAACCACTGAGGAGCACTTCTGGACCTAGTCAGAGGTATGAGTAGGGCCACTGGAATTATGCGTCTGTTGGGCTGCCCCGATTTTTTCATAATTATACATTTTCTACATTTGCCACATAATCTATCATCTGCTGTAGAATCTGTAGATTTGAACAAAAAAAACCTTGTTTCTAGCTCAAACGTTACCAAGAATGCAGCAACAAGTTTTACAGCGTGGTGGAAGGCCCTTTACAAAGGGGGAATGGTCACCTGTTGCTTATTGCTAAATGTGGGTGTTAAATTGATACTAATGGTATGCAGACCACTCTTGCTTCTTTTTGCGCCTCTCTTGCCTCTTTTAGCATTTCTCTTCCTTCTTTCTGTACCTTTCTTCCTTTCTCTACACTTCTCTTGCCTCTTTCTGTACATCTCTTCCGGTTTTTGCACCCCCCTTCTTTCTGCACCTCTCTTGCTTCTTTTGGCACCTCTGTTGCTTCTTTCTACTGCACCTCTCTTGCCTCTTTCTGTACCTCTGTTGCTTCTTTCTGCACTTCTCTTGCCTCTTTCTGTACCTTCTTCCCTCTTTCTGCACCTCTCTTGCCTCTTTCTGTACCTCTCTTGCCTCTTTCTTCACTTCTCTTGCCTCTTTCTGCACCTTGCTTTCTGCACTTCCCTAACTTCTTTCTGCACCTCTCTTGCTTCTATTTGCACCCCTCTTCCCTCTTTCTGCACCTCTGTTGCCTGTTTCTGCACCTCTCTTGCCTCATTCTGCACTTTTCCTGCCTCTTACTGTACCTTGCTTTCTGTACTTCCCTTGCTTCTTTCTGCACCTCTCTTGCTTCTTTTTGCACCCTTCTTCCCTCTTTCTGCACCTCTGTTGCCTGTTTCTGCACCTTTCTTGCCTCTTTCTGCACTTCTCCTGCCTCTTTCTGCATTTCTGTTGCTTCTTTCTGCACTTCTCTTGCCTCTTTCTGCACCCCTCTTGCCTCTTTCTGCTGCTTCTTTCTGCACTTCTCTTGCCTCTTTCTGCACCCTTCTTGCCTCTTTCTGCACCCCTGTTGCTTCTTTCTGTACTTCTCCTGCTTTTTTATGCACCTCTCTTGCTTCTTTCTTCATCCCTCGTCCCTCTTTCTGTACCCCGCTTCCCTCTTTCTGCACCTCTGTTGCCTGATTTTGCACCTCTCTTGCCTCTTTCTGTACTTCTCTTGCCTCTTTCTGTACTTCTTTTGCCTCTTTATGCATTTCTGTTGCATCTTTCTGCAATGCTCTTACCTCTTTCTGTACCCCGCTTGCCTTTCTGCACCTCTGTTGCTTCTTTCTGCACTTCTCTTGCTTCTTTCTGCACCTCTATTGCTTCTTTCTGTACCCCTCTTGCCTCTTTCTGCACCCCTCTTGCCTCTTTCTGCACCCCTCTTCCCTCTTTCTGCACCTCTCTTGCATCTTTCTGCACCTCTTTTGCCTCTTTCGGCAGTTCTCTTGCCTCTTTCTGCACTTCTCTTGCCTCTTTTTGCACCCGCTTGCCTCTTTCTGCTCCTCTGTTGCTTCTTTCTGCACTTCTCTTGCTTCTTTCTGCACATCTATTGCTTCTTTCTGCACCCCTCTTGCTTCTTTCTGCACCCCTCTCGCCTCTTTCTGCACCCCTCTTTCTTCTTTCTGATCCTCTCTTGCCTGTTTCTGCAACTCTCTTGCCTCTTTCTGCAGTTCTCTTGCCTCCTTCTGCACCTCTGTTGCTTCTTTCTGCACTTCTCTTGCCTCTTTCTGCACACCTCTTGCCTATTTCTGCACCTCACTGGCCTCTTTCTGCACCTCTCTTGCCTCTTTCTGCACCTCACTTGCCTCTTTCCGCACCTCTCTTGTTTTTTTTCTGCAACTCTCTTGTCTCTTTCATCACTTCTCTTGCTTCTTTCTGCACTTCTGTTGCTTCGTTCAGCACTTCTCTTGCCTCTTTCTGTACTTCTCTTGCCTGTTTCTGCACCTCTCCTGCCTCTTTCTACACATCTGTTGCTTCTTTCTGCACCCCTGTTCCCTCTTTCTGCACCTCTTTTGCTTGTTTCTGGACCTCTCTTACCTGTTTCTGCACCTCTCTTGCCTCTTTCTGCACTTCTCTTGTCTCTTTCTGCACCTCTGTTGCTTCTTTCTGCACTTCTCTTGCCTCTTTCTGCACCCCTATTGCTTCTTTCTGAACCTCTGTTGCTTCTTACTGCACTTCCCTTGCTTCTTTGTGCACCTCTCTTGGTTCTTTCTGCACCCCTCTTGCCTCTTTCTGCACCCCTCTTCCCTCTTTCTGCACCTCTGTTGGTTCTTTCTGCACTTCTCTTGCTTCTTTCTGCACCTCTCTTGCATATTTCTACACCCCTCTTCCCTCTTTCTGCACCTCTCTTGCCTCTGTCTGCACCCCTGTTCTATCTTTCTGTACCTCTTTTGCCTGTTTCTGCAACTCTCCTGCCTCTTTCTGCAGTTCTCTTGCTTCCTTTGCACCTCTGTTGCTTCTTTTTGCACTTCTCTTGCCTCTTTCTGCACCCCCTTGCCTCTTTCTGCACCCCTGTTGCTTCTTTCTGTACTTCTCTTGCTTCTTTCTGCACCCCTCTTGCCTCTTTCTGTACCCCTCTTTCCTCTTTCTGTACCTCTGTTGGTTCTTTCTGCACTACTCTTGCTTCTTTCTGCACCTCTCTTGCAAATTTCTGCACCCATCTTCCATCTTTCTGCACCTCTCTTCCCTCTGTCTGCACCCCTGTTCCATCCATCTTTCTGTACCTCTTTTGCCTATTTCTGCAACTCTCTTGCCTCTTTCTGCAGTTCTCTTGCCTCCTTCTGCACCTCTGTTGCTTCTTTCTGCACTTCTCGTGCCTCGTTTTGTACCCCTCTTGCCTCTTTCTGTACACCTGTTGCTTCTTTCTGCACTTCTATTGCTTCTTTCTGCACCCCTCTTGCCTCTTTCTGTACCCCTCGTTCCTCTTTCTGCACCTCTCTTGCCTCTTTCTGCACTTCTCTTACCTATTTCTGTACCTCTGTTGCTTCTTTGTGCAGTTCTCTTGCTTCTTTCTGCACCTCTCTTGCTTCTTTCTGCACCCCAGTTGCCTCTTTCTGCACTCATCTTCCCTCTTTCTGCACCTCTCTTGTCTCTTTGTGCACCTCTCTAATCTCTTTGTGCACCTCTCTTGCCTCTTTCTGCACCTCTGTTGCTTCTTTCTGCACTTCTCTTGCCTCTTTCTGCATTTCTGTTCCTTCTTTCTGCTCCTCTCTTGTCTCTTTCTGCAACTCTCTTGTCTCTTTCTGCAACTCTCTTGTCTCTTTCATCACTTCTCTTGCCTCTTTCTGCACCTCTCTTGTCTCTTTCATCACTTCTCTTGCCTCTTTCTGCACCTTTCTTGCTTCTTTCTGCACCCCTCTTGCCTCTTTCTGTAGCCCTCTTCCCTCTTTCTGTAACTCTCTTGCTTCTTTCTGTACCTTTCACCTCTTTATGCACCCCCTTCCTTCTTTCTGCGCCTCTATTTCCTCTTTCTGCAGTTCTCTTGCCTCTTTCAGCACATCTGTTGCTTCTTTCTGCACTACACTTGCTTTTTTCTGCACCTCTCTTGCTTCTTTCTGCGACCCTCTTGCTGCACTTCTCTTGCCTCTTTCTGCATTTCTGTTCCTTCTTTCTGCTCCTCTCTTGTCTCTTTCTGCAACTCTCTTGTCTCTTTCTGCAACTCTCTTGTCTCTTTCATCACTTCTCTTGCCTCTTTCTGCACCTCTCTTGTCTCTTTCATCACTTCTCTTGCCTCTTTCTGCACCTCTCTTGCTTCTTTCTGCACCTTTCTTGCTTCTTTCTGCACCCCTCTTGCCTCTTTCTGTAGCCCTCTTCCCTCTTTCTGTAACTCTCTTGCTTCTTTCTGTACCTCTCACCTCTTTCTGCACCCCCTTCCTTCTTTCTGCGCCTCTATTTCCTCTTTCTGCAGTTCTCTTGCCTCTTTCAGCACATCTGTTGCTTCTTTCTGCACTACACTTGCTTTTTTCTGCACCTCTCTTCCTTCTTTCTGTGACCCTCTTGCTGCACTTCTCTTGCTTCTTTCTGCACTTCTCTTGCTTCTTTCTGAACCACCTCTTCCTACTTTCTGTACCTCTCTTGCCTCTTTCTGCTCCTCTCTTGCCTCTTTCTCCACTTCTCTTGCCTCTTTCTGCACATGTCTTACTCTTTCTTCACCCCTCTTGTTTTTTTCTGCACTTCTCTTGCTTCTTTCTGTACTTCTATTGCCTCTTTCAGTACTCAAATGGGAAGTGCAAGCTGTCAGGTTTAAAGGTCAGCATGCCCTCGTGACTGAGGCATATGTCTACTTGTACATGTATTCTCACATGTGTTATGCATCTAAAGATGGTAGCTTAAAAATCGGGTAGCTTCTCCTATAGGTGGTTAACTCTTCTCAGTTCTGTTCTGTCATTCGGTTGCACAGGGAGACATGTCTTATGTATATAGGTGTTATAGAGCCCCTCAAATATACCATTGAATGCCCATGTTCCCTGTATTATGAGCAGAAAGAAATATATACACCTTTTTGTACACACATTTACAGAGTATGCTGTTTGAAGCACAGGTATTCAAGTATTTGTATGTTTATTTTTATGTAACATGTCAGTCAGTAAAAGCAGAGACACATGCATGCATACCTTCACAAACTTGGTCATACTTACAAAAGTGATATGGTTAGGATTGCTGTTTTATATTTGGTAGGACTAACATTCTGAGCAGTCGATGAATAGTGAACCTTCAAGAGAAAAGTGAGTTTTAAGACATCTTGGGAGAAGGATTAGTGATTAGGCTACTTTGTATGAGTCTGTGGAAAGGTACAGTCGAAGTAGGCCACTTTCTGCACCTCTGTTGCTTCTTTCTGCACTTCTCTTGCTTTTTTCTGCACCGTTCTTCCTCTTTTTGGACTTTTGTTGCCTCTTACTGCATTTTTCTTGCTTCTTTCTGCAACTTTCTTCCTCCTTCTGCACCTCTCTTGTGTCTTCCTGCACTTCTCTTGCTTCTTCCTGCGCCTTTCTTCCTCTTTCTGTACATGTCCTGTCTATGTTGGCATAGTTTGAAATTAGCATTTAGAAATTCACTGAAAAAACCCACACAGCATTTACAAAACCTTAGATATTCACTGAAAACCCACAGGTTTCAGGGAAGTTATAGTGGACATTTCACTCGTACAAAACCAGAGAAATTCAGCTGTTATAGTTAGCTGAGCTAACTATAACTCGCGCCCCCGCAACTGCTGATGACATCACATATTGCATCACTCATGACATGGTCAGTGACATCACTGATGACATCACTGATGCCATCACTGATAACATCATCCAGTCATCATCATGTCATTTGAGATGTCATCAGTGATGTCACTGACCATGTCATGAGTGAGGTAATATGTGGATATATATCTATAACCCAATGTCAGTCGGCACTGGGTAGTTATAGTTAGGATCGTGTTTCCATAGGACATGCAAGTATATATATATATATATGTATATATATATACATATATATATATATTCTGCTATACGCTCCTCCAGGAAAGTCTCTCCCAAGGACAACAGCACTCGCGGGGGCAGGTTCAAAGATTTATTAGGAACCTTAGGCACAGACGCGTTTCGGCAACAGCCTTTGTCGATGTTTGCCGCGAAACGCCATTTACCACCATTTTTAAACATTACATTTCCTTGTGGCAACATTAACAAAGGACTAAACCTTTACCGAGCAAGTAAACATCCACCGTTAATATCAGCGCCATTTTGAAAGCATACCAAGGCTGTATAATACATATCGTAACGTTATGTCAAGGTGTTTAGAACATATAAATATATACACAGGGATAAATAACTGTTTTCACAATAACTTATAGTAAATGTAAAAATTCTCACATGTAAATCATGGTACAAACGGGAACCGTTCCATAACGTAACATCAACCGTTATATCCGTAAATACAGATTTTACCAGTATTATCCCCCATTCTAATAATGCCCTGAATGGGCTATTGTATGCTCATACACCTTGTAATACGATAAAAACACCCAAGGTCAAATCGCTCGAATCTCGCCCTGGATGGGCAATCAAAATTACATTCATACCCATGAAGCCTCATGGGAAATGAAATTGTTGCCTCATAGATGAATCCTGTTTAATTAACGTAGGTGATAATCATAGCAGAACAAAATTCAAATTCATAATTCAATAATCCTCCAAATTCTCTTAGTAGTTCATTCAAGTGCATTCAATGAAAATTCATTGTAATAATACGAGAAAGACCCATACAACATCAATCAATATGGTACAATCAAGTGGCATGACTAATTAGTCAATGCCACAAAACTCAAAGTAAGGAAACAAACGAAGTTAATGATTATAGTATGGAAGACATTCATAAAACGTTCAGATTCAAACAAATTCTCAGAGTCATCCTAAAATTGTATGGTGCAAGGAGACCCAAGTATCTAGTCTCCTAATTGTATCACCAGTTCTTCACTACTGTTAAGTCCTAGAGGGGCCTTAGTCTGGAGGTCGATGATATATCGTGATTCTAACCGCCTAAGCCTTAGGATCCTATCCCCTCCTCGAGCATTTGTTGGTATATGGTCAATGCAGAAATAACTGAGAAGGTCCCTGTTGCGCTGATGTTCCTTATTAAAATGTTGCGCAACTGAGTAGGCTTCATCCCTCATATGTTCTAAAATCCGAACTTTAGTTGGATGAATTGTGCTGCCAATGTATCTAAGGCCGCACGGACACTTCAAGCAGTAGACTGTGTACGGTGTAGTGCATGTAAGGAATTTTCTGATTTTCTTGGCACCCTTAACAGGTGGAATATCATAGGCCAAAACCCTCTTACTCCCCTTGCAGGCTTTGCATTTCCCGCAGGGGAAAAAACCTTGTAGTGGACTAAACACAGATCTTGGTGTCTCTACTATCCGATAACTGTGTACCAAAGAGTTTTTAAATGAGTTAGCCTTTCTAAAAGTTATTAAACTTCAAGAACTTCAAGAATACTGAGGTTCTCAGCATGATTCCTGATCACCGGTGGTGCTGGAAAAGGATGCACCAACCTACGCATTTCAAAATCAAAGAATCTTCACATTCCATGCAAATGAGACTGCCATACAGGGCTCCAATTCCAAATATTATTTATTTGCAGAAGATGTGTTGACATGTTTCGGCTGTACAGTTCAGCCTTTATCATAACAAAGACAGTAATTTATGAATCACATTTAAATCATTCTCAGATCATAAATACAGACAAAGGACAATTTCATTCAATGAAATCGGGCACCATCTTATTACCCCTAAAACGAATGCAATTCATATTATGACCCACCATTTAACTAAATATTATCTCATTATGATTAAAATAAAAAGACAAATCGATTTTTTTTCAATTTTAAGAAAGCTATTTCAACACTGTATGGTTTAAATCCATCAGTTCCATACAGCCCCAGTATGCCTTCAATCTATTGGAAAAACAGATGCTATTTTATAATGTACTCATACATGAAATTGATTTAAACATTGCCAACATAAGTGATGAATAAGTCAATTAATCGAGCATATACTTATTAACAATAAAATCTCCTCAAGCAATAAGCAATTCAAATGCATTGAAACTCTTAATAATCAGGTGCCATCTTACAATATCTGAATGTATAGCATGTCCATCTGAAATTATCAAAAGAATATCATAGTAAAAAGTGCACAAACCAAAATCATAATTCAGAATATGATCATAAACATCAGCCAAACAAAGTCAGACAGTGCGGGTCCAATTTCCCTCTATAATCCATTATGTAACTCAGTTGTTATGTTTATCAAATAGCCCCAGTTGGCATACTAGTGAAAGTCCAAGCTAAAGCCTTAGATGGATTGACATCTGTAACAAATAAATGAAAAAAACAAATTCTTAAAACCAGAACAAAAAGTAACTTTTATATACATTACTAATCTCTCACATTTGTATATTCTTAAAAAACACATATGTAAGGGTGTCTCCTGTCCAGGGGAAGACAAATCCACAAATGTATTGCAAATATGTCTATCACAGAAATTTATATAACTCTTCATCAATGTTGAGACCCTGCAGTTCCTTGCTATCCATATCTAGGATATACCTAGTCTTTAATTGCCTTAATTAACGCTCTCTATCACTCCCCCTCACATTTTTCAGTATTTGTGCCAAGCCACTATATCTAAACAAAGACTCATCACCTGCATGGAATCTGCAAAAATGTCTGGCCACTGGGTAACTGAAATCCTTGTTCCTGATTGCCATGAGATGTTGTAAAAGTCTCTTACACCCTGGTAGAGTGGTACTAACAATGAATATTTTAGGGCAAGAAAAAATCAACTGATATACCACATGTGTGGTTTTACATGTAAGTCTACCTTTAATCTTAATGTTCCTATTAAATGGTGTTTTAACTGTGGGTATATTAACTCCTTCTTCATAGGCCTTACATTTGTTGCACTTTGCAAAACCCTCTGCAGGTCAAAGCCACGTGTTGCTTATCATGTTTAATATCACTCTTTACTAAATGGTCTTGCATATATTTAGCCCTGACCAAGTATGGGATCGTTCCTAATAAGGTGCCAGTGTTTATTAAGGACAGGCCTCATTTTTAAATGCTCACGATTGTAAGTCGTAAGGAATCTGTGTTCATTTGTTACTTTCGATTTTTTAACATTAAAGAGCACTATTTCTTTATTGCACGATTCCACTCTAATTGAGGCTGCATTCAATATGTTTGCATTACATCCTCTTGCCTCAAACCTTGTTATAATTTGTTTTTCAATTTCAAGATATTCTTCATCAGTACAGCATGTTCTTCTAGCTCTATAAAGTTCTCCAAAAAGTATGCTTTTAATCAGTGGGGTAGTGTGAAAACTCCAGATGTGTAGAATGCTATTACCTGCTGTTGGTTTTCTATATCGAGTAGTTACTGATTTATGGCCCTCGGCATGCACTAACACATCCAAAAATTCCAACTCATTGTCACTCATCTTACTGGGTAAAGACAGATTCAAATCATTGTTATTACTCTCTTCCACAAACAGGTCTGCCTCTGACCTACTGCCCTTCCAGATTACAAATAAGTCATCTATAGAGCGTACCGAAAGTACAATATGCCATATCCGCTTTTCTATTGTTTCACCTCCAATTACATGCTCCTCCCACCAGCCAATTTGCAAATTTGCATAGCTGGGTGCGAAGCAGGTGCTCATCTCCGCCTCTCTCAACTGTTGAAAAACCTCTCCATTGCACAGAAAAATATTTTTTTAGGCAACATTCTATCATCCTGAGTAGCATATTACTGTGTTCATATAGTCTGGTTGGTCTTACTCTTAAAAAGAGTTTCACTGCCTTCAACCCATCACCATGTTTTATACTCGTATAAAGTGATGCAACAACAAGAGTCATTAGTAACATGCCTTCCTCCCAAGTCATTTCAAAAATTCTCTTTAAAAAATCTGCTGTATCTTTTATATAGGAGGGCAAATTAGCTATGAAAAGATAAAATCAATGTATTTAGAAACATTTTCACACATACTGCACTGTAATGCTGTTATGGGGCATTTCAGTGGAATGTTTATATTTTTATGGACTTTGGGAATGAGATAAAAAATGGCTAGTTTAGGGTGACGCAGCTATGAGGAATCTATGTTCATACCAACTTAACAGCCCAAGATCTCTGGACCCATCCAACTCTTATCAAAATCTTATTTCATTTTCTGATATTCAGCTATGGTAATCATTCTGTAACATTGGCCATCATTAAGTTGTTTGTATACCTCTGTCATATACATGTCTTTAGGCCATAAACAACATTACCACCTTATCAGAGCTTCTAAAGTGGTTTCTCAATCTCTATAGTTTTTGTATACTCTATATGCCATTTGCTATAATTACACGTCTTCCTTGTGGCCCTATATTGTATTTTTCTAAGTTCTTTGATCATCAGTTCAGAGAAAGTGTCAATAGTGTCATGAGGTGTTTGAGGGATGTATTTTGATTTGCGTCTGAAATGAGTGCCCTCTTCCTCATCTACACTGAGGAGTGATAATTCAGCTCTTAAAGTGTCATCAACATTCTGTGCATCTATATCATGTCCCATCTCCAATTCTATTAATTCTCTCATAAAATCAACATAAAAAATAAGTAAATTAGTTTCATTCCATAATCAGGACTATCCTGCTACTTCTGCATTTTCAAAAGTTAAATTTTCTTATACACTTGTAAAGATCAACTCAACTTTGAGCGTAATCAAAATCAGACGCGTGACATTAAGGTAGACCTAAAGACAATATCCGTGTTTCAGAAGCTTTTACATTTTTGGGGGATAAAGTCAATACTGTCACTAGATCAGGAGCTATTTCATGCTCTGTGTTGATCTCATATTCTGCTCCTCTCAGCTTTTTTTCCCTTGTCCTCCCCTTCTTTGTTTCCCCCTTCTTTTCCTCTTGTTGGGCCCTTCTGTGGCTTGTGGTTTGTTCTTCAGTCCAACCTTAAAAAACAGAATTCATCCACTATTGTAGTGCATGCCAGTGTACCTGATGCCCCTTAACTCAGATGATCCTGCTCCACATCTGATCCTGTGTCTGAACTCATATTGCTGATTGAGGAATCTTGTTTGGTCTTATTGTAGTCTCCAATATACTGTCTACTGATAGAGCCAAATCTTTTAGCAAAAGTATAAGTCTGTCCTCTCTCATAATCAACTCTATCACATTGGAATTTCACAGCTTTTTTGTTTTTGATGGGCTCTTCATATTTACTAAATATCCATCCTTCATTTCACTGCAAAATTGTGTGACTCTCTCCTTGTTTTTGTCTTTATCAATCACTTCATTTAGTTCTTTTATTTGTCAAAGCAGATTGTTCCTTTTTATATCAGCATATTTGATTAGTATTTTTAACATTCCCAACAAACTCATTGTATTATGTTCTGCCCGTTCTTTATGGAGATCATAACTGAGTATGATCATTATTCTTAAACCTTTGGGTATCCTCCCCACATCTATATATTTCTTTAGTGGGGCACTTTCCCAGCATTTATATAGTTCCCTATTGGATAGCCTTTCTGTCATTTTCAGCCTCATTACATTGGCGGGTGGACCGCCACCGACAGGCTGTCGGTGGCGGTCCACCTGACATCCAGGCCATCGGGCTGACCACTGGATTACAATAATGGCAGTCGGAGCGCAGAGGTAGGGGAAAGACCGCAGCCTCCGCTAGGATCCAAGATCCCATTGAGGCGGCGGCTGGAATCCTATCTTTACAATGGAGGCGGTGCCTGCGCAGGCACCACCTTAGGGTTTAAGATGTGCCTTTCTGACTGCTTTTTCATAGTGGTCCCATCGCTATGAAAAGGCAGATGGAAACGGACTTTGGGAACCCAAGCAGGGCACCCGTCCCCCATGGGCCACTGCTAAGTGGTCTGGGAGGCACATGTAGTGCCCCCCCACACATCATGCACCATGTGCCAGGCACAAGCCGCACTAGAAAAAGGCATTTTCGGACCGCCTGCATGGCAGTCTGATCGTAAGAGGCCGGGTGGGACTGCCAACTCATTGTCGAACGGTCACCTGCCCGATACGATGGCGATCGCAGGCCGACCGACCGCCATTGTAATGAGGGCCTTAATATTGGTTGAATAGATTTTATAGTATTAATTGTTGAATTTTTTTACATTTGTTGTTTTTTATTTTTATATTCATTTTAATGTTTATAGTTATTTTTTAAATATATTTTTTTGAATTTTGAATACTTTATCTATTGTCTACATGAATTGTTATAATTTTTTCTTATTCAATTGTTTATATGGTTTGATTGTGTATGCATGTTATATATATATATATATATATATAACTATACATAATTATATATATATATATATGTATAGTTTTATATATATAGATAAAACATACAAATATAGTGTAACATAATTATACAAATATTTATTTTACATTATATATTGATTTGATTATTAGTTCAATTCTATTGCTACAAATATATATATATACATATATTTTCATATTAATACATTTAAAATAAAGGATTAATGAAATGTGAAATACATAACTTTATTACACACACTCAAACACACACACACATATATATATATATATATATATATTCATAGTAATACATTTAAAATGTACATTTAAATAATGTAAAGAATATGTGTTTTATTAATTATGTTACACTATAAATATATATAAACACATATATATTGTGTGTTTATATAAGTATATATTAATATATGGTATTGAATATTAGTGGAATATATGTAGTTTACATTATATTACATTGATATATTAGCATATTTAACATTTACTGCTATAATCTCCATATTAAAACATCAATATTTTTGACAATTTTTTGACAATGTTAGTGTCAACAATATTTTATTTTATTAATTTTTGTACTTAAAATTATAAGTATGGAGACACAATATTTTGGTAAACAATATTTCGGACTCAATATTTGTGTCTAACTATGGGGCTGATTACGAATGCAGTGGGAACACCACCGACAGCCCGTCGGTGGCGGTCCCACCACCACCGGACCATGTAAGACCGCCCACCACATTAGGATGGCGGGCGGATGGTCGGGGGCAGAAAGACCATCTGGCAGTAATCCGACTGGCTCTGTAATGCCTACAATGGTGGCGGTACCTGCTCAGGCACCGCCGTAGGCATTACAATGTCAGGTTTCTGCCAGCCGTTTCATGGCGGTTAACCTGCCATGAGAGAGCTGTCAGAAAGTGACTTTGGGGGCCCCTAGCGGGCTCCCCTTCCACCCTGGGCCTCCGGTATGTACCCTGGGGGCCACCTATGGTGCCCCCTACATGTCCCTGCACCATGAGGCAGGCACTGCATGGTGCCTGCCACATAGTGCAGGGATATGCCAAATATGTATTTTTTGTGCTGAGGCGGGTGCTGCAGCCCACAGCACATGCAGCAATACAAAGGATACACATTGCGACTGCTTTGAAGGCGGTTGCATCGTGATTCCAATGGCGGGACCCCCGTCAGATAGTCGGACGGTCCCGTTTCCGAAGAGATGGCGGTCGACGAAAGTCCGACCGCCATCCTAATGAGGCCCTTTATAATTTACTTTGATATTGTGTCAGTGATCCACATATAATTTATTGTGGGTAATGTAGTTCAGTTACATCTATTAATAATAAAATCAAATTCAATTACACTGCATCTAAAATTAAAGAAAGCATATATCAATATGTAAACATTTTAAAATGTATCAAATTATTTAAAAAAATCAAAAATGTACCTTGTAAATCTTTCAACATTCATTATGAAACAATACACTTATGAAAATCATACTTACCCAATTAGAGCCACCTTTTCATAGAACACAGGGACAAACAGGTGAAGAGACATCATAGTGAAGAGCTTCATGTTACTCAATATCGGACATTTGAAACTTCTTCTTCCACACATGACAACAACCATAAAGAATGGAAACAATGTTGTCTGCAAATAATGAACCTATTGCAACAACAATTGTAACATCTACTGTTGTCATGGAATCTAAAACACAAACTGCTAAAATTAGGTTTATACAATAGTCTTTAAACAGACAGGGCAGGTCCTCTAGACAAGCAGGAACGGAATTGTTAACCACCATATGAGTTAATGATCCAAAGCCATCTGTATTTCATTCCTTAGAAAAAGAGATGCTAACAATACAATGCAGACACACAGGGCCACTTGAGAGTTCAGTTGATGGGGTGGAGAATCTTCATAAAATAATGTCTGAGTTCAATAACATATTAAGGACTGCTATGCTTGTTATTACTTGGACAGTGTAGGCGCTATGTCAAGCAATAGCTGCAGTCAAAAGCAAACAGGTCCAGCCAAAGACACACAGAAATATGCCTGCAAACTTAAGGCTGGTCTGCTGAAAGATTTGCATCTGCTACTACTACAATGTGCATATGAATATCTGGACTGCCCGGTTTTTGATTTCAACTGAGTTCAACCAATAAAAACCCACTGTACCATAATCCCCCTTTTGACTGAAACTGGAAACTACTGATAATGTCCCACTAGAGGGCAGAATTGTACTGTCCACAAAGTATTTTCCTGTAAATCATTTCACTGCCCTCAAAGTATTTCCCTGTTACATTCTAAAGCAATACGGTATCTTTGGCTATTGAGAGCACTGATAGAGGAGATGGGCTGTGGACTACCCCCTCAGCCGTCACCTACCCAGCCGGACTTTGGGCAGACCTCTCCATCGTATTCTCCCTCCTACCCCTTTACTCCACCCCCTTTCTCCTCTACGCTCCATTTATCACGTCCTCTATGCTCTTTAAATGTTTTCCCATTGAGACCTAGCTATTTGGCTGATGCCCGGTGGAGCTACCTGATAGCTATAGAGGAGATGGGCTGTGTACTTCCCCTCGGCCGTCACCTACCCAGCCGGACTTTGGGCAGACTCTCCTTCGTCTCTCCATCCTATCTCCCTCCTACCCCTTACCCCACCCCCTCAACCTTCTAAGCTTCATTTATCTCCTCTTCTACGCTCTTGAATGTTTTTCTAATAACTGATGTAACTTGTAACTGATGTAATTTTGTGGAACCTTATGTAAAGCGCTCTGATACCTCCGGGTCTAGCCAGCGCTATATAAAACTCAAATAAATAAATAAATAAAAAACTGATCTACAAAGGACATGTGAATAAATCAAAGAGGAAACAAAAACGCAGAGCACTAGCACATATGTTCAGTATACTGTATTAAAGAAGGACCCTGCTCTGGAAATGTTTCCAATCAAGTCTGTGACATGCCAACAGGCACTCAAGTATGGGCAAGCTGCTCTTTAGGTTGCTTAATGTGTTGAGAAAGAGACTCCAAGGCTTGTAATACTCTACCAGGTAAGAAACACTGCACTGTCCAGCAGAACACATAGCTGTCTACCTATATAGAGAAACAATACTATTGCCCCCTTTGCTTTGCATTCTAGAGTCAGTCCTGCTTTGCTATCCAGTCTACCATCTCTACCTCACCCGAGACGCTGTCAGATTGGCCAACTTCAGTGCTTGGTCTTTCCTGTAGCAAGCTCACGAGCAACATTATCCATCATGACTAAGGAAGTGTAACCCTAATAGGTAACAGATTGGAACCTCTGAAATTGGAGATATTGTACCTGTGTGTGTGGAAAGGGGGAATTGTATGTGCCAGGCTGCTGCATAAGAGAGCTGATTCCTGTGGGTGTTGAGTTGCAGAGGAAGTATATGCAAAAGTGAGTTGTGAATGTACCTGATTACAGGGGCAGCATCTACAGGAATGAGCTGTGTGTGCCTGGTTGGTGAAAGGGTATATCTAGGAATGAGCTGCAGATGTTGACTAGCTGTGGCAGAGTTCTCATGTCTCCCAAGTGCCGCCTGAGTGAGTAGCTCAATGCATCAATGTTTTTGCTTTGTAGTCTGGGATTAATAGTCCTCCTTATATAATGGTATAAAGAAAACTACATATCCCAGAATGCACTGAAAGAAACCTGGACAGAATAAGCTACTCATGGAGGGACTTGCAAAGCTTGAGTGCTCTGCTGAGGGTATATGTGCATTTGGGAATTGTGTGTGCCCAGTTTCTGTGTCTGTCAAGATGCTGGGGTCTATGTGAAGGAAGGAGCCATGTGTGCTTGGTTGTTGCAAGTGTCAAGTTGCTCGGGGTGTATGAGTAGAACTGAGTTTGGCATCCTTGGCTGCTGCACAAGCTTTGTCCATGCTTGCCGAGTATCCTGCCCAGGTTCACCTGCAAGACATTTTTCTAAAGTTTGGGTATGTGGGGAATTATGCAGAGACTATGAGATATTTGGATCACCCTCTCTAGCCTCAGTATTTTAGTTTCCAGGACAGTCTAGATGAGTCTTACAAGTATTATTCCTCTCTAGTCTCAGGATGAACTGGATGAGAGATGTTGCTGGAGAGGTGTTACCTGCCATTTGGTAGACCAGGAGTAGCCAGTGAATTGCCAGTGCTATTACTTATGTGTTTGAAATTGGGTTTCTGGTTGAGGGGGGTGAAACCCTACTCAAGCAGCAACCACAATCTCTGTCAGGGTGACGTCACAAGCAAACCCCAAATTAACCTGTGCTGAAGCCTCTGGTAGCTTGGCCCAAAAACAGTCAGGCTTAACTTAGAGGCAATGTGTAAAGTATTTATGCAGCACTTCAAACAGTAAAAAGTGAAAATACAACACAAGGAAAATTCCACACCAATTGAGAAAAATAGAGTACAATTTAATAAATTATTTGGTCCCAAAAAAACACAAATCCAATCAGTAGAACAAAAGATATACAAGTTCAAGGTTTTAAGTAAAAATAGTGCCTAGAAGCACAAAGCGCCAACTGTGGTTATCTGTCCCTGTTGGACTGGGGCAAAGTCACAAGTTCAGGCTGACTGCAATGGGATGTGGGCCAGATACAGGAACCAAGTTAGGCCAGCTGAACAAAGTACCTTAAATCCTGGTAGGAGAGTGTTGTGAAATCCCCCATTGAGGATGCGTCGCACAGAGCCAGTTACGAGGAAGCTGTGGGGTTGTGATGCAGAGTCCTGCATTGTTGTAGAGGATACCATCGATAAGGGGCTTGCGATGCAAAGTCCTGTGTTGAAGATGTGTTGCACACCAGCGGTTCAGAAGAAGCTGTGGGGTTGTGATGCGGAGTCCTGCATCGTCGTCAAGGATGCCGTTGACAAGGGGCCTGCGATGCGAAGGCCTGCATCGAGGATGCACCATGCAGCGGCAGTTCTGAAATGTGAGATCCGGCACTGGGGGTGCATGTAGCTGCAACACTTTCCAAGCAGCTGTGAGAAGATGCGTCTGCTGCTTCATCTCTGCTCTAAATATCACAGCTGGGCTGTCAGAGCATCTTCAGACCAACTTCCAAGGGTCCTGGACTGGGGTGGCACCACTTGGGGGAGTAGGACTCACAGAAGACAGAGGCCAGGTGCTGGGTTGAAGGTGATTGAAGCCTTTTCTGTCTCTGAGGCTCTGATCAGGAGGCCAGCCAATAAGCCCTTCGAGCCTCTCTGGCGTTCCTGGGTTAAAGATGCAGGTACAGTCCTTCTCTCTCATGCAGCAGGGCAGCAGAGTAGCAGTCTTATTGCAGAGCAGCACAGCAGTCCTTCTGAGTCTTCCAACTATCCAGAGGTGAACTGAAGAGTTAGGTCTGAGGGTCCAATATTTATACCTGGTACCAGCTTTGAAGTAGGAGAAGGAACTGGCAGTTTCTACCCCCAGAGGTGTGTGGATTTTCTCGCCTTCCTTCCCAGGCCCCAACTTGTCTGGGGGCACAAAAGATTAGTGTTAACCCCTTTGTGAGTGTACTCAGTCAGAGTCTTTGTGATGTGCAAGTGTGATAGGTGACAGCTCGGCCCCCATATCAAGTCAGAGATGGCTCATCCTGCTAATACCTATATACACATATATACACCTTTGTTACACTGTCTGAGAGCAAAACACAAAGCCCAACTGCCAGCTACACCCTGACAAGTGGATACAGGCTGCAGGCATCAAATGGCTGGGACAAGAAAATGTCAATTTTCTTAAAGTGTCATTTTCAGAATTGTGACTTAAAATTCAACTTTACCATCAAAGAATGTTTTAAATTGCAATTCTTTAGACACTAAACTCGAAATTCATAGGTGCTCTCAATTGAAAGTTCGCACCTATTAAATGTAACAAGGGAGCCAAATGTTATTCTATGGGAGAGGTAAGCCTTGCAAGGTGAAAAACAAATGTAAGTGTTTTTCACTACCAAGACATGTAAAAGTTAAAACTACATGTCCAGCTTTTAAAATGCACTACTCCCTGCCCAATGTGCTGCTTAAGGCCTACCCTAGGGGTGACTTATATGTCTTAAAAAGGAAGGTTTAGGCCTGACAAAAGGTTAATTTTATTAGGTTGAAATAACAGTTTAAACTGCCCTCACAGGCTTTAATGGCAGGCCTGAGACATGTTACAAAAGGCTACTTAAATGGGTGGCACAATGAGTGCTGCAGGCCCACTAGTATCATTTAATTTATAGTCCCTGTGTGCATGTAGTACCACGTCACTAGTGACTTACAAGTAAATTAAATGTGCCATATGGGTGTATGGCAATTCCACCATGTTTAAAGGGGAGAGCACAAGCCCTTTAGCAGTTGTTAGCAGTGGTAAAGTCCACAGAGTCCTAAAAGCCAACAAAATGGGTTCAGAAAACAGGAAGGCAAGAATTTGGGGATGACCCTGCAAAAAGGGCCAAGTCTAAGACTATGGCTCCAAACTCATATCTGCCTGATGACTGTGGTTCTAGAGGGAGATGAGGGAAACTACAGGAAGTGGATTGACAGGTACTGCTAAGCAAAGCTTTGCCTCCATACTTGGGCATGCGTGTCTTTGACACTTGTACCCTTGGGAAATGCTAAGCTAAAGAACAACATTATTTGGCAATTTAATACAAAGCATTGCAACCGATTTTGGAAGGAAAGACACACCCAGTAAAGCATGCCCTGCAGCAGTGCACAAGCCTAAACAAATTGACTGCCATGAGGGACATTTCCTCATCTCTTTTTTCTCTTCACCTTACATAGAGATTTCCTCACATTACTTTTAATTGAATTGAAATACAGAGGAGAGGGGTGTGATATAAAAGAACTCGATGGAGAAAAGAAATGAGTTAGAAAATGGGGACAAGCCAAATGGACACTACACACCTGCAATCTAAGGTACATGTGACAAGCTTGTCAATCACACTTCAGTAAAGCTGTTGTTTTAAATAAATAAATAAATACTCGGATTTGTGGCATGCGGCAAGTCACCCGTGAGGGTATACAGGCACTGTTCATTTTTGGTAGGCACAGGGAAATTAAATGATTTTCCCAGAATCACAGGATAATGAGCCGTCACATCCTCTCCAAAAGCCATGCCAACCCCAGCAGTTGGACTCCCATACTTCATTTTATGGATTTAAAAATACCTTGTTCCATATAAACTAATAGAAGTAAATATTTGTGTCTAAAAGAATCATAGTCCTTGTTATATTTATTTATTTATTATTTATTTATTCTGAAGTTTTATATAGCGCTGGGCAGACCCGAGGGTATCGGAGCGCTTTACAACAGTCGTATTGCACAAGATCAAAAATTCAGTAGTCGTATAGAACATGGACGGAGAGTTTCAGCGGGTTATGTAACCAAGGGGCAATTGAAGGCTTGGAAAGCCTTCGACGAATGCCATAGTCTAGGGCCGAGCTCCCCTTCCAGGGAGTAATGTCATCATCGCTTCTGCGGCTCCTGTCTCTTCGCTAGGGAACGCTCTAGGAAAAGATTTTTTTGGAGCTGTCCTTTGAATTTTGCAAAGGAGGGGATAGTTCTGATGTGGGGGGGAATAGAGTTCCAGATTTTGGGTGCGTTACCCGCGAAGGACCGGGCCGCGGTTTTTTGTTTGCGTGCTTTCAGCGGGATGAGTAGTAGAGTGTTCGAGCTCCTGAGGGTCCTGGTCTGACCGGCTTTTTTGAGTTTGGAGGCTAGGTATTCAGGTTTGCCTGTGTGAAGGGCTTTGTGCGTGAGGCAGGCAGTTCTGAAACTGGCACGCAGTTCAACTGGGAGCCATTTTAGTTCTCTGAGTGCGGGTGAGATATGGTCGAATTTCTTCACTCCTGTGACCATTCTGGCTGCTGCATTTAGAGTTGTTTTGAGGGGAGCAAGGTGTGCCTTTGATGTGCCTGAGAGGGCTGCAATCCCATAGTCTAATCTAGATAACACCAATGCTTGGGTGGCTTGTTTGAGGTCATTGAGTGGGATGAAAGGCTTTATTTTGTTCAGTAGCTTCAGGTTAAGGAAGGCGCTCTTGGCAGAGTTCTTAATGTGTTTGTTCATGTTCAGTTTCGGGTCTGGAGTGATACCTAGTGATTTTACAGAGTCCTCCAGGATGAGGTCCCCGTTGAGCGCATCTATCACTTTTGAATTTGATACTAGAAGAAGTTCCTGGATTCATACTGGAAACAAAGTAATTGCCACAAAAGTATATATACACAAATATAACTTAACAAAGGTGTAAATTTAGCACTGGAGAAACATGGTCTCAAGCATAATTTCTGTATAATTGAAATGTGAATACTGACAACTACTGATTTTCAGAATTTCGAAAAACACTAGAAATGCCCACTGGAATCCCCAAAAAATAAACACTGAAAACAGTAAAGCCTATGCATCCCTGATGTGCAGGTTGAAATGGTGTGTCAAAGTAGCGATGTAACCAGAAATCTAGCACAAATTACACATATCCTCAAGGAAATTCAATTCAAGATATTGTGACTAATCGATCTGATCTAATATCATACCTCAATGAAGAAAGATCTAGTCTTAAGGCCTGATTATGACTTTAGCGGTCCTACAGTGGATGGTGCAACGCTGTAGGACCGCCAAATCCATGGTGTGACCACCTGCCAGATTAGGAGTTAAATCCTGGTCTGGAGGGCGGTCCTGCGGCGGTCTGACGGCGGTTGTCTGCTAGGTTCATAGAAGACCCTGTCATGCAGACCGCCGCAGTCAGAGCGCCGACTGGACCTTCCTGCACAGTGTGGCATATAAGCCACACTGCAGGAAGGGGGGGCGAAAATCCAGGTGGGCACTACATGTGCCCCCCACATGCACCCCTAGGCCAAATCCATCAGGGGTCCTGTTAGGGCCCCCTTTGTTGCCATTCCGCCACCCTTTTCATGACGTGTTCACCCCCTTGAAAAGGGTGGTGAAATGGCAACTCGGAATATGCACAGTGGTGCTTACTGCTGCACCGTCAGCTTATTCCTGCCGGTGAAAGGTGGCCGGACCAGCAGGAGCCTTGATCCCGGTGGTGCCAGCGGTCTTGTGACGGTCTGAACGCCGCAGTCGTAATACTGCTGGCAGTCCCGCAGTGTGGCGGTGGTCGGACCGCCACCACAGGTTCGGCGGTCCTATAGACTGCCGAACTCGTAATCAGGCCCTTAGTAGTTTGTCTGTTACACCTGAGCCTTGCTCTACTAGTAGTCAAATTGTGCAGGAAGAGTCAAGGGTAACACCACATGCAACAGAAAATTAAAGTTCAAGACTTAAATAATTGAACATATTTGTAAGAAATCATAATTATTAATGTTCATTGAAACTAAACTATTTCAGTTCCTATTTTGTTTTTGAAGCCAAAGCAATGGCATATATTTTTGTGGTAACAATGCCCTTACAAACTTACTTTTTCTTTCACAAAAAAGTGAAAATTGAGCTTTTCAATTCAAATTCATTACATATCACCAGTTTAGAGAGAGATTACTTTTTTGCAATTCTTATAATGTACTCTGTCTCTGATGGAGGACAAATAAGGATATGTGTTCCTTCCACACATCCAGTTACATGTAAAAAATGTGTGATTGAATAAAATGGTACTTTTGTTTGTTGATTTTACATCAGCTTGGGTGATAATAGAATATATGCACATGTCATTTTACCAGCATGATCTCTAGCAAGTTCCTGAATATTCTGGAAAGAACACTCTGTGCTATCCCCCAGCAACTACTTCTGTTCACTGGTAACTACCAGATGCAATGAGATGAAGGCTACACAAAACTTGAATATACTGGCTGTACGTGTCTAAAACAGGCTCCAGTTCAGAAAACAAATTTAAAATCACCTCCTCACTAAGTATACACCTAAAGTAAACTTCCTCTTCTGTTTATTCAAACAAGATCACCCTTTGTCTTGTGGTGCTCCTAGAATCTGCATCCTCCTCACCATACCATAAAGTGCTGTCATTCAGAAAGATATCAATGCATTTTGGGTGAGCTTTTATACTGTGCACCTGGTTACTATCTGCTTCAGCTTGATCTTAATTTGCATGTGCTATTTGCTGTTTTTGTGACTATTTGCAATTTGAGAATGTTTTTTACATTTCATTTGTGAAGTGCTAACTAGAAATTGATATTTAGGAATCTCTAAAACCAATTGCTAATTTAGAAATTGGTAAACATTTGACACACTATGCTATTTTAGCGAACCTTCGTTTATTGACACAATACATCATTTTAGGTCATTTTAACGGTCACAAACCATTTTGCGAATGGTTTGTGACTCGAGGATCCTTGGTACATAGACCTATAGTGCTCAAATGGGGAAACCCAGAGGACATTAGGAATGGAAGAAATGAATATAAAGCCCTGATCAAGAAAAACGAGGAAGAGATGGAGAGCTTTGAAGTCTCGGGCAGAGGCAAAAGACATACAGTAATTTTCGAGGAAAATAGCAGATGGGCTTGTTGGCAAAGAAGAACACCTTGGAGGCAAATATTTCTGAAGGATCCTGGGTGGATTTCTCTTCAGAAGTCGTCAATGCAGCTAGTCCAGTAGGTATAAACCAGCTTCTGGGCCCTTTTAACAAATATGCAAAGTCTATTGGCTACAAAGAGAGGCACATGCGTGGATGAGAGATGACCCTCTGCTCACCCCCTTGGTAGCTCGGCAGAGCAGTCAGGCTTATCCCAGAGGCAGTGTGTGAAGCATTTGCGCAACACACACACACATCAGTGACACACTAGGCACACCACAACAGAGACTCCACACAAGGTTATATAAAAATATCCTTTGTATTGTACACCAAACACATTTGACCACAATCACATAATTCAATCATCACCTTGCCAACTAGGCAATAGTCGCGACATTACATAGGTCATAAATGACTTTGCCATAAGGCAATTGTCATAATACATGCTGTGCAGTAAAGCAATACTTATAGGTTGCACCAGTCATCAAAAAAACATCATAAAAACAACACCCTACACCATCACTGTACACAGTATGCAGTTTCTGAAATGGATGCTTGTCATCCTATCACTGCCAGGTGTAAATGCCATCAATCATAATATTAGGACATGAAATGCTGTAGTTATATGTTCATATAAATCACCAGATCCTATTGCCCCAAATCACCACGTCGTATCTTCAATATGCAGCCACAGCGCATCTGCACTGCTTGCACAGGGTATACAGTAAATATACAATGGCCTGAGCAGGATCGGGACCTCCGTCGAGGATCGCCCCCACGTCCTGCGACCTGATTCAACTTTCTCCAGGTCCACATGGTATCGGACCACCTGAGGGAGAGTGCCCAGACACTGCAGGGAAACGTGGGGAGGCCTTGCTGGGTCCCCCCCGTGTGATGAAGTTACGGCTGGCAGCTACCATTGGTGGGGAGACCTCACTGGTTCCCCGCAGACAAATTTGACAGATGGGGCTGTCAGTGAACACGCGGCGCTGCCCTCCCCTGCCAATGCTTGTGGGCCCTCAGCACCTTCTGCTGCAATGTCGGAGACCTCCTCTGGTCACGAACGGCCACGCAGATTTGCCCCAACGCTTGCGGCCAGCCGTGGGTGCGGGGGACCTACCTCAGTTTCTCTGTGCGGCGCTGCTCTTGAGGTCGCTTTTCCCTCCTGCTGCTGTGGGAACCTTGGCGGCCTCAGCAGATGTTCCCAGTGCTGCGGGAGGCTTCGCCGCGGTGTTGTTTGCCAGGCAACGCGTGGCGGTTCCTCTGCGTTCTCCCAGCTGGGTAGCGGCTGCACTCTGGTTCTCTAGGCGTGCTCAAGTTCAGAGACCTCACAACATAGCACGGTGGGCAGCACCTCAGCTGCTGCACACCATAGTTTGAAAAAAGCACAAGGGGGCTTTCCAATGCACAAGCACAGGGAGGCTTTCACACAAAGTAAAAAGCCCAAGGAGATTTCCAGCAGTTAATCACAAACTTTCACAAAGAAAAACAGCAGGTTTCAGGAAGTAAAGCACATGCTTCCAGAAATTAAGCACAAGCTTTAACAAAGTAAAGCAGAAGGTTTCCGGAAGTAAAGCACACGCTTCAAGAAATTAAGCACAAGCTTCCACAAAGTAAAGTAGAAGGAGGCCAGCACGCACAAGCCCTTGGAGATTCTTCCCAAGGAGGATACCACAGCAGGGGAAATTGAGTCAGTCCTTTTCCTCCACCACAGACAAAAGCAGCAACTGCAGGCTAACCCACCCCTTACTCAGAAAATGCAGCACTCCTCACACAGTACTTCCGCTCTTCTTCTTGGCAGGGTCCTCTTGTTCCTTGAAGTAATGTAAAGTCCTGGTGCTTTAGGTCCAATACTTATGCCCCATTTTGTCATTGTTCTCTTTGTGATAAGGGGCTCTGAACCCAGTCCCAACCAGTCCTGCCCTCCCTGGTGCAGCATGACCACAGAGGGTGGAGACAGCAATGTGAAAAGGAGACGCAGGCTATTCAGGTGCCAGTGAAACTCCTCCTACCACTCTAAATGCAGACCAGGTCTATTCAGCTCAGCTATGAGTCACCCAGGCAAGGCAGGGCACACCTCAAACCCCACCACTGACTGTCTACAGTGAATGCACATCCCCAGCTCCTGTCACTCCAACACCAGATGCTGAATACACAAACACCAGAGGCACACAGAGTGGTAAAGCAAGCAAATGCCCACTTTCTAAAAGCTGAGATCCTTAGACAATTGTCCAACACGACTCACTACCAAAAACGTACTACTGACCCAACAAACTAAATTCAAGATATCATCATAAATATCACAGAAGTAGGTAAAGCTGCAGGCTATCATACTCATAGGGCCCGATTCCGATCTCGCTCGGAAGCCCTCCGTACGACTAGGATCCGGAGGGCTTTCCGAGCGAGACATGCTCCGGGGGTCCGAACGAGCAAGTACGATGCAGCCGTATGCTCACGGACTCGGTTCGCTCGGACTCCCATTGAACTCTATGGGAGCCTGTGTACAGACGCGTACACAGGCTCCCATAGCAGAAAAGGGGTGGGTGGGGAAAAGCATATACCCTGTGGTGGGCACCCCATGGTGCCCGCCACACTGTGCATGCTTGGATCAGGGGGACCCATGGGCACCCCCTGTGATAGCTTCGGAGGTCCCCGGGTGAAGGGGGGCCTGGTACAGCCCCCCGAAGTACGCTTCCGACAGCCATTTTGTCTCGCTGAGACCGACGCGAAGCGGCTGTCCGAATCGTGCAACGTACTCGCTCGGTCGGAAATTGGCTCCATTGCGCGGCACAATTCATCTACAAACGAGATGTACGGAGCGGTTCGGGCCCGGAAACGATTCGGTCGGCGCGTATGCGATCTTCGCATCGTACTTGGTCATTCGGACCTGTGTACGATTTGGTCGTAAACAAGGGCTACGAATCGGATCCGGTAAAGCCAAATCCGATTCGGAGGCCTTCCGAGCAAGATCGGAATCGGGCCCATAATGTATTCTTGTTCCGCAACACTAAATCCCACAGAACACCAGTCATTTACACCCTGCCCAAACTCCATAAAAACATTGAGATTCCTCCTGGACGTCCTATCATTTCGGGTTGTGACTCAATTTTAGAACCCCTTGGACAATATGTCGACTTCTTTATAAAAAGACTTTGAGCCCAAGACTCATTGTTATATCAGGGATAGCATGGATCTCATTAACTAAGTGGAACATCACCCATTCAACCTACAAACAGATATTCTTTGCACCTTGGACATAGAATCACTCTACACCAACATTCCCCAAATGGAGGGTTTGACTGTCATTGAGAATATACTCAATAGTAGAATACGCCCACACGCCGTCCCGACTGCCTTCATTTTACAGTTACTAACCCTATGCTTGACCTAGTTTTTTTCCCTCTTTAATGATCAATTTTACCTACAGATCAAGAGAACATCGATGGGAGCAGTTTTTGCCCCAAATTTTGCAATACTCTATATGGACGACCTACAGACTACCAAAATACTGACCCTGACTAACCCGCACCAGAACACCATACTAACTTGGAAGCACTATATTGACGATATTTTCCTAATCTGGCAAGGTGATGAGACCACACTTCTACACTTCCTAGAATGGCTAAATACCAACAGCAATGGTCTACAATTCACATTAACACACAGTAAGACGGAAATCTCTTTCCTAGACCTGACGATTAAACACACAGAAGGGGAACTTTTCACTGCACTTTATAGGAAGCCCATGGAAAGAAACACTCTACTACTTTACGCTAGCCACCATCCTCGCGCCCTAAGGGATTCACTCCCGTTCTCACAATTTCTCCGGATTAGGAGAAACTGCTCATTCCAGGAAGATTACTTCCACGATGCAAACACCTTAGCAGACAAACTACAGGCCAGAGGATATCCACGCAAATTAGTGTGCAGATCTATCAATAGAGCTTGTTACTGCCCACGTGAAAGCCTCCTTACACCCAAAACAAAAGACAAACCAAACAGAACCGCTTGGTCTGCGTCACAACTTTATCCCCCATATCCAGCAAAGTGAAGAAAAGCATTCTCAAACACTGGCCAGTACTAAATGCCGGTGACTACAATTTGGAACGACCACTTTTCGCACTCCGCAAAAATAAAAAAATTAAAGATCACCTGATTAAAGCTAGTCTCCCCTAGAAAAACTACACAAACACTAAATAATCTCTGGGCCCTTCTGACTTTAACGGGCCACTCAAAATGTGGCAACTGTGTTGCATGCCAGTATACTATTGAGAGTAGGGAATTTGTGTTTGATGCTATCAGAATTTCACTCAAACAATTTTCCAATTGTAACACTTCAAATGTGATTTATGCTGTCATATGTCCATGCAACTTGATCAACATTGGCCAAACATCCCAAAAAGTAAGGATCCACATCTGCCAACACCAAAGTCACATTCGTTGCAAGGTTCAAGGTACCCCTCTCGTAGATCATTTTTTCTTAAAAGGACATACAGAGGATGATATCCGCTGGCAAGTCATCAATGTGGTGAAACCACCACCCAGAGGAGCAGACATTAAACAAATCTTAAATAAGGAGGAACTGTAATGGATTCTTCAGAACAAAAGCCTATACACAGGCCTGGACTGCCCTTATCTAACCCAATAAAGAAAATGAATAACTGTTTCCGGATTGATGTCTCCTTACCACTAATGAGTGAATGCTGCACACCGATCCCCTCTCATTGTGCACTTTTACACTGTAACCTACCCCCTGAAATATGATGGGCCCTACCAATAAGAACTGATCTCAATGTCTACTCATGCACTCAGTAGAATCATTCAATGTTCCTGATCCACCTTTGTATAGTATCAAACAATATGTGTCAATCAGTTGATTTTTCTTATAATACATGATCTGTATAGTGTCTAGTAACATGTACCATTCAGCTGATATTTTTTGTGACCAGTTCCGGCCCAAAAAACCCTCTTTCAATCATACACACTTACATGGTGCATGACTTTTGTGGTCGATTATTTACAGATGATTATTTCCTCCTTTTCACAATGCTAAATGCCGCTGTTTCATTATATGTATAGTACATTTGATTCTGACACTGACCTCTAATGTAAGTTGGAATAACATTATACTTCGCACTTCATTCCAACATGGCCGCCCTTCAATATCTTCATTCTGAAACTATTAGTAATTGAACTAACACTGCGTCATCACGTCCGTCTCTCATAGCATCATCATGCCAATTTCACCCAACAC
Organism: Calotriton arnoldi; assembly: GCA_963921515.1. Classification (NCBI taxonomy): domain Eukaryota; kingdom Metazoa; phylum Chordata; class Amphibia; order Caudata; family Salamandridae; genus Calotriton; species Calotriton arnoldi. The sequence continues at coordinate 412,156 of CAWUFW010012367.1, read as the reverse complement.
GCTTTCCTTTAATCTCCTTCCCGCTCTTGCAGTTCCGCTGGCTCCAGCACCTCACACTGCAAACTGCCTCCATCTCTCTCAGTGGACTCAACCCTATCTCAGAACACCTCCCCTTCACGGTAAGAATTACCACATACGCACAAGGCCCAACGGCTGATTAGCAGCCTATGCCCTACCCCTAACGTTACGCATCTTCTACTACAGCCCCACTACCAGCGACTGGCTGGTTGGGTTCATTGAAACGAACCATGGACTTCCCTCATTTCCGCAGGACATTCCTGGATTTGTAATATTTTGCCACTCACCTTGACCCCGATCCCACCAACTCTTCCCAATTCTAAAGAGATTTCATTCGCCTCCACAGCGCTTCCTCACCTAATTGCATCACAATAATTCTCGGATCCACCTGGACCAAGCATCCCTCCCTGACACCGAGTTGAGTCCCAGGTAACTCCTCATCTTTGCCAACTTCATTATCACCATTATTTCACAATAATGCATGGACTCTTGCTGAATTCCGGGTACAAATCACCCCCTCGAGCAGTCGCATGCCCAGATGGGCAACACTATCATGAACACAGTTCTTATCTAAATAACTGTAGCATGCCTCGCCATCCACGTATAATTATTTAATCGAAAGCTCCAATTCCCCTATTGTTAATCCCCCTCTTTTCCTTCTCCCTTTTTTGCCTCTCTTTTCCTCCCCCTTCCAGAACCTTGTTCAACAGTCAATTGCCTCAGGCACTTATTTGTCTTGCCCTGAAGATGATCCCAGCATTAAGTTAAAGGGATCGAAATGTCGTCGACTTTTTGCACGCTGATATAAATGTATATTTTGTATCAATATGTGCTAGGGTGCTCTAATATATTTTCTGTGGCCTAATAGCTGTAATCCTTTCGGGCTACGCCTTCTTGTACTGCCTGAGCCTTTTTCCGTTCTAATGGTATATATGTTCCCACTTGTATGTTTTCTTTTACTTTCTCATTAAAATATTATGTCCAGTTGGACAGCCAAAATATAGACATGATTGTATCTCTATATGTATATGAATTTTCTCAAATGTTTTTTTCTGTTAGGGACCGTTGTTCCTTAAAATATTTCATACCCAAGGTCCCTGACCACCATTTGGGTTCCCTTGCCTGTGCAAAACACTTTCTAAAAGTGGCACTTTCAAACATAGAATTTAAAACCACCTTTACCAAAAGGTGCATTAATAAATTCTTAGCTCAGGGAGCCTAAACTCCATTTCTCTAGCTGGTCTCTATGGAAAGTTATACTTGTAAGATGTTACAAAGCAACTCCAATGTTATCCTATGGGACAGATAGCCTTTCAATAGTGAAAAACGAAATACACAGTATTTCACTATCAGGACATGTCACACACACCAGTCCATGTCCTACCTATCACATACACTACACCCTGCCCATGGGGGTACCTTGGCCCTACCTTAGGGGTGCCTTACATGGAAGGAAAGAGAAGGTTTGGGCCTGGCAAGTGGGTGCACTTATCAGGGCAACATGGCAGTTTACAACTGTGTGAGCAGACACTGCAGTGGCAGATCTGAGATACATTTACAGGGCTACTCATGTGGGTGGCACAACCATTGCTGTAAGCCCACTAGTAGCATTTGATTTACAGGCCCTGGCACAGACCGTGCAGTTTTCTAGGGGCTTACCAGTAAATCAAATAAGCCAATCATGTATAACCAATCATATCACAATTTATACAGAGAGCATATGCCCTTTAGCACTGACCAGCAGTGCTAAAGTGCTCAGAACCTATAGCCAACAAAAACAGGGTCAGAAAAATAGGAGGAAAAACGTTTGGGGATAAACCTGTCAAAAGGGCCATGTCTAACAGTCTTGCTGCGGAGTTCTATATGGTCTAAAGTCTTCTGATGAGCTGGGTGGAGATGCCGACATAGAAGGTGTTGCCTTAGTCGAGGTGGCTGGTGACGAGGGCCTGGGTGGCGGTCTTTCTGGTGCTGGTTGAAATCTTAAGATTCTGCAGAACATGCAAAGTGTGTGGAAGCAAGAGGAGGTGCCTCCCATCTAGGATGAATTGCATAATTAATTCCAATCTACAAGAAATGCCTTCAAATGATCCAAAATGCCATAGAGATTTTAGAAACGACTACAGCCCAAACTGCTGAATAGAATTACACCAAATTTGCAGAAAGGTAGCTGTTGGTCCAGAAAGTGACCTGTTTATAAATTGGTGTAAATCCTTCAGTAGTTTTTGAAATATTAAGTAAAATCCAAATTTGTATATATAGAGATGCAAAGGCTCCATGAACCCTCCTGATCTTGTGCTGAGATCTGATTGGCTGCCAACACTTCAAACCGAGTCACCAAAAAAAGTTTTAAAAAATAATAGTGGGCAGTGTAAGAATTCCATGACCCCCTGGGGCCTCTTGGTAAGAGGCGCACTAGATCCACATCTCTCGCCAATTTTTTTTAGAAAAAGAAGCATGAGCTCCCGCTCTTCTTTACTAATCGGCCCCCGGGTGGGTCATGTCCCCGGGGCATTCATAAAATAAAGGAAGGGGATGGGACCCCCTCCTGGGGCTTATAAATGCCCTGGAGACTAACACCTACCTGGGGCTTATGCACTGTTATAAGTGTGGGCACCCGTACCCCCGGGCCCCGGGGACAACCGCCTCCCTGGGCCATATTCAAATAATAAATCAGAGGGGCCTTGTGGACCCTCTGTGTCCTTGGGACCAACACCTACCCAGGGCCATATTCAATTTGAAATGGGGGGCCTCAGGGACCCCCCGGGGGCCACCATCTCTCCGGGGCCAACGTATCTTTTTTTATATGGGAGTGGGGCTGCCTGGCACCACTCCCAGGCCATTCTCTGCCCCGGGAAACACCATATCCCCGGGGAAGGCCGTACAAGCAATAAAGGCGGGGCATGTGGCCCCCCTCCTGGAGCCACAGATGGCACTGGGGACCAGCAGGCCCCAGGGCTGGCTCCTGCTATGTGCAGAGGTGCTGTTTGCTGTGGCTTGGCTGGACCTTTACCACTCCCGCCAAGTCACAGCAAACCCTCTCCTTCCAACAAGCGAGAGCTGACAAAATACTCTCACTTGCAGAAAGCAGAGCAGAATTGCTTTTAGACACAGGGAGCTGCATGTTTAGAAGCTCCCTATGTCTGAAAGCAATTCTGGCTCCTGTAGGAGGCGGGGAGCCAGCAGGGACCTAGGGGGCAATCAGGCTCCCTCCACGGTCCCAGTGGAGACTGGGTGGCCTGGGGGCACCCAGCAGATATGGTCGGGCCCCAGGAGATGGAATCCCCAGGGGCAAAATCAGCCCTCTATTTGAAAAAGTGTTGGCCCTAGGGTACGTAGTCCGCGGGGACGAAATCGGCCCAGGGAGTGGGGCCACGCAGCCCCCCTCCCCTATTACTAATAGGCTGGGCCCTGGGGGATTGGGGTCTCTAGGGCTGAAAAAGGCCCGGGAAGGTGGGGCTGTGCTAGCCCCCTCCCCTAAAGAAACAAAAACAAAAAAAAGCCTGGAAGTCACCAGAGGCCCCACCCCCTTTCTCAATCACTCTGAAACGGGGCCTCCTGGCACACAACATGTTGGTGGATGAAGTCCCCTTGGCTGGTGAGGGTCCTTGTGGGCCAACAACCCCTCCTGTTTCCTCCAGTAAGTCCCACACAGCTGGATTGCTGAGATATTGTTGGAGACCACGCCCCCTTTCTCCATCACTCTGCAAACGCACCTCCTGGTGCATTACTGGTTAGGGGATTAAGTACCCTTGGATGCTGAGGGTCATTGGGGGCCAGGAACCCCTCCTGTTACCTCCAGTAAGTTCCACACAGCGGGATTGCTAAGAGGTTGCTGGAGGCCCCTCCCTCTTTGTCTGCCACTGTGAAAACATGCCTCATGGCGCAATACTGGTTGGGGGATGAAGTCTTCTTGGATGTTAAGGGTCCTTGGGGGCCAAGAACCCCACCTGTTACCTCTAGTAAGTCCCACAAAGCTGGGCTGCTGAGAGCTGTTCTGAGGCCCCGTCCCCTTTCTCCCCCACTCTGAAAAGCACCTCTGGCACACTATTGGTTAGGGGATGAAGTCCCCTTGGATGCTGAGGGTCCCTGGGGGCCAGGAACCCCTCCTGTTACCTCCAGTAAGTCCCACACAGCAGAATTGCTGGGAGCGGGTCAGAGGCCCGACCCCCTTTCTGCACCACTCTGCAAGTGCACCTCCTGGTGCATTACTACTTGGGGGATGACGTCCTCTTGGATGCTAAGGGCCCTTGGGGGCCCAGAACCCCTCCTGTTACCTCCTGTAAGTCCCACACACAGGATTTCTGAGAGCTGGACAGAGGCACCACCCCCTTTCTCCACCACTCTGCAAACGTGTCTCCTGGCACACTACTGGTTGGGGAATGAAGTCCTCTTGAATGCTGATGGACCTTGGGGGCCAAGAAGCCCTCCTGGTACTTTCTGTGTGTCCTACACAGTGGGATTCTTGAGAGCTGGTCAGAGGCCCCGCCCCCTTTCTCCACCTCTCTACAAACGCCATTACTTCTTAAAAAAACATGCTTCTTAAAAAATCCCACCAAGCCATAGCAACGTCTCTGCTTTCAGCAAGCAAGAGCAAAAATGGAGCAAAAATGCTCTTGCTTGCTGAAAGCAGAGCAGTGTCTGTTTTCCTGCCCTCTGTAATGCGAGCAGGGAAACAGACACATTGAAGTTCCTGGGGCATAAATCAGCATGGGGAGGGGGGCCACTCGGCCCCCTCCCCTTTAAAAAAAAAATATATAAAGAACTGGCCCTGGGGGATGGGGTCGCTGGCTCTGATATTGGCCTAGAGAGGGGGGCCGTGTGGCTCCCCTCCCCATTTAAAAAAAATAATATATAAAGGCCTTGCCCCAGGGGTTGGGGTCACCAGGGCCAAAATTTGCACAGGGAAGGGGGGGCCATGTGGCCCCCGTTCTTTATTTTTTTTTTCAAACTGAAAAAAAGGAAAAGGCCAGGTCCTGGGGGATGGGGCCCAGGGTCACAATCAGCCCAGGAGACGGGCCGTACAGCCCTCCTCCCTATTTTTAATAAAAAAATATTAACAAAAGGGGCAGGCCCCGGGGAATGGTGTCCCCAGGACCCAAAACAACCCAGAGAAGGGGGGGCTACGAGGCCCCCCTTCCTAAAAAATAGATAGCCTGCAACTCGCTGGAGGCCCCGCCCCTTTTTCCACCGCTCTGCAAATGCGCCTCCTGGTCCGCTACTGGTTGGGGTTTTAAGTCACCTTGGCCGCTGAGGGTTCTTAGGGGCCAACCAGACCTCCTGCTACCTCTAGTAAGCCCCACAAAGTGGGATTGCTGAGAGGTGGTTGGAGGCCATGCCCCCTTTCTCCACCACTCTGCAAACACGCCTCTCAGTGCACTGCTGGTGGGGGATGAGGTCCCCGTGCCTCCTGAGGGCCTCAGGACTAAAGTGGACTTTTTCCCCCAAGCAGCAGTGCGCCAGGAGGCACGTTTGCTGAGTGGTGGAGAAAGGGGGCATGGTCTCTGACCACCTCTTAGCAATCCAGCTGTGTGAGTCTTACTGGAGGTAACAGGAGGAGTAGTTGGCCCCAAGGACTCTCAGGAGTAAAGGTGGTAAAACCTTTACCACCCTATTCCTCTACCCACCCCTAAACCCTAAAAGACACTTATCACCCTATACCCCTAAACCCTAAAAACGCCCTTACCACCAACACCCCTACCAAACCCTAAGCGCTTAAAACACCTTTACCATCCAATACCTCTACAGACCCCTAAACTAACCCTGGGCAAAGCACTATGCTACGCTCGCGTAGTTTGCGAAGTTTGCGCTACTTCGCACAACGCGAATTGCACGTAGCACAGTGCAAACACGCGTAGCGTAGTGCAGCGGTCATTTTTTGCTTGCTCGCGGTCTTCAACGTCAAGTTGGCGACCGCGAGCAAGCAAAATGACATCCCGGCGAGACTTTTTCTCGTTCGCGATCAGCAACATCAAGTTGCCGATCGCGAGCGTGGAAAATAAACCTCCCGGCGAGATTCTCAACGCTGGGAGGCCAGGTTTCTCATTGCGAGTGGTCGCGTATGCTCGCGACCGCTCGCGATGAGAAACTACCAGTCCGCGTTGAGAAAGCTGCTGCTCGAGTAAAAATCTACTCGAGCGGCAGTAAAAGACAGCTCGCACTGTGCAAGATGCCGTTTTCAATGATTGCACAGTGCGGACAAGCATCCGGCACTGTGCAATCATTGCGAACAGTGCACTACGCAGTTCGCGTAGTGCTACGCGTAGCTCGCGTAGTGCGAACTGCACTTTGCGTAGCTTCGCGTAGCGCTACTTCGCGGACTACGCCCAGGCTTACCCTAAACCCTAAAAATACCCTTTCCACCCTTTTCTTCTTAGCCACCCCTATTCCCTAAAAATGCCCTTACCACCCTATATCCTGGCCCAGCCCTAATCCCCAAAATTGCCCTTCAGCCATACGCACCCCTAAAAATACCCTTACCACCCTATACCCCTATCCAACCCTAAACCTTAAAAATAGCCTTACCACGCTATACCCCTACCTACCCGTAAAACCTAAAACACCAACCTATAACCCTACCCACCACTAAACTCTAAAAAATTATCTTACCACCATAAGCCCTTACCCACACCTAAACCTAAAATGCCCTTACCACTCTAAAGCCCTGCCCACCCCTAAACCCTTAAAACACTCTTAGCTTATTGTACCCTAAACCCAAATTTATAGATATGTGGACCTATACACACACACACATATACACATACATACATACACACATACTTACCTTAAAAACATTTACTTTGTATTGTAAATACATGTGAGGTAAAGGTATATATGTGTGGTAAAGGCATGTATGCTAAATGCATTGTGTTGTAAAGGCAATGTATGGTAAATGATGCGTGGTAAAGGCATTGCGTGGAAATTCTGTATTGCAAAGATCGTTTCCCTATTGGAGCTGGCCAGAAATTCTGCTATTTTTATTCTGGTACCAGCTACGGCTGCTTCGATGCACTTCTCAATATTTCACTGCAGTCATTACACTGTTGGAAAGGAAGAAGTATAATCCTGGCATTTATTTTTAGACTGCATTCTCTAAATCACTTTCGTAATCCGAAACCATGATTCGCGTTTTAACATGTACCAGAGAATTACTAACCTCCTATGGGCAGCAAAACCGCTCGTCATATTAAACTCGTGTCATGAAGGTTATGGCTCCTTTGAAAGGATGCAGGGTAAATTCAGTTGTCTTAGTCCAAGGCCTGAACTATATCCTACAGCAGTTATGAGTGATTGATGTTCTAAGCTCAGTACAAACAACGAATATTCTTCCCGGCTACAAATATTTGTATAGTCAAGGGTGTTTTTGAGCTTAGGTCCTTGTTAAATATCAGCACAGACTTGATCGCATTCTGTGAGAAGTAGTCGTTGAATGTCAGCAGACTCTAAGAATTTGCTGTTAATAGGACAGACACTGATAACAAAAGGGCAAGCAACGAAAATAATTGCTAATTGGTACAGAATGAGTCTGAGCTGAGACAGCCAGTGAGAGGGCATACAGAACAAGTAAAAGAAAAAGAGATAGCGAGAGAGAGAGAAAGAGAAAGAGAGAGAAAGAGAGAGAGAAAACTCACTGAAGAGACATAGAGAGATAAATACATGGAGCAAAAAATACGGAATCCACAGCTTGTACAATGGCAATGCAGAAAAGAGTGAATGGCTATGTTCCTCTTATATATTTTCAGAGTTCCTTAATCCTTAACCACACCCTTATGCTAAGCATACCTGCACCTAAAAAACATTGCAAAATCACCAAAGAGTACCAATAAATGACTAAAGAGCACTGTGAAAGAGCTGCTAAACACAACACCACCTGAACAAATCAATGTTATAGTGTTTATTTAAAGCACTCATAGGATGGGGGTATCCCTTAGGAAGCACATCCTTGAGGTGGGCCAGGTGATCCTTCCAGGTGGTACTGAATACAGAAATATCATCCAGATAGGCTGCACTGAAACTTTCCAAGCCTGACAGTACTTTATTCACCAACCTCTGGAAGGTGGCAGATGCATTTTTCAACCCAAAGGGCACCATTTTGAACTGAAAGTGGCCTTCAGGTGTAGACGAGCAGACCTCTCTTTGTCTCCTTGTGTGGGGGCTATTTGCCAATAACCTGAAGTCAGGTCAAAGGTGCTCAGATACTTTGCAGCCCCCAACTTATCAATGAGGTCATCCGCTCTGTGTTTGGGGTGGGCATTAGTCTTGGTGACTCATTTAGGCCTCTGTAGTCCACACAGAACATCATCTCAGGTTTCCCTCCTTATGAATTGGGTTCAGGCACCAGTAACACTGGGCTGGCCCAAGGACTACAAGAGGGCTCTATCACCCCCAGCTCTATCATCTTGGCAACCTTAGCCTTGATACTAGCTTTGACCTGATCTGACAGTCTGTAAATTTTGCTCTTGACAGGCATGCTGTCACCTGTGTCCACAACAGGGTCTGTAGCAGTCCCTGTGCTATTGGTATGTTAGAGTGGAAGCGAGAACTACTTTCTCCACTATACCATCTTTGACATTTGATGACAGCAAGTCAGGGGGAAGCTCACTCTCTTTTTCCTCCCTTCCATCTGTCATCATGAACATTGTAATGTCGGCTCTATCACGGTGGAGTGTCACATGGATAATCCTTTGAGGTTTTATGGGGTTCCTAAGTCCACCAGCTAGGGTATTTGGACAGAATATTGAGTTTTTAATATCGGGAGAAAAAATATCAGAAAAAATATTGTGATGCAAATATATTGTTGTAAAGAATATCATTTTGTTAGGTAAGTAATATTGTTGTTAAGAATATTGTTGTTTGTATTATTGTTTTCAATGATACAATTGTTAAAATATTGTTTTTTGACTAGTTTAATGTGTTTTAGTTCATATGTTTATTTCATGTGTCATTATTGTTTGTATGATTGTTATTATTTTTTTAATATAGTTTGCAATTTTAAGTCATTTAGATGTTTTAATTTAATTGTTAATAGTAGTTTATAGTGTTGTAGTGGGTTGCTGGGTTTGTAAGAGTATAGGGTGGGAAGTTAATTAAGTAATCATTAAATATAATTATTTAATAATTGTTATTAATACTTTAATTGATTAATAATTATGCATATTGTGTAATAATCATATATTTTAGTTATATTTTGTGTGTGGGCTGTTGGGCTTGTAAGGGTATAGGGTGGGAAGTTCATTACATAATAATTAATTAAGAATTAACTATTAATCATTAATTAATTATTTAATTGATTATTAATTATGTACATTGTGTTATGCTTAATTGTTTTAGCTATATTTTAGGTGAGGGCTGTTAGGTTTGTAAGGGTATACGGTGGGAAGTTAATTTAGTAATAATCAAATAATGATTTTTAATTGCTAAGGGGGTCATTACGATGGCGGGCGGAAGCACAACCGCCGTGCTGGCGGATGCAAAAACCACCAGTTACCGCCGGCACGCAGCAGTCCACACGCCCGCCCAATTACGATGCGAAAAGTAGGCCAAACACCGCCGGCAAGCCAGCAACACCGTCCGCCATCAAAGTGCGCCCGTACACGTAGCGGCGCAGCCCAACTGACACACACCGTCCGACGAAAACACGTCCCGCCCGGCGCATAAATTACGATGCCGCAAACAAACGGCTCCCACGGCCAAGAGATACCGTACGACAAACCGAAGCGGTAACACGGACGCCGAGCACGGACAACGAAGAAGCGGCTCCCCGAGCATGAATCCAGCACTGCAGGCCCTCCCCATGCTCTTGCTGATGCACCACCAAGGACGCAACGTACCGCGGAGACGCAGGTAGGCACACACACAACAAGTGCACGCAAACAGCGCACACAGTGCAAGGGCGGAAAAGCGGACAACCCCCCAGCGCGTGTACACTACACATCCACCATTGCATCCACATATGACACACAGGCCAAATCGTAACATCGCGTAACACATGTGTACACACCACCTGGGACTAGGAACCAACGACCCCGTCACGGCCCCAAAGCGGCGATGACGCCGCCACACATGCGCACAACGCAGAGGCCAACCGCAGCGCCATGCATGCGTCGCACACAGACACAGGGACACAACCAAGCAGCACACACATCAGCCCCACCCCGAACGCACATGACACGTGACAGGCCTGCCACAGACATGTCCCCAACGCCCAATTCACGGACAACACCCAACGCCACACAACCGACGCACACATGTCAGTGAAGTCACGCAACAGCAGGACACACCCCAGTGTAACAAACATGGCGAAGCACACAGCGGCGGCAACACCAACTAGGAGAAGCAGGGCTCCCTTCGGGAAGAGGAACGCCAGTACCACACTGAAACACCCATACCACCCTGCACATATGAACAAGACATATAAAACGGAACACCAAAGAGCCCGGGGACCGACAACAGGTGGCCCAAGAATAACATTCACACACAAGGCCCAACGCAGAGCGGAAAGGCAGCCTGCCGCCCACACAAGGGAGAGCAGACAGCACTGAATGACCTTCCATTCCAACTCCGAAACCACAGCCCTACGAAAGAAGCCGGTGAATACAGCCATTGTCCAAGAAAAGACCAACACAGGCATGCCGAGGAGACCGACCACAGGGCAGATAGCGCATATCACAGAAGCACACAACGGACGGGGAAGAAAGAAGAAAACACTCCCCCATGTCGGCCACATGCAAGTTCATTGGAAGGAGTCACACATCACTGACCTTGAACTGTCTGAGAAGCATGTGGGATGAGGGCCCGTGTCCTCCAAACAAGCCAACAGAACACAAGTCCTGTCCCCTACGACTACACAGAGCTCACAGCAACCTCGGAGCGTGCACATTGCAGACTGCACACACAGCCGGAGCACGCCACCACAACGCACCGCTGCGAAATGGCAACCGCAACACACCTACCCAACTACGCCGGACAGCTCAAGCTGTACAAAACCAACCTGATACATATATTGGGATGCGATCTCCTGTCCCTGCTGAACGTAAGTTACCGACTGACTTACCGCATCACATTGTTCAGCTGCGTCATGCCCGTCTTCTACTGTCGGAGGTGTCCCTACCAGCATCCCGTGGAGATATGCCTCTCCAACCCGGCATGTCTAAAGGCGGACCTGCTACCACTACTCCTCCCTCTGGACGCACACGACAGGGCCTGTTCTGCCTATGGGGGCATGGCGTATGTGGCCAACATCGCACCCGCACTGAAATGGGACCACTGTGCCTCCACACGACGGATCATCGAGAACAGCTACATCGAATGTCACCCAGCATGCCCCATCATGGTCCTCCAAGGGACAACTTACGAACAACACCTTGACAGCCACCATCCGCTACATTGGCTGGCAAACATGTACACCACCAATGACATGGAAGCCCTGCTGGACGGCATCGCATACCTGACAACCTGTAAATTCGTCGGACCACAACGCAGGTTCCCCGATTGACCTATGATGTCCAACCCCGCACCCATGCTTAGCTTCCGCACGGACTGGCCAGTCACCACCACAACAGCCATACCAAACGACCGGCAACTGTTACCACACCATCAACGACATCGCCATGACATCGGATATGACCGGGACATGCACACTGTTCCCCATCACATCCAGGAACACCGCATGCATCGTGGGAGGCAGTGGCATGGGGTCTGTGTATCGCACCCACATGGACGGAACTGCACGAACAACCAGGACACGACATGGATCCAGCGCCCATGGACACACACACCGCTCAGTGGACATGAATAGGTCGCCTGGAGTCTGTGGGTGCTGCACCCCTCCCACCCCCGCCCCGGGAATCCCATACCAGGACCTTTGCATGGACGACAAGTGCATACAACAACAACACGACCCCAGTGACTGTGACATGTCCAGTAACCACCACATTGCAACAACAAGTGGCACGCCGCTGCATGCACGCAAGCACATGCCCTGATGTCATCTCACATGCACGCGTGCATGAGGAACAACCGCAGCAAACCTGTCACATGGAACTGAGATGGACTGTGCCCATGATGCCAAGCGGTCTGGTAGGCTACATGTATACCGTCTGTGTCAAAGTCCGCAGCTCCGCAGCTATACGTAAATGTACATTAGCACAGCCTTGGCCAAGCAGATGTAACTCTGAAGCCCACATCCCACATGCAACAGCCAATCACATGTAACCCCACACCCTATCCCATTTGCAATCATGCTCAGTATATCCTCAACATGTATTCCGCTGCCAGTAGTGTCCACTATACTGCATCACAGAGGACAGAAGACTCAATATAATGTTTGAAACCAAAACTGTCTCCGCTGACTCATTTCACAAGTACGAATGAGAGAGGATGAGAGTATGTGAAGTACACGGCAGTCGTGACATGACCATGTAGTCCACTGGTATTGGATGTCAACGCAAATGAGTAGCACAACTGTGGAAGACACACATGTGTCGTGTGAAGTCGTATGGACGCAGTGCTCAGGTGGGTGGGTGTGACGGGTAGATGCGCACATGCCAAGTTGGAGCACGCCGTGTCGGGAGGGGTCATGAACAGTACACCACCGCTTCCCTGGGCATTGTGAGAGGACACCTGTCGGGGGGAGTGAACACGTGTGTGCACAGCAGCCGGGCACACGTACAAAGCGGTACCAGGCGCACCTCAGCCCACCCTCTGTGGACAAGCTGGATCCTGTTGTGCGCCCGCCATGCCCCTTGACAAGGCACACACAGCCCCAGTCGACCAGGTGTAACCCCAACATAGTCAATCCGCACAGGCGATACAGGGCACGGGATGGCAGTGGAGCATGGTGTGTGAGAGGTCTCCTCGCGCTCCTCCTGGTCATATCACGCAGGCAATAGAACCTCAACGTCTAGCATGGCACAAGTCAAATGGAAGTGTAGGGGACGCACCACAGCACGAGCAGCACTGACGTCACGGGAGGTGGCTCGCACCATCCCATCCATTGCCCATTATACCAACCACGCCACATGCCATTGCGACTAAGTGCAAGCGCGTGCGCCACCACCCCCGAGCCCTCCCCAGAGAGGCCAAAGAGTGAATGTGTGGGCCATCAGTCACAGACGGACGCGGCATGGCCGCAAGGGCAGCCACAGCCACTGGGTGTCGCAGGTGGCGGATCCGGAAGGCGAAGACTGTGATGCATAGTCCATGCAGGCCGGGTCTCCATTTGGGGCACCACGCAGGTGGACGGCGTCCCGCAACACATCATACCCTGAGACAGCCCACTCGTGCAACTGGACCCACACATACACTCCTTGCCCTCTCTGGTGCGAGCTTGGGGCTGCCTGTGCAAGCGCTAGCCTCGCAGGTGCACATGCATATTGGGGGAGCGAGGGGAGGACATGAGGGCTGGGGCGAAGATGACTGTATCACTGTCAGTGAGTACAAGGGATGACCCAGATGTGGAAAGGAAGAGACGTGTCCCGTGTGTACTGCAACTAGTCGCCAATCCAACTACCCCCCATGTCCGGAATGTAAGCCCGCACCTAGGCCCGCCCATCCGCCACATCGAATATACCACCAGCACGACAACCTTCCCATTCGAAACACTGACTGGGGGTGGCGACCAGTGAACAATCATGTGTAGCCTACCCACGCGTACATGTGGGCCCTCCATGATCCATGTCACCTGCGGCAAAGTCATGACATGCGCAATGAGGGAAGTGAGGAGAGCTGTCCGCCCCACGCACAGAAGGTGCATCAGCTCCACAGACCCAGCAGCGAGTCCAGCAGGGGTCACATGTGCAGGGGCAGCTGTGCCTGGTGTGAAGGCACATGCATATAGACAGCACATCGACCAATGTGTAGTCTGCCCACATCTACAGTCCATCATCATGCGGACATAGGAATTGAACACAGGGCAACACATCTGAGTGGGTGCACCCACCGTGACCAACAATGCGCAATCATCGACGTACCCGCCCTGTGCATGGCCCCCCACCCAACGGAGGCACATCCAGTGCCACCATCCCACACACACAAGCCTTCCACGGAACATGCTGTGTCCAATGCTCAGTACAGAGTCAGCGCCCATCTGGTGGATCCTGAACAGGAGACACATGCACACACATGCCAGCTCCCACTATGTACGTCTGCCACCTGGCACGTGCAATGTAACCTCTCACCTGTGACGTGTGACTGCAAGCACACAGCCGTCTTGGCATGGGGCTGTCAATGTGGACACCTGTCAATGTTTCGGGAGGTGTGATCCGTACAGTGCTGTACATAGGGTGCAGTGCTGACACCTACTACTGTCTCATATCCCCTCGTGCCACAGGTCCCACTTGTTTTGGCCGCTCAGCCTGTGCCCACATCGTCGTCGTCGTGTGCCATACTCATCCAGCCTCGGAAGCAGATCCATGCTCAGCAGACATTCATGTTGCCGTGGCGTTGCCGCTTGACGAATATGCAGTCAGTCCCCATCAGCACGCCCCGCAAGTCATTGGGGCCTAGATCCCCATGTGCATGCACATGGCAGTGGTTTGTATCACTAGCCATTGCCATTGTTGGGAGACCTGTGTAAGTGTATTGTGGCCGTGCCGTCCCAGCTTGACAGCTGGGCTGTGGCTCATGTGCTTGCTCAGTCATGTCAGTGATGTGTATGCGAAATTGCTATGTGTTGTGTTGCTTTGACATGTGTCCACTGCCATTTTCCCTAGGCGGAGACCGAACATTGACCGCCCATACCAATTGCTGGCGGACATGGACGATACAGAGGTCATTAGGAAGTTTCGGCTGGACAGGCCAACCCTGCATCGACTGTGTGCCATGTTGGAACCCCATCTCCGTCCCCGCAGGGTGTATCCGACAGCTGTCACCCCCACGGCTAAGGTGATGGCCGCCATGCATTTCTTCGCCACTGGGTCATTCCAGCACACAGTGGGCAGTGGAGGAGGGATGTCCCAGCCCATGTTCAGCAAGGTGCTGAGGGATGTACTGGCAGCCATGATGCTGTACCGAAACAGGTACATCCGCTTCCCCAGGGCTCGTGAATTGGCGGCAGTGAAGGGTGCATTCTATGCCCTTGGCAGAATCCCACACGTCGTTGGAGCCATTGACTGCACACATGTTGGCCTTGTTCCACCACAGGCCACTGAGCACCTGTACCGCAACAGGAAGCACACGCACTCCCTGAATGTGCAAGTGGTGTGCCTTGCAGACATGGTGATCACCCACGTGTGTGCAAAGTTCCCAGGCTCGGCCCATGACGCACACATAATGCGCAACAGCATCTTGCCACGACTGATGTCCAATCTGCAACAGGATCGTGGCTGTATTGTCGGTGAGTATGTGGAGTGGTGTAGCGTGCTGGTTGTGCGATGCTGTCCCCTGTCCAGTTGGAATAGCAACGGTTCTCTGTGTCCCTCACACCCAGGTGACTCTGCGTACCCGAATGGGGCATGGCTGCTCAGTCCATTGAGGAATCCTCGCACCCCAGCAGACGATCGCTACAATGAGGCACATGGGAGGACCAGACGTGTGGTCGAGCGTACCTTTGGCCTCCTCAAGTCCAGGTTCAGGTGCCTGGACCGCACCGGGGGTGCGCTGGCATACTCCCCACAGAAGGTGTGCCAGATAGTGGTGGCGTGCTGCATGCTGCACAATCTGGCCATTCGGAAGCAGATCCCCCTCATCGTGGATGACGGAGATCAACCAGGGCCCCAGCCCGCAGACCAGGACAGCTCGAGTGAGGAGGACAGCGGAGAGGAGGAAGCTGGTAATGTGCGGCAGCAGCTCATCGCCCACTACTTCACTTGACGGTGAGTGTCCATGTACGACGGCTGATGTGGCTGTATCTGTGCAGGTGTGTGTGTGCTGTGTCAGGGTGGCCGTTTGTTCACTGCGTGCTGTGTGTCAACGCTCCATGGCCAGGGTAGTATGCCACTGTTGGTGGCTGTGGCATTGTGCCCTATTGCTCTGTGCGATGTGTGTACATTGCTTGTAGTTGTTGACATGTACTGTGTGATGGGTGTGTGACACACTCATTGAATGTGCTCCTGTTCTGTCTCCCACCCCTAGGTCCCTACAGGCCCTCCGGTTCCATTGCCATGCCACGCATCAGGTGCCTTTCCGCCCAAGGTGGCCGTTGTATTCCGTACAAATAAAACACAGGGCACAAACAGCAGTTTGTGTAAGAGGTGCATTTATTTCAAACTGTGACATGTGATTGTGTGCGAGGTGATGACAAAAGTGGTGCGTGCAGTGACAATGAGCTGTCGGTCACGGCTGCGTGATGCTCAGGGTGTACCCACTTGTTCCATGTCCATGGTCCAACAGACACATGCCATCCAGATGGCTGTGTGGAGTGGGATCGTAGTCCAAGTCAATGCAGTGGGTGGTCAAGGAAGGCTGGCTGGCTGCCTCACTTGCGTCTGGAGCGTGCGTAGTCCTCCCGGGAGATCTGTTTGTACTTCGGACGGCCCCTTCCACGTTTGGGAGGGGGGTGTGTGGTGGCGACCTGCTGGTGGGGGTGAGGTGTGCTCACTGGCTGTGGACGCAGGGGTACTGGACACTGCTGCTCGACCCTGCGCCCCGGCAGGTGGTGGCGGTGGTGGAGCTGCTGTCCCTGGCTGTGACCTCACCGCCACCACCAGCTGGCCCATGAGGTCCACGAGTTGGCCCATACGGGCGTCCATGGACCTCAGCACCCCCAGCACCTCCCGCGTGTCTGAAGCAGACCTGACCCATTGTTCTTGGGCCTCTTCATAGGCCCCAAGGACTCTGGCCATTTGAGGCAGGGCATGGCTCCCAGGGGAGACTTGCGTTTCCCTGACCCTGCTCCTCCTACCAGTACTGCTGCCACCGGCCTGCCCACTAGCCACATTGCTCACCACGGTCCTCGCTGTGGCTCCCAGGGTGGATCCAGTCGGCCGGGCCACCACCTGCGCTGGGGCTGGTGCCAGCGAAGACGTGGTGGTGGTGGCGGCGGTGGTGGTCGGTGCGGCGATGGTGGCGGTTGCGGCAATGGTAGTGGCCGCAATGACCGTGGGTGTGGCCGCAATGACCGTGGGTGTGGCCGCAATGACCGTGGGTGTGGCCGCAACGACAGTGGCAGCAGGGGGCTGGGAATGTTCAGCAGCCCTGGATGATGGGTTGGTGGGTAGGAGGGGTCCTGGGGAGCGGCTGGGCCCTGCCACACCAGATGGGCCTGCTTGGTGGTCCGTGTCCGAAGAGGAGGACAGATCCTCCACATCCGTGTGTCCTCGTTGGGGGCTTGTAGGCTGGCTGTGCTGGCTGCTGTCTCCATCCCCAGCATCCAGCAGTTCGTCACCTGTGGAGAGAATGAGATTTGTTATTGTGTTGCACCTGGCGAAGTATGTATTTGTCGTCTGACATTAACAGTTCGTGCAATCTCGTACATGGGTTTCCCCGGAGGCGTGTGTGTGGCTGTAGCATTTGTAGTTGTGTGTGCTTGACAATGGGACTGTGTGCTGTGCACATGTGGCATGGGACGGATTGGCCATGCCGATGGGTGTGTTGCTGTGCCCCTACTTATTGTGACTCTGGTGTATGCGGGCTCCTGGCCCATCCTGGGTCTGGTTTGTACTTTGCTTTTGGTGTTCAGATGGGACGCTTAGGAACGCATATGGCAACATGGGGGCCATGCCCCAGATTCGCATTTGGGATGGAATATGCTTTTGGGGTACATGCTGTGAGCCATGGGTGCCGAACGTGACATGTGTTGTGGCAGCATGACAGTGCATGGTTTGAGGTGTGTGCATGCTTGACATGGCCTGCATATTTGCTGTCTGTTGTGATTACTGGACATGGCATTGGACGCATCGTTATGAGTGAGTGATGGTTGTGTGCCAGCCAACGTATTGCAGTTGTCCCATCTCCTTGGTGTGCGTGCTGCCCTGTGCCATGTGCATCACTGCAGTGCTCGGGGGGTGTGGCCCATGTTGTGTGTTGTTGCTCACAGTGTGTCGTGCGCTTCATTGACTTCTGGCACATGGTTGGTCATGGGCATGTATCTTAGCGTGACTGCTGTATGTGTGGCAGCTGTGCGGATGACATGCCTTTCATGAGACTGGGGCTGACGGATGGGATGGATGGTATGTTGTATGTGCATGGTGTGTCTGTGTGTTTGATGGGTTCAGTGGTGTTCGTGTGCATTTATGTTGTTCCGCTCTGTTGCGTCTAGTGTTGTTTGTCTTACATAGGCGTAGTTGTGGGGTGTGTGGTTGACAGGCAGTAGGGGCTACATGGACAGGACTTCAATGGTGTTTCGGTTGTGTGTGATGGGTTGTACAGTGGCTGCCGTGTGGTACTATATTCAGTGTGGCTTGTGCATGCAGACGTGGCTCCTTGGGTGTTGCTGTGTTTGTGATGGGTCATGTGGGGTGTGAGTCTGTGGTTCATGTCCGTGTGCACATTGTTCACTTGTTCGTGACGGTGGGCGGTGCTGCGTGTTCGTCTGCTACGTGACATGTCCCATGTGTTGGTCGTGTTACGGTCCTCATGCCTCCAGTAATCCAGCCCTGTCCAGTTTCCCACCTGCAGGTTGTTCGTGCGTGCACTGTACTGGATGCCACATGGTTCTAAGCGGGGGGTGCTCCATGTTGCAGGTCTGTGGGGGTGGGGGGTGTTGTGGGTCGTGGTGGTGGCTGGACACCCACTGACACCGATTGCTGTGGACCGTGATGTCTACCTTTCGGCTGTCGTTGTGCACTGCGGTGGCTGACACGTGGCTGTGGGGTGTGGGGGATGCTCCTCCTTGCTGTGCTGTGGGACTAGGGGCCTGGTGTGTTTTGTACTTGGGCTGTCCACCCTCCCACCCACTGCACTTTGTGTTCCTGCCACTTACCTGTTACTTGTCGGTTAGTGCAGCTATGGCGGACACATGGGTGTGGTGGGTGCTCGTTGTGGCGCTTCTGGCATATTTGGGGACCTGTTGGTGGTTACGTGGCTGGCTGAGTGTACACATGTCCCCACGCATCTTACAGTTGTTCGGTTTGGGCTGTGTGTGGTGGTGTCTGTTGCATGTGTGTGTGATGTGTTGTGTATTGTGTGCTGGACATGGGGGTGTTTGTCCCTGGGAGCTGTGGCATGGTGGTAGTGCATGTGAGTACATAGCGGTGTGCTGGTATACATTAGTTTGTACTTACCAGCCTCCACTCCCCTGCTAATCCGGCGAGGATCTCGGGATGTATGATGACTCGCACCTTCTCCTCCCACGCTTTGAAGGTCTTGAAGAGCGCGGGATTCCCTCCGCCAGTGACGGCAGCCAGCTCTCTGTTCTTGCTCTCCTTCTTCTTGACCAGGCTCTTGACGTCATTCCACCGTTTGTTTATTTCGACTCTGTTCCTGGGCAAGGTCCCGACTGCATTGACCTGGTCTACGATCCGGTTCCACATTCTCTTTCTGGTGGCTAGTGGTGTGTGCTGGACCAGGTTCCCATAGATTTGTGGGTGCACCTTGATGATCTCGTCGACCATGACCGTCAGCTCCATGGGCGTGAACTTGGGCATTCTTTGTGGTGCCATGGTGTTTGTGGTGCTGGTGCGGTGTGTGTTGTGTAATGTGCAGGGGGTTTGTGGTGCCGGTGTTTGGTGGTGGTGGTGGTGGTGGTGGTTGTGATGTGTGCGTTTCTGTGGTGTGCTGCTGTCCTTGCTGTGTCACTGTGTCCTCTCCTCTCCTCTCTAGTTTGCAATGTTGCAAGGGGTTGTGGTCTGTGGGAGTGCTGCTTTTGTACTTACCTATGTGGGTGTGTCCTCATGGTCTGTTGTTTTCAGGTGTGTTGTGTCTGGGGTTCTGGCCTTTGTAGTTTTTGTTTGTCCAGGGGGGTGTTTTCGGGATGTGTACTGTGCTTGTGTATTTGTGCGTGCCTTGCTGTGTGGACTTGTTGGCCATGTTGTGTGCGATTGTTTTTGTCAGCGGATGGTTTCTGTGCAGGGACGTGGGCGCCATGGCTTCTGCCGTGTCGGTTCTCATCGGCGTTGTTTGCGCTGGCGGGCGGTATATTTGTAGTTTTCCCGCGCTCATGGCGGTGCGATCGTAATCTCACGTGCGGTGTGTCGGCGTGAGGCGGGCGGTTTTGTGTTGTCGTGCGTGTTTCCGTCCGTGGCGGGCGGTTTGACTCCGACTCGGACGATGGCGGGCGGTATCTTGTGTGAACTTTCCGCCAATGGCGGTTTTCGGTTTGTGTAATCGTAATGGCGTGGTCGGTGTTCAGACGGTGTGTGCGGGCGGATTTTTGCCGCTTCCATGCCTGGCGGATTTTTTTACGCCGGGTATCGTAATGGGCCCCTAAGTAATTATTAAATTGTTTATTAATTATGTAAATGTTCTGTTTTTTATTTTTTAATATATATTATGTAAATTGTGTTCAAATTAAGAGTTAAAAAAAAAATTATTAGGGTTAATCAGATATGTAATGTGTTTGAAATGAAGTACGTTCCCTACTGTTGCACAGACAGTAGTGGGAAAAGTCAATTTAATGTATACCAGTGAGGCATGCAGTTCCTAAAAGAATCAGGAAAGAAAACTGAAAGGCTGAAGGTCGGTAGGGCTCTGAGCAAGCAGATCACGGAGGTCTGATTGCTCAGAAGCAAGAGCCCTCACACACCCAGAGGGGTGTCATGCTTCATCTTTGGGCAGCTCCTCGTTGGACCAGTTCTGCAATGCCCAATGGGCCCCTCGAGGGGGCTCTTTGCTGGAGGTCTTTTAAAATAGGATGCCATGAAGTGTAAGTGGGGGTCCTGTGTGTGAAGATTGGTGTAAGTGTGGTATAAAAATGACTAAGAGAGGCCCTGAAAATTGTAATAAGTCCCCTTAATCTGCATGTTAAGGCCCCTCCCGACCTCCGGCCTTTTCTGTTTTCTTTTCTGATTCTTTTAGGAACTGCATACTCCACTTGTATACATTTTCATTTAGGGAGATTGTATGCTGGACCAAGATTCACTCCCAGTCCCCCCATTATTGTGTTCTGAATAGTCCAACACTTTCACTACTGTAGCACAGACAGGAGTGGGAATAGTAGATCTTACCCCTCCAAAGTCCACTGCCAGGGGTAACATGTACTGTGCAGGACTGCAATTACCATGATGCATTTGATCTCCCTGGAGGTCCACCTGATGATGATATTAGTATTTAAATGAGGGAATGATTGCTCTGCTTTTGTGCTCAACTGTCATGCTGGTCTGCGATCAAGGGCTGGGGAGCCCGAAACACGTTAAGCCCTTTGGATTTGCAGAGGTTGCATTTTTTTTATAAACCACACTTTTAACCTTTCTGCGAGTGCATCTCTGTTTGGGACAAATCTTGGAGTTAATATTAAACGGCCTGTCCAGCCGCGGAGAATGCACCACTGCAAGATGTAAGACTGTGATTTCCAGTCACACCCGGAGCAGCAGGGGGTGGAAATAATTTTATGCTGTAAGCTCGGTGAAATGTTATTGAAATACCCATTGGGGCGATGTACTTTAAAAAGTGACGGAGCAAAACCACTGAAGGGTAACATGTACTGTGCAGGACTGCAATTACACTGATGCATTTGAACTCACTGGAGGTCCACCTGATGACGATATTATTATTTAAATGAGGGAATGATTGCTCTGCTTTTTTGTGCTCAACTGTCGGCTGGCCTGTGATCAAGGATTGGGGAGCCCGAAACACGTTAGGCCCTTTGGATCTGCCGAGGTTGCTGCACTTTTTTAATAAACCACACTTTAAACCTTTCTGCGAGTGCTTCTCTGTTTGGGTCAAACCTTGGAGTTAACATATATATATATATATATATATATATATATATATATATATATATATTATCTACTGGCGGTCGCCAGTAGATAGTTATAGTTACAACCTATTATCCATAGGAAATCCGCGACATTCTATTTGCAATAACGTTGGCGCCGGTTGACGAATCTTCGCGAAAGCTTCCAACTTGTTTGGGCGCTCCGGTCCGCTCCTACCCTGAAAGTCTCGGGGTGATACGTCAAGCGGGGGCCGAGAAAAAGGGGGTCCCAAAGCGCGTTTTCCCCATTCATTTTTCCATAGGAACCTTTAGTCGCAGCTACAGCCCGAACTGCTGAACGGAATTACCCCAAATTTGGCAAAGAGGTAGCCCTTGGTTCAGACTGGTGCCTTTTGCTAAAATGGTGTAAATCCGTTCAGTAGTTCCTGAGAAATTCACAATTAAAATCACATATATATCTATGGGCGCGTCGGATCCGCGTACCCTCCCGATCACGAGCTGCATGCTAATTGGCTGTCAACACTCCAAATCAGGAAGTGTTGGCAGCCATTTTATCCCTCGGTAGAACCGAGGGACAGAAACAAGTGCGCAAAGCGCACAAAGGGGGCAGGGTAGAAACACCCTGACCCCTAGGTCTGCTCAGGGGTCCCACAAGGACCCCTGGGCAAAAAAAAAATTTTTTTTTTTAAAAAATCGGCAGGATGCGCTCAGGAGCGCGAACCCTGCCGAAAAAATCGAAGCGCGGTCTCCCGCGCTTCGATGTTATTGGCCCCGGGTGGGCCAAGTCCCGGGGGCATGCTGGGGGGGGGTTAATTTTATGTGTGGGGGCCTCTAAGGGCCCCCAAGCCCGGGGACCGCCACCCCCGGGGCTTTATGCATAATGGTGCGGGAGGGCTCTGAGCCCTCCCGCAGCCCCGAGGACCACCACCTCCCCGGGGCTTCTTTTTTAAATGAAAAACCTGTGTGGGGGGCTCCAGCCCCACACGCCCGAGACCGTCACCTCCCCGGGGCACTAAACATTTAAATATGGGGGTCCGTTACGGACCCCAGAGCCCGGGGACCACCACCTCCCGGGGCTGTGCACACGATGGGAGGGGGCCGCGCGGCACCCCTCCTGGAGCCTGTGGTGGCCCTGGGGACCGCCACCCCCCAGGGCCGGCTCCTGCAGTGTCCCGGGGTGCCTACCCCCGGGACACTGCTGTTTGCAATGACAGGACGGGAGCCTCGCGGCTCCCGTCCTGTCATTGCAAACTTGCTTTGGATATTGGAAGAGAGAGCAGGAAACCTGCTCTCTCTTCCAATATCCAAAGCCGATAGCTTTCCACATGGGGAGCAGCATGTTAGCTGCTCCCCATGTGTAAAGCAATGCCGGCTCCCGTAGGACACGGGGAGCCGGCGGGACTGTGGGGGCTTGGGGACCCCCACAGTCCCCAACGAGAGGCCAGGCCCCGGGGGATGGGGTCCCGGGGCAAGTAGTGGCCCGGGAGGGGGCCACGCGGCCCCCTCCCCAAAGTTTTGAAAAATAATTTAAAAAAAAAAAGGGTATGGCCGGCCCCGGGGATGGGGTCCCCGGGGCCTTAAAATGGCCAGAGGAGGGGGCCACGCAGCCCCCCTCAAAATATTAAAAATAAAAATAGAGGCCATGCCCCGGGGATGGGGTCCCTGGGGCCAATACAGGCCCGGGGAAGGGGGCCACGCGGCCCCCTTCCCGTTTTTTTATTTTGAAATTTAAAAAAGGGGTAAGGCCCTGGGGGATGGGGTCCCCAGGGCCCAAAAAAGAAAAAAGGAAGGGGGCCACACAGCCCCCTTCAGGAGACAAAAAACAAAAACAAAAAAAAAAACGATCGGGCCCGCAGGCCCCGCCCCTTCCTTCACCACTCTGCAAACGCGCCCCTGGCGCGTTTGCAGAGAGGGACGAATTCCCCTTGAATACTGGGGGTCCCTGGGGGCCAACTAGCCCACCAGGAACCTCCAGTATGCGCCAGGGAGCTGCCTTGCAGAGAGGTGTACAGAGGCCACGCCCCTTTTACACCTCTCTGCAACGCAGCTCTGTGGCACTTTTGGAGGTATATGGTGGGCTAGTTGGACTCCGGGGACCCTCAGGATTCAAGGGGACTTAATCCCCCAACTTAAAACGCGCCACGGGGCGCGTTTGCACAGTGGTGAAGGGAGGGGCGGGGCTTCAGGTGACATGTGTGCAAACAGGCCCCGTGGCGCGTTTTAAGATGGGGAATTAAATCCCCTTCAATCCTGAGGGTCCCTGGGGGCCAACTAGCCCAACAGGTACATCCAGAAAGCGCCACAGAGTTGCGTTGCAGAGAGGTGTAAAAGGGGTGTGGCCTCTCTACACATCTCTGCAACGCAGCCCCTGGCGCATATTGGAGGTTCCTGGTGGGCTAGTTGGCCCCTAGGGACCCTCAGGATTCAAGGGGACTTAATCCCCCAACTTAAAACGCGCCACGGGGCGCGTTTGCACAGATGTCACCTCAGGCCCCGCCCCCTCCCTTCACCATTGTGCAAATATTCTTCAAAAATCATCCGAAATACGAATTCCGATTTACTCACCTGTTATAAGGAGAGACCTCAGTGCTGCATCTTTCAGCCCAGTACTGGTCCTGAAAAGTAATTTTAACCGTACTTACCAGTAACTTGAATTTCCTTCCATAGGATATCATTGCCTGCTTTTTGCTGAAAAAGTTTCTAAGTGTTGATTTTTGAAACATACAAATATTCCTCTAAAATCAGCCGAAATACGAATTCCGATTTACTCACCTGTTATAAGGAGAGACTTCAGTGCTGTATCTTTCAGCCCAGTACTGGTCCTGAAAAGTAATTTTAACCGTACTTACCAGTAACTTGAATTTCCTTCCATAGGCTAACATTGACTGGTTTC
Organism: Calotriton arnoldi; assembly: GCA_963921515.1. Taxonomy (NCBI): domain Eukaryota; kingdom Metazoa; phylum Chordata; class Amphibia; order Caudata; family Salamandridae; genus Calotriton; species Calotriton arnoldi. The sequence goes on along the minus strand of CAWUFW010012367.1, from coordinate 387,497 downwards.
ACTTGGAAATTCTTCTAAGTGTGGAGTTTTGGAACTTTAAAATATTCCTCTAAAATCAGCCGAAATACAAATTCCGATTTACTCACCTGTTATCAGGAGAGACCTCAGTGCTGCATCTTTCAGCCCAGTACTAATCCTGAAAAGTAATTTTAACCGTACTTACCAGTAACTTGAATTTCCTACATAGGCGAACATTGACTGGTTTCACTTGGAAATTCTTCTAAGTGTGGAGTTTTGGAACTTTATAATATTCCTCTAAAATCAACCAAAGTACGAATTCCGATTTACTCACCTGTTATCAGGAGAGACCTCAGTGCTGCATCTTTCAGCCCAGTACTGATCCTCAAAAGTAATTTTAACCGTACTTACCAGTAACTTGAATTTCCTTCCATAGGATATCATTGCCTGCTTTTTGCAGAAAAAGTTTCTAAGTGTTGATTTTTGATACATACAAATATTCCTCTAAAATCAGCCGAAATACGAATTCCGATTTACTCACCTGTTATCAGGAGAGACCTCAGTGCTGCATCTTTCAGCCCAGTACTGGTCCTGAAAAGTAATTTTAACCATACTTACCAGTAACTTGAATTTCCTACATAGGCTAACATTGACTGGTTTCACTTGGAAATTCTTCTAAGTGTGGAGTTTTGGAACTTTATAATATTCCTCTAAAATCAACCAAAGTACGAATACCAATTTACTCACCTGTTATCAGGAGAGAACCCAGTGCTGCATCTTTTAGCCCAGCACTGACCCTGAAAAGTAATTTTAACCGTACTTACCAGTAACTTATATTTTCTTCCATAGGAATCCATTGTCTGCTTTTCAGCAGAAAAGTTTCAAAGTGTCGATTTTCACAAACTACAAATATTCCTAAAAAATCGCCTGTATGACTTAAACGCATTCTTTCAACTGTTTACAGGAGATGCACCAGTGCTTAATCCAGGATCCAACACTGAGTAAGAAAAAGTAACGATAACAGTTTTTACCTGCTAAGTGAATTTCCTTCCATAGGATAACATTGGTGATTCTATGAGAAAAAGTTTCTAAGTGTCAACTTTTAAAATACAATAATATTCCTTAAAAATCACGACTGTAACCAAAACGCTTTTACTCAACTGTTTACAGGAGATGTACCAGGACTGAATCTAGGATCCAGTCCTGTGGTTATAAAAGTAATCCATAAAGTAACTAATTGCATTTAACTAGAAATTCACATTGAGCTCAATGTTGCATTGTGTTTGAAATTGTATTGCCCATTGCAACAACTGTAACTACTGTACTTAAAAGTCTATTGCCTATGTGCAAAGTATTTAAACTAAAGTAATTCATTCTGAGAAAGTATTTTTTGTAATGTAATGTATAATGTAATTACAATGTAATTTAAAAATAAAATATGTAAAAAAAAATTGTTTCTAAAAATGTAGTAAATCAGTATTAAAAAAAGTTATATAACAATTAATACATTTAAAAATTGTCATTTACAAAACCTTTAAAATTCACTGAAAAAACCGTAGGTTTCAGACATGTTATAGTTACAAATTAGCATTTAAAAACCTTTGAAATTCACTGAAAAAACCATAGGTTTCAGGGACGTTATAGTTACAAATTAGCATTTAAAAAACCTTTGAAATTCACTGAAAAAGCCATAGGTTTTAGGGACAGTTATAGTTAGTTGGACATTGCACTCGTACAAAACCCGTGATATTCCCCCGTTATAGTTAGTCCAGCTAACTATAACTCGCGCCCCGCAATGCACTGCTGATGACGTCACATATTACATCACTCATAACATGGTCAGTGACATCACTGATGACATCACTGATGTCATCTCAAATGACATCACTGATGACATCACTGATGACATCATCCATGTGATAATTTCATGCATCTTCTCACACCCTAATATAACCTTTCATACACCCACTCTAAATTACAGACTGTCATTCGAAAAATCATAGACACTCCAACACCAATAACTACATACCCACTCACTGATTCTTAGGTCTACGCACACATCCACTCACTCACCCGTACAGTCACTCATACTTACGGTCACTCAGTACAGGACTATCATATGCACTCATACTCCTATATAGACACTCAAGCACCGCCACTCATCCATAGAGGTACTCACACACCTAGTCAGTCATGCAAATAATTAAACACACTACCATTTACTCACCTATACAGTTATACACACACCACATCACTTATTCAAACAGAAACAAACACATACTTACTCTTATACAATCACTGATACAAGCACACACGCATCCATACAGCCGCTCTCACAATCACACACTCTCACTTATAGCCATTTAAATACTCTAACACACATATATACTGCCTTTTACATATGTTGTTACTCGCACATGTACCACTGAGATATACATTCACTCACTAACACACCCATACACACACTCACCCACCCCAGCAGTCCATCACAGATGCACTCTTGTAATCATGCACCCAGTGAATGACCCACTCTCACATCTATCTACAGAGACTCACACACCCCACCCACACAAACACTCAGGCAGCCATACAGACATTCACCCAGTTTTGTCACTAACCCATGCATTCAGTAAGATACGTTAAATCACTCACTTATACAGTCAGTCACGCACCTACTAAATCAACAATACAGACACTTACACACCCACTCATTCTTCAATACGTCTTTTCCTATATATATTAAAAATATTTAAACTTTACAGAAACACACAGTCACTGGATGATGTCATCAGTGATGTCATCAGTGATGTCATTTGAGATGTCATCAGTGATGTCATCAGTGATGTCACTGACCATGTCATGAGTGATGTAATATGTGACGTCATCAGCAGTGCATTGCGGGGGCGCGAGTTATAGTTAGCTGGACTAACTATAACGGGGGAATTTCACGGGTTTTGTACGAGTGCAATGTCCAACTAACTATAACTGTCCCTAAAACCTATGGCTTTTTCAGTGAATATATATATATATATATATATATATATATATATTCGAACCAATTCTGAACTCCATACAGATCAGACACCGACACAGGGGAATCATTGCTATTCCATTCTTCTATTTATTTCGAAATTTCCGCTATGACGCGTTTCGGCATACCTGCCTTGTTCACATTGGCAGTCGTCAAGAAACAGAATGCTTTATTTAAACAGAGTACTGCGGTCACATGACCCAGTCCTTGGATAGCTATGGAAGACAGACTCACATTACTGCTTTAAATTAGAGATATATACTTTCTCCTTACCAATGTTTTTCAATTGTTTTTTTAAACAAACATAACCACAATTGCATCATTGTCATTAGTACAAAAATTATTATAATTGCAACATCATATCTGTTGATTAAATACTTTAGACAACAATGTGTATATATATTATCTACTGGTCGCCAGTAGATAGTTATAGTTAGGACCTATTTTCCATAGGAAATCCGCGACATTCTATTTGAAATAACTCTTGCGTCGGTTGACGAATCTTCGCGAAATTTTCAAACTTTATGGCCCGCTCCGGTCCGCTCCTACCCTGAAAGTCTCAGGGTGATTCGTCAAGCGGGGGCCGAGAAAAAAGGGGGATCCCAAAACGTGGTTTCCCCATTCATTTTCCCATAGGAAACTTTAGACACGGCTACAGCCCGAACTGCTGAACGGAATGATACCAAATTTGGCAAAGAGGTAGTTCTTGGTTCAGAAAGAACCCTTTTTGTTAAATGGTGTAAATCCGTTCAGTAGTTCCTGTGAAAATCAAAATGAAAATTACATATATATCTATGGACGCGTCGGATTCGCGCACCCTGAGCGCACCCTGCGCGCACCGTCCCGATCACGAGCTGCATGTTAATTGGCTTTCAAGTGGCTGTCAACACTCCAAATCAGGAAGTGTTGGCAGCCATTTTGTCCCTCGATAGAACCGAGGGACAGAAACAAGTGCGCAAAGCGCAAAAGGGGGCAGGGTAGAAACACCCTGACCCCTAGGTCTGCTCAGGGGTCCCACAAGGACCCCTGGGCAGAAAAAGCATTTTTTTTTTAAATCGGCAGGATGCGCTCAGGGTGCGCGGATCCTGCCGATTAGAAAAACCCAGAAGAAACAAGTGCGCAAAACGCACAAAGGGGGCAGGGTAGAAACACCCTGACCCCCTAGGTCTGCTCAGGGGTCCCACAAGGACCCCTGGGCAGAAAAAGCATTTTTTTTTAAATCGGCAGGATGCGCTCAGGGTGCGCGGATCCTGCCGAAAAAAAAATGCAAATTTACCGCCGGGTGGCCCAAGTCCCGGGAGCATGCGGGGGTGGGTTTATTGTTTATATGGGGGCCTCTAAGGCCCCCAAGCCCGGGGACCGCCACCCCCAGGGCTTTATTTAAAAAAAGGTGCGGGAGGGCTCTCCTGCCCACGCACGCCCCGGGGACCGCCACCCCTTGGGGCTTCTTTTTTTAAAATTTAATAACGTGTGGGGGCTCCAGCCCCCCCACACGCCCCGGGGACCACCACCTCCCGGGACACTTAGAAAATAAATGTGGGGGTCCGTTACGGACTCCCAGAGCCCCAGGGAGCACCACCTCCCGGGGCTTTGTCAATGGAGGGAGGGGGCCGCGCGGCCCCCTCCTGGAGCCTGTAATGGCCCTGGGGACCACCACCCCCAGGGCTGGCTCCTGCAGTGTCCCGGGTGCCTACCCCGGGACACTGTAGTTTGCTATGACAGGACGGGAGCCTCGCGGCTCCCGTCCTGTCATAGCAAACTGCTTTGGATATTGGAAGCAAGAGCAGGGAAACCTGCTCTCGCTCCAATATCCAAAGCAAATTGCTTTCCACATGGGGAGCTGCATCTTGGCAGCTCCCCATGTGAAAAGCAATGCCGGCTCCCAAGGGACGCGGGAGCCGGCGGGACTGTGGGGGGATTGGGGACCCCCACAGTCCCCAACGGAGAGGGCCAGCCCCGGGGGATGGGGTCCCCGGGGCAAGTAGTGGCCCGGGAGGGGGGCCACGCGGCCCCCTTCCCCAAAATTAAAAAACAAAAACAAAAAAAAACAAAGGCCGGCCCCGGGGGATGGGGTCCCCGGGGCCATAAGTGGCCCGGGAGGGGGGCCACGCGGCCCCCTTCCCCAAAATTTAAAAACAAAAACAAAAAAAAAACAAAGGCCGGCCCCGGGGGATGGGGTCCCCGGGGCCGATTAAGGCCTCGGGAGGGGGGCCACGCGGCCCCCTTCCAAATTGTTTTTTTTTAAATAAATAGGGGGCAGGCCCTGGGGGATGGGGTCCCCAGGACCATTAAATTAGAAAAGAAGGGGGCCACACAGCCCCCCTTCTTTAAAAAAAAAACAAAAAAAAAACACTGGCATCGCGCCGGAGGCCACGCCCCCTTCTTTCACCACTCTGCAAATGCGCCCCCTGGCACGTTTGCAGATGAGGAACGAATTCCCCTTGTATACTGGGGGTCCCTGGTGGCCAACTAGCCCACCAGGAACCTCCAGTATGCGCCAGGGGGCTGCGTTGCAGAGAGGTGTACAGAGGCCACACCCCTTTTTACACCTCTCTGCAACGCAGCTCTGTGGCGCTTTTTGGAGGTACATGGTGGGCTAGTTGGACTCCATGGACCCTCAGGATTGAAGGGGATTTCATTCCCCAACTTAAAACGCGCCACGGGGCGCGTTTGCACAGTGGTGAAGGGAGGGGCGGGGCTTCAGGTGACATGTGTGCAAACAGGCCCCGTGGCGCATTTTAAGATGGGGAATGAAATCCCCTTCAATCCTGAGGGTCCCTGGGGCCAACTAGCCCACCAGGTACGTCCAGAAAGCACCACAGAGCTGCGTTGCAGAGAGGTGCAAAAGGGGCGTGGCCTCTGAACACCTCTCTGCAACGCAGCTCCCTGGCGCATACTGGAGGTACAGGGTGGGCTAGTTGGACCCCAGGGACCCTCATGATTCAAGGGGACTTAATCCCCCAACTTAAAACGCGCCATGGGGCGCGTTTGCACAGATGTCACCTCAGGCCCCGCCCCTCCCTTCACCATTGTCCAAATATTCCTCTAAAATCAGCCGAACTACGAATTCCGATTTACTCACCTGTTATCAGGAGAGACCTCAGTGCTGCATCTTTCAGCCCAGTACTGATCCTGAAAAGTAATTTTAACCGTACTTACCAGTAACTTGAATTTCCATCCATAGGCTAACATTGACTGGTTTCACTTGGAAATTCTTCTAAGTGTGGAGTTTTGGAACTTTATAATATTCCTCTAAAATCAGCCGAAATACGAATTCCGATTTACTCACCTGTTATCAGGAGAGACCTCAGTGCTGCATCTTTCAGCCCAGTACTGATCCTGAAAAGTAATTTTAACCGTACTTACCAGTAACTTGAATTTCCATCCATAGGCTAACATTGACTGGTTTCACTTGGAAATTCTTCTAAGTGTGGAGTTTTGGAACTTTATAATATTCCTCTAAAATCAGCCAAAATACGAATTCCGATTTACTCAACTGTTATCAGGAGAGACCTCAGTGCTGCATCTTTCAGCCCAGTACTGATCCTGAAAAGTAATTTTAACCGTACTTACCAGTAACTTGAATTTCCTTCCATAGGATATCATTGCCTGCTTTTTGCTGAAAAAGTTTCTAAGTGTCGATTTTGAAACATACAAATATTCCTCTAAAATCAGCTGAACTACGAATTCCGATTTACTCACCTGTTATCAGGAGAGAACCCAATGCTGCATCTTTTAGCCCAGCACTGACCCTGAAAAGTAATTCTAACCGTACTTACCAGTAACTTGTATTTCCTTCCATAGGAATCCATTGTCTGGTTTTCAGCAGAAAAGTTTCAAAGTGTCGATTTTTGAAACATACAAATCTTCCTCTAAAATCAGCAGAACTACGAATTCCGATTTACTCACCTGTTATCAGGAGAGACCTCAGTGCTGCATCTTTGAGCCCAGTACTGATCCTGAAAAGTAATTTTAACCGTACTTACCAGTAACTTGAATTTCCTTCCATAGGCTAACATTGACTGGTTTCACTTGGAAATTCTTCTAAGTGTGGAGTTTTGGAACTTTATAATATTCCTCTAAAATCAGCCAAAATACGAATTCCGATTTACTCACCTGTTATCAGGAGAGGCCTCAGTGCTGCATCTTTCAGCCCAGTACTGATCCTGAAAAGTAATTTTAACCGTACTTACCAGTAACTTGAATTTCCTTCCATAGGCTAACATTGACTGGTTTCACTTGGAAATTCTTCTAAGTGTGGAGTTTTGGAACTTTATAATATTCCTCTAAAATCAGCCAAAATACGAATTCCGATTTACTCACCTGTTATCAGGAGAGACCTCAGTGCTGCATCTTTCAGCCCAGTACTGATCCTGAAAAGTAATTTTAACCGTACTTACCAGTAACTTGAATTTCCTTCCATAGGATATCATTGCCTGCTTTTTGCTGAAAAAGTTTCTAAGTGTCGATTTTTGAAACATACAAATTTTCCTCTAAAATCAGCAGAACTACGAATTCCGATTTACTCACCTGTTATCAGGAGAGACCTCAGTGCTGCATCTTTCAGCCCAGTACTGATCCTGAAAAGTAATTTTAACCGTACTTACCAGTAATTTGAATTTCCTTCCATAGGCTAACATTGACTGGTTTCACTTGGAAATTCTTCTAAGTGTGGAGTTTTGGAACTTTATAATATTCCTCTAAAATCAGCTGAACTACGAATTTCGATTTACTCACCTGTTATCAGGAGAGAACCCAGTGCTGCATCTTTTAGCCCAGCACTGACCCTGAAAAGTAATTCTAACCGTACTTACCAGTAACTTGTATTTCCTTCCATTGGAATCCATTGTCTGGTTTTCAGCAGAAAAGTTTCAAAGTGTCGATTTTCACAAACTACAAATATTCCTTAAAATCGCCTGTATGACTTAAACGCATTCTTTCAACTGTTTACAGGAGATGCACCAGTGCTGGATACAGGATCCACCACTGAGTAAGAAAAAGTAACGATAACACTACTTACCTGCTAAGTGAATTTCCTCCCATAGGATAACATTGGTGATTCTATGTGAAAATGTTTCTGTCAACTTTTAAAATACAATAATATTCCTTAAAAATCACTACTGTAACCAAAACGCTTTTACTCAACTGTTTACAGGAGATGTCCCAGGACTGAATCTAGGATCCAGTCCTGTGGTTATAAAAGTAATCCATAAAGTAACTAATTGCATTTAACTAGAAATTCACATTGAGCTCAATGTTGCATTGTGTTTGAAATTGTATTGCCCATTGCAACAACTGTAACTACTGTACTTAAAAGTCTATTGCCTATTTGCAAAGTATTTAAACTAAAGTAATTCATTCTGAGAAAGTATATTTTGTAATGTAATGTATAATGTAATTACAATGTAATTTAAAAAATAAAATATGTAAAAATAAATAGTTTAAAAAATGTAGTAAATCAGTATCAAAAAATAAATATAACAATTAATACATTTAGAAATTGTCATTTACAAAACCTTTGAAATTCACTGAAAAAACCATAGGTTTTAGGGGCGTTATAGTTAGAAATTAGCATTTAAAAAACCTTTGAAATTCACTTAAAAAACCATAGGTTTCAGGCACGTTATAGTTAGAAATTAGCATTTAAAAACCTTTGAAATTCACTGAAAAAACCATAGGTTTCAGACACGTTATAGTTAGAAATTAGCATTTAAAAACCTTTGAAATTCACTGAAAAAACCATAGGTTTTAGGGACAGTTATAGTTAGTTGGACATTTCACTCGTACAAAACCATAGAAATTCCCCGTTATAGTTAGTTCAGCTAACTATAACTCGCGACCCGCAATGCACTGCTGATGACGTCACATATTACATCACTCATGACATGGTCAGTGACATCACTGATGACATCACTGATGACATCTCAAATGACATCACTGATGACATCACTGATGACATCATCCACGTGATAATCTGATGCACCTCCTCACACCCTAATATAACCTTTGATACACCCACTCTAAATTACAGACTGCCATTCGCAAAACCATAGACACTCCAACACCAATAACTACATACCCACTCACTGATTCTTAGGTCTACACACACATCCACTCACTCACCCATACAGTCACTCATACTTACGGTCACTCAGTACAGAACTATCATATGCACTCATACTCCTATATAGACACTCAAACACCGCCACTCATCCATAGAGGTACTCACACACCTAGTCAGTCATGCAAATAATTAAACACACTGCCATTTACTCACCTATACAGTTATACACACACCAGCTCACTTACTCATACAAATACTAGCACATTCTTACGCTCTTATACAATCACTGATACAAGCACACACTCATCCATACAGTCACTCTCACAATCACACACTCTCGCTTATAGCTATTTATATACTCCAACACACATATATACTGCCTTTCACATATGTAGTTACTCACACATGTACCACTGGGACATACATTCACTCACTAACACACTCTTACACACACTTACCCACCCATACAGCCTATCACAGATGCACTCTTGAAACCATCCACCCAGTGAATCACCCACTCACACATCTATGCACAGAGTCGCACACACCCCACCCACACAAACACTCAGGCACCCATACAGATACTCAGACAACCAATCAATAACTCATATAGACACTCATGTAGCTATTCACAAACCCATGCAGCCACTTACACAGCAACAGACAGACAGTTACAGACATTCACTCAGTTTAGTCACTAACCCTTGCATTCAGTAAGATAGGTTTAATCACTCACTTATAGAGTCAGTCACGCACCTACTAAATCCTTCATCCACACACTTATACACCCACTAATTCTTCAATACACCTTTCCCTATATATTAAAAATATTTAAACTTTACAGAAACACAGTCACTGGATGATGTCATCAGTGATGTCATTTGAGATGTCATCAGTGATGTCATCAGTGATGTCACTGACCATGTCATGAGTGATGTAATATGTGACGTCATCAGCAGTGCATTGCGGGCGCGAGTTATAGTTAGCTGAACTAACTATAACGGGGAATTTCTATGGTTTTGTACGAGTGAAATGTCCAACTAACTATAACTGTCCCTAAAACCTATGGTTTTTTCAGTGAATATATATATATATATATATATATATATATATATATATATATATATATATATATATATATATATATATATTCACGCTCTGGCTTGTTTCTGTTAGTGAGAGTCACTCGAGCACCAACACGAGCTGCAAGCTTCAACTCCTTTATTAGGTACAGAAGACGCCAGCCCTCTGATCTCTTTTACAGCCATGTCACCATTACTGCCAACGCGTTTCGAAGTCCATCTTCTTTGTCAAGGCTGGTGGTGAGATGGAAGCACAGTCCGGCCACAGCCCTTAAATTCATAAAATTGCACGCCCCCTGATGGGCTGTTCTGCATGACTCTGCGCAAAGTGTTATGGGAGCTGAAGTCCCGGAGGGAAATGCGTTCCCTTTCAAGCGCAAACATGTCCTGCTGAAGAATCAAAAGCCCACTGATGGACCTCAGTGGGCGGCCTCCTCCTCAATCCTTTGTTTATGCCCCACGCATAGAAGCCGTTAGATACCAACCCCTGTGGCCCCCTATCATATCGGGGTGGTGCACTCTCGGCGGTCAGAACACCGCCTAATATTCACGCTCCAGCTTGTTTCTGTTAGTGAGAGTCACTCGAGCACCAACACGAGCTGCAAGCTTCAACTCCTTTATTAGGTACAGAAGACGCCAGCCCCCTGATCTCTTTTACAGCCATGTCACCATTACTGCCGACGCGTTTCGAAGTCCATCTTCTTTGTCAAGGCTGGTGGTGAGATGGAAGCACAGTCCGGCCACAGCCCTTAAATTCATAAAATTGCTCGCCCCCTGATGGGCTGTTCTGCATGACTCTGCGCAAAGTGTTATGGGAGCTGAAGTCCCGGAGGGAAATGCGTTCCCTTGCAAGTGCAAATATATATATATATCGCGCACCAACTTCCTGCCTGCCGATCCTGGCAGAACACTCAGGCACGGACCTCAGCAATCTCCAAAGAAGACTTCAAACAACTCCAATGTCGTGAAGAAAGCAGTGTAGATTAAATTAAGAGATTATCCACAAATATACAGGCATAGTGCCTGTCATGACGCGTTTCGCTCGCCACACGCGAGCTTGATCAAATGATGCGCCACGTAAGCAGGAAACCAAATAAATAGCAATATGTGCACTAATGGCTCTGAAAACAACATTGCCACGTGAATGAAAACAGACAACAGACTGGAGCATGTATTTGATGTTCCCATCCTAATTAATAAATGAACTTGAAGAGCTACACAAAAATGTATATATATATATATATATCCAATTACCACTCCTATGTGCATTCACGCACGGCAGGAGAAACGGACGACTTCGTGAGCTGGTTATGCCAATGCAGCGTTTATTTTTAAGTTTCAGGTGCCGTGGATCATGACGCGTTTCGGCCAACGCACTGGCCTTGGTCAAATGATCGCGTTACGTGTAAGTGCAGAATTTATTGGGTACCCATTTACCATGTGACATCAAGTCTGCAACTTGCATAGACAACAAGAAAATACTACTATAGTTACGGCATTGATGCTACTATCTGTTCACAAACAATGGCATAATATTATTCGAGGTAACAATGCGTAGTTAAAGATAAAAATGTTTTGAAAAACCACCTATGAGTTCATTTTGAGAAAAACCATAGCGGAAACTCCAATTAAAAAGCACAAGCTATCAAATCCACAAATGCTGTGATTATATGGGCTTATAATGGTGCATAAAAACATTTCTACACAAAACCTCGTAAATATACAGTCAGAAAATTACCGCCGATAGTTAAAACATCCTTAAAAGAGCCAAAAATAAATACATTTCAATTAATGAGTACTGATTCGTAGTGCAAATACTGCTATGTAAACATTCGATTCATAGTTCATATTCACATTGATTATGTATAACAAAGACTCATTAAAAACATCGCCAAAGTCTAAAGTGCAGAACTGTTACTAAAGTGCAGATAACTAGTGCAAAAGTACAAAAAGTGCAAATACATGGATAAATAGTGCAGATTAAAATACAGTTAGCAGCTGATGTAAATAACAATGTAAAAGTGCAATATACCATAAATGTCAAACCTGCGACTCGTAGCTCAAATGTACCTGGGAGCCCCCAGGTACTGCACGCGGTGTAGCTGGAGAGATCACCTAAGTATGGTAATTACTATGTAAAATTACCTCCATGGCTTCAACAGTGATACTACCCTTCTCTGTTCAAACTGAGTCAAGGCAACTGATCAATATACAGATAGGTCACAATTCTAACAGTAAGATTGACAAAACCATATATGACTATAAACAATTATAAATAGTTATAAAAAATTACAAGTAGTTGTGCAGATCCTCGCATAAATTTAAACCCTGTGGTGCTTTGGTATCCAGTTCAACTATATATTGAGATTCTAGTTGTCTAAACTTTTTTTCTCGATTGCCACCCCGTTTGTTCGGGGTACACTATCTATGACATAGTACTGAAGAACATTAAGATTGTTATTGTGTTCTGTTTTGATATGTCTTGCGACAGGATATGTGGGATCTGAGTTTACCGTTGCACGTAAGTGTTGTAAAATTCGTGCATACACCTGTAGCTTTGTACTCCCGACGTAGCGTAACCCACATTTGCACTGTAAAACATACACGGCATATTCAGTACGACATGTGAAATGACCTCTGAGTTTGATTGGAATGTCAGAGAAGGCGGTGGAGTAGGAGGTAGTATTCACTCGAAACTTGCATGCACGACACGTGCTGCACCTGAAAAAGCCTTTTTTAGGTGATAGCCAACTGATTGTGTTATCACATTTGGGGCTAGTTCTGACTAAGGCATTGTGCATGGAATAAGCCTTGCGGTAAGTAAGGTTAGGTCTAATGGGCAGTATTTGCTTGAGTGTATATATATATACATACAAGGACACAGCTTGTATTCTATGAAATAAAACTTACCCGAAGAACTGGAACTGCGGTGTCGGTGTCTGGCTAAAGGATTACATATGCCAGAGTTGGTTATGGACATATATATATATATATATATATATATACACACATATATATATATACACATATATATATATATATATATATAAATTTATATATTACCTACTGGCAGCCGCCATTAGGTAGTTATAGTTAGGACCTAGTTTCCATAGGAAGATCGTTTTTTCATTTGCCAATATCTTTGCCGTTGTTTGGTGAATATTCGCTACATTTTCAAAACTAATATGCCACTCAGTTCATCTGCTTTGTTGAAAGTTTCGGGGTGATTCATCAAGCGGGGCCGAGGAAAAGTGGGGTCTCAAAATGCTTTTTTTCCATGTTAATTTCCATAGGAAACTTTAGACACGGCTACAGCCTGAACTGCTGAACGGAATTACACCAAATTTGGCAAAAGGGTAGCTCTTGGTTCAGAAAGCCCTCTTTTTGTTAAATGGTGTAAATCCATTCAGTAATTCCTGATAAATTTAAAGATTTCGCAGATATACAACTGTGGCCCAGTGGATCTGCGAACCCTCCCGATCTCGTGCCTGAGATCTGATTGGCTGCCAACACTTCAAATCAGGAAGTGTTGGCAGCCATCTTGTAACTTGGTTGAACCGAGTCACAAGAGAAAACGTGAAAAAATAAGAAAAGGGTGCAGGGTAGAAACACCCTGACCCCCTAGGCCTGTTCAGGGGGTCCCACAGGGACACCCAGGGCCCCAAAAAGCATTTTAAAAAGAATTTTGGCAGGATTCATGGTGGATCCAGAAATCCAGCTGAAAATGTAAAAAAAACAAAGGATGGACTCCCGTGCTTCGTTTCCTTTAGGCCCCCGGGTGGGCCAGGTCCCGGGGCAATAATAAATAGAGATGCAGGGGCCACTCGGCCTTCCCACAGCCCTGTGGATGTCCACTTCCCCGGGCGCTATGTTGACAATTATGTTTATAAATAATGTGTGGGGGTCTCCAGCCTCCCCACACAGCCCCGGGGACCACCACCTCCCGGGCTAGTTTCCAAATGGGAGGGGGGCCATGCCGCATGCTGCGTGGCCCCCCTCCCCAGGCCAATTTCAGCCTCAGGGACCCCAGCCCCCGGGTTCTGGCCATTTTTTAAAAAATTAAAAAGGGAGGTGGGCCAAGTGGACCCCTCCCTGGCAATTTTCGGCCACGGGACCCCATCCCCGGGCCTTGGCCAAATTGTTGGGGACTGCGGGGAGCCCCAATGCCCCTGCAGTCCCTGCCGGCTCCCCACCGCCTGTGGGAGCCAACATTGCTTTTGGGCAGAGGGAGCTGCTAACATATATATTTATTTTCACACGCATATATATGTGTTTGTGTGTTCATATAATTATACATTTATATATTATTAAATATATATATATATGCACACACATATATGTGTTTGTGTGTTCATATAATTATTTATTTATATATTATATTAGTGAAATTTATTTAACCCCTTTGGTGCTTGCGTCGGCCAATGGCCGACGCAAGCACTACCTCCCTGGTGCGGCGCACGTCCATTGGCCGTCACCAGGGAGGGCCCCTTTAAACCTCTGGTGCATCGCACCGGAGATTGTTTTTTATTCCCCCTGGGGAGACGTGGAAGGCTTTCCGTGTCTCCCCCACCCCCTCCCGCCCATCTGTGACATCAGCGCGCGCGAGCGCTCTGCAGCGTCACTGATTTCCCCACCGGAGCCGAGGACAGCAGCAGGTAAGGCCGCGCTCGACTCCGATGGGGAAATCCGACAGCGGCCTCCCCAGCTTTCAGGAGGCCTCGTTTGAAAGGGAGAGTCTCCCCTTTCAAGCGAGGCCTTCCTGAAAGGGTTTCCTGGCCGTGGATGTCTTTGGGGGGGTCGGCCCTCGTGGTAATGGGTCGGCCCCCCCCCCAGGGGCATATTTTTTTTTATTTTTAAAAGTTGGCTTTGTTTGGGGTGCGCGATCGCACCCCAAAATGAAAAAAAAATGGAGAAAAACAATGGCGGCGATATTGGCAGGGGGTCGGTCCTCCTGCTCAGTGGCCGACCTCCTGTGGGGGCATATTTTTTATTTAGACATGTTGGCTTTCCTTGGGGGGCACAATCGCCCCCCAAAAATACTAAAAATATTTTTTTAAAGTACGATGGTGGCAATATTGGCAGGGGGTCGGTCCTCCTGCTCAGTGGCCGACCCCTGTGGGGGCAAATTTTTTATAGCTATGTGCTTTCCGTGGGGCCACAATCGGCCCCCAGGAAGCCATAGCTATAAAAAATTAGAGAAAGAGAGAGATCTTTCTATATATCTATATATATATATATATATATATATATATATATATATATATATATATATATATATATATAGAGAGAGAGAGAGTCTCTTTCTCTCTGTAGATGATATATGTATATATATGTATCTATATACATATGTATGTGTATATAGATACATATATATACACAAGTCTAAAGAGTGAATGATATATATATGTATCTATATACATATATATGTATAGATATATGTATATAGATACATATATATAAATATATGTAGAGATAAAATCTATGTATATATATATATATGTGTCCGTGTCCGTGTGTGTGTGTGTGTGTATATATATATATATATATTCACTGAAAAAACCATAGGTTTTACGGACAGTTATAGTTAGTTGGACATTGTACTCGTACAAAACCCGTGAAATTCCCCGTTATAGTTAGTCCAGCTAACTATAACTTCGCGCCCACAATGCACTGCTGATGACGTCACATATTACATCACTCATGACATGGTCAGTGACATCACTGATGACATCACTGATGACATCTCAAATGACATCACTGATGACATCACTGATGACATCATCCAGTGACTGTGTGTTTCTGTAAAGTTTAAATATTTTTAATATATATAGGAAAAGACGTATTGAAGAATGAGTGGGTGTGTAAGTGTCTGTATGGATGATTTAGTAGGTGCGTGACTGACTGTATAAGTGAGTGATTTAACGTATCTTACTGAATGCATGAGTTAGTGACTAAACTGGGTGAATGTCTGTATCCGTCTGTCTGTTGCTGTGTAAGTGGCTGCATGTGTTTGTGAATAGCTACATGAGTGTCTATTTGAGTTATTGAATGCTTGTGTGAGTATCTGTATGGGTGCCTGAGTGTTTGTGTGGGAGGGGTGTGTGCGACTCTGTGCATAGATGTGTGAGTGGGTGATTCACTGGGTGGATGGTTTCAAGAGTGCATCTGTGATAGACTGTATGGGTGGGTAAGTGTGTGTAAGAGTGTGTTAGTGAGTGAATGTATGTCCCAGTGGTACATGTGTGAGTAACTACATATGTGAAAGGAAGTATATATGTGTGTTGGAGTATATAAATAGCTGTAAGCGAGAGTGACTGATTGTGATAGTGGCTGTATGGATGAGTGTGTGCTTGTATCAGTGATTGTATAAGAGCGTAAGAATGTGCTAGTATTTGTATGAGTAAGTGAGCTTGTGTGTGTATAACTGTGTAGGTGAGTAAATGGTAGTGTGTTTAATTATTTGCATGACTGACTAGGTGTGTGAGTACCTCTATGGATGAGTGGCGGTGTTTGAGTGTCTATATAGGAGTATGAGTGCATATGATAGTCCTGTACTGAGTGACCGTAAGTATGAGTGACTGTACGGGTGAGTGAGTGGATGTGTGCGTAGACCTAAGAATCAGTGTGTGGGTATGTAGTTATTGGTGTTGGAGTGTCTATGGTTTTGCGAATGGCAGTCTGTAATTTAGAGTGGGTGTATCAAAGGTTATATTAGGGTGTGAGAAGATGCATGAAATTATCACACGGATGATGTCATCAGTGATGTCATCAGTGATGTCATTTGAGATGTCATCAGTGATGTCATCAGTGATGTCACTGACCATGTCATGAGTGATGTAATATGTGACGTCATCAGCAGTGCATTGCGGAGGCGCGAGTTATAGTTAGCTGGACTAACTATAGCGGAGGAATTTCACGGGTTTTGTACGAGTGCAATGTCCAAATAACTATAACTGTCCGTAAAACCTATGGTTTTTTCAGTGAATTTCAAAGGTTTTTAAATGCTAATTTGTAACTATAACGTCCCTGAAACCTATGGTTTTTCAGTGAATTTCAAAGGTTTTTAAATGACAATTTTTAAATGTATTAATTGTTATATACATTTTTTAATACTGATTTACTACATTTTTTGAAACAATTTTTTATAACATATTTTATTTTTTAAATTACATTGTAATTACATTATACATTACATTACAAAAATACTTTCTCAGAATGAATTACTTTAGTTTAAATACTTTGCACATAGGCAATAGACTTTTAAGTACAGTAGTTACAGTTGTTGCAATGGGCAACACATTTTCAAACACAATGCAACATTCAGCTCAATATGAATTTCTAGTTAAATGCAATTAGTTACTTTATGGATTACTTTTCTAACCACAGGACTGGATCCTAGATTCAGTCCTGGCACATCTCCTGTAAACAGTTGAGTAAAAGCGTTTTGGTTACAGTCGTGATTTTTAAGGAATATTATTGTATTTTAAAAGTTGACACTTAGAAACTTTTCTCATAGAATGACCAATGTTATCCTATGGAAGGAAATTCACTTAGCAGGTAAGTAGTGTTATCGTTACTTTTTCTTACTCAGTGTTGGATCCTGGATCCAGCACTGGTGAATCTCCTGTAAACAGTTGAAAGAATGCGTTTAAGTCATACAGGCGATTTTTAAGGAATATTTGTAGTTTGTGAAAATCGACACTTTGAAACTTTTCTGCTGAAAACCAGACAATGGATTCCTATGGAAGAAAATATAAGTTACTGGTAAGTACGGTTAAAATTACTTTTCAGGACCAGTACTGGGCTGAAAGATACAGCACTGAGGTCTCTCCTTATAACAGGTGAGTAAATCGGAATTCGTATTTCGGCTGATTTTAGAGGAATATTTGTATGTTTCAAAAATCAACACTTAGAAACTTTTTCAGCAAAAAACAGGCAATGATATCCTATGGAAGGAAATTCAAGTTACTGGTAAGTACGGTTAAAATTACTTTTGAGGATCAGTACTGGGCTGAAAGATGCAGCACTGAGGTCTCTCCTGATAACAGATGAGTAAATCGGAATTCGTATTTCGGCTGATTTTAGATGAATATTTTAAAGTTCCAAAACTCCACACTTAGAAGAATTTCCAAGTGAAACCAGTCAATGTTAGCCTATGAAGGAAATTCAAGTTACCGGTAAGTACGGTTAAAATTACTTTTCAGGATCAGTACTGGGCTGAAAGATGCAGCACTGAGGTCTCTCCTGATAACAGGTGAGTAAATCGGAATTCGTATTTCGGCTGATTTTAGAGGAATATTTTAAAGTTCCAAAACTCCACACTTAGAAGAATTTCCAAGTGAAACCAGTCAATGTTAGCCTATGAAGGAAATTCAAGTTACCGGTAAGTACGGTTAAAATTACTTTTGAGGATCAGTACTGGGCTGAAAGATGCAGCACTGAGGTCTCTCCTGATAACAGGTGAGTAAATCGGAATTCGTATTTCGGCTGATTTTAGAGGAATATTTTAAAGTTGCAAAACTCCACACTTAGAAGAATTTCCAAGTGAAACCAGTCAATGTTAGCCTATGTAAGGAAATTCAAGTTACTGGTAAGTACGGTTAAAATTACTTTTCAGGACCAGTACTGGGCTGAAAGATGCAGCACTGAGGTCTCTCCTGATAACAGGTGAGTAAATCTGAATTCGGATTTCGGCTGATTTTAGAGGAATATTTGTATGTTTCAAAAATCAACACTTAGAAACTTTTTCAGCAAAAAGCAGTCAATGATATCCTATGGAAGGAAATTCAAGTTACTGGTAAGTACGGTTAAAATTACTTTTGAGGATCAGTACTGGGCTGAAAGATGCAGCACTGAGGTCTCTCCTGATAACAGGTGAGTAAATCGGAATTCGTATTTCGGCTGATTTTAGAGGAATATTTTAAAGTTCCAAAACTCCACACTTAGAAGAATTTCCAAGTGAAACCAGTCAATGTTAGCCTATGAAGGAAATTTAAGTTACCGGTAAGTACGGTTAAAATTACTTTTCAGGACCAGTACTGGGCTGAAAGATGCAGCACTGAGGTCTCTCCTGATAGCAGGTGAGTAAATCGGAATTCGTATTTCGGCTGATTTTAGAGGAATATTTTAAAGTTCCAAAACTCCACATTTAGAAGAATTTCCAAGTGAAACCAGTCAATGTTAGCCTATGAAGGAAATTCAAGTTACCGGTAAGTACGGTTAAAATTACTTTTGAGGATCAGTACTGGGCTGAAAGATGCAGCACTGAGGTCTCTCCTGATAACAGGTGAGTAAATCGGAATTCGGATTTCGGCTGATTTTAGAGGAATATTTGCACAATGGTGAAGGGAGGGCGGGGCCTGAGGTGACATCTGTGCAAACGCGCCCCGTGGTGCGTTTTAAGTTGGGGGATTAAGTCCCTTGAATCATGAGGGTCCCTACGGGCCAACTAGCCCACCAGGAACCTCCAGTATGCGCCAGAGGCTGCGTTGCAGAGACATGTACAGAGGCCACACCCCTTTTACACCTCTCTGCAACGCAGCTCTGTGGCGCTTTCTGGACGTACCTGTTGGGCTAGTTGGCCCCAGGGACCCTCAGGATTGAAGAGGATTTAATTCCCCATCTTAAACGCGCCACGGGGCCTGTTTGCACACATGTCACCTGAGCCCGCCCCCTCCCTTCACCACTGTGCAAACGCGCCCCGTGGCGCGTTTTAAGTCGAGGATTAACTCCCTTGAATCCTGAGGGTCCCTGGGGTGCAACTAGCCCACCATATACCTCCAAAAGCGCCATAGAGCTGCGTTGCAGAGAGGTGTAAAGGGGCGTGGCCTCTGTACACCTCTCTGCAAGGCAGCCCCCTGGCGCATACTGGAGGTTCCTGGTGGGCTAGTTGGCCCCAGGGACCCCCAGTATTCAAGGGGTCGTTCCCCCTCTGCAAACGCGCCAGGCGCGCTTGCAGAGTGGTGAAGGAAGGGCGGGGCCTGCGGGCCCGATCTTTTTAAATTTTTTAATTATTTTTTTTTGGGGAGGGGGCCGCGTGGTCCCCTCCCGAGCCCTACTTGCCCGGGGACCCCATCCCCCGGGGCTGGCCCTCTCGTTGGGGACTGTGGGGGTCCCCAATCCCCCACAGTCCCGCCGGCTCCCGTGTCCTACGGGAGCCGGCATTGCTTTACACATGGGGAGCAGCTAACATGCTGCTCCCCATGTGGAAAGCTAATGTGCTTGGATATTGGAAGAGAGAGCAGGTTTCCTGCTCTCTTCCAATATCCAAAGCAGTTTGCAATGACAGGACGGGAGCCGCGAGGCTCCCGTCCTGTCATTGCAAACAGCAGTGTCCCGGGGTAGGCACCCCGGGACACTGCAGGAGCCAGCCCTGGGGGTGGTGGTCCCCAGGGCCATCAAGGGCTCCAGGAGGGGGCCACGCGGCCCCCTCCCATTCAGGTCACAGCCCGGGGAGGTGGTGGTCCCCGGGGCTCTGGGGTCAAAACGGACCCCCATTGTAATTTTTCTTAGTGCCCGGGAAGGTGGTGGTCCCGGGCGTGTGAGGGCTGGAGCCCCCACACAGGTTTTAATTAAAAAAGAAGCCCCGGGAGGTGGTGGTCCCCGGGGCTGCGGGAGAGCTCAGAGCCCTCCCGCACCATTCTACATAAAGCCCGGGGGTGGTGGTCCCGGGGCTTGGGGAGCCTTAGAGGCCCCCACACATCAAGTTAACCCCCAGCATGCCCCCGGGACTTGGCCCACCTGGGGCCAATTAATATCGAGCGCGGAGACCGCGCTTCGATTTTCCGGCAGGGTTCGCGCTCCCTGAGCGCATCCTGCCGATTTTTAAAAAAAAGTATTTTTTTTGCCCAGGGGTCCTTGTGGGACCCCTGAGCAGACCTAGGGGTCAGGGTGTTTCTACCCTGCCCCCTTTGTGCGCTTTGTGCACTTGTTTCTGTCCTCGGTTCTACCGAGGGACAAAATAACTGCCAACACTTCCTGATTTGGAGTGTTGACAGCCAATTAACATAAAGCTCGTGCTCGGGAGGATCCGCGGCCCTAGATATATCTATCTTTTTACTTTTCATTTTCTCAGCAACTACTGAACGGATTTACACCATTTAACAAAAGGGTTCTTTCTGAACCAAGAACTACCTCTTTGCCAAATTTGGTGTAATTCCGTTCAGCAGTTCGGGCTGTAGCCGTGTCTAAAGTTTCCTATGGAAAATTGCATGGGAAAACGCGTTTTGGGACCCCCTTTTTCTCGGCCCCGCTTGGCGAATCCCCCGAGACTTTCAGGGTAGGAGCAGACCGGAGCGCCCCACAAAGTTTGAAAATTTTGCGAAGATACGTCAACCGGCAAGAGAGTTATTTCAAATAGAATGTCGCGGATTTCCTATGGATAATAGGTTGTAACTATAACTATCTACTGGCGACCGCCAGTAGATAATATATATATATATATATATATATATATATATATATATGCTCCTTGATGCACAGTGAGCAGCGCACTTGCGGACGGGTGCTTCACAAACGCGAGTGCGCCCGCGATATTTATCCAGGCTCTGTTTCCTTGCTTCCCAAAAGAAAAACAGCACTCGCTGGGGCAGTTGCTAGAGTTTATTGGCCTCCGCGAGTGCTGTTTCGTTTTGGAAAGCAAGGAAACGAGCTTGGATATATATATATATATATTATCTACTGGCGGTCGCCAGTAGATAGTTATAGTTAGGACCTATTATCCATAGGAAATCTGCGACATTCTATTTGAAATAACGTTGGCGCCGGTTGGCGAATCTTCGCGAAAGTTTCCAACTTGTTGGGCGCTCCGCTCCGCTCCTACCCTGAAAGTCTCGGGTTGATTCGTCAGCGGGGGCCGAGAAAAGGGGTCCCAAAACGCGTTTTCCCCATTCATTTTCCATAGGAACCTTTAGTCGCAGCTACAGCCCGAACTGCTGAACGGAATTACACCAAATTTGGCAAGAGAGTAGCCCTTGGTTCAGACTGGTGCCTTTGGCTTAAATGGTGTAAATCCGTTCAGTAGTTCCTGAGAAATTCACAAGTAAAGTCACATATATATCTATGGCCGAGTAGGGTCAGCGTACCCTCCCGATCACGAGCTGCATGCTAATTGGCTGTCAGCTGGCTGTCAACATTCCGATTCAGGAAGTGTTGGCAGCCATTTTGTCCTCGGTAGAACCGAGGGACAGAAACAAGTGCGCAAAGCGCACAAAGGGGGCAGGGTAGAAACACCCTAACCCCTAGGCCTGCTCAGGGGTCCCACAAGGACCCCTAGGCAAAAAAGCATTTAAAAAAAAAAATCGGCAGGATGCGCTCAGGGTGCGCGGATCCTGCCGAAAAAAAAATCGAAGCGCGGTCTCTTGCGCTTTGATGTTAATTGCCCCGGGTGGGCCAAGTCCCGGGGGCATGGTGAGGGTTAAATTTATGTATGGGGGGCCTCTAAGGGCCCCAAGCCCGAGGACCGCCACCCCCGGGCTTTAACTACAAAATGGTGCGGGAGGGCTCTTTGCCCTCCCGCTGCCCCGAGGACCGCCACCTCCCCGGGGCTTCTGTTTAATTTTTTTAACCTGTGTGGGGGGCTCCAGCCCCCACACGCCCAGGACCGCCACCTCCCGAGGCACTAAAGACTTAAAATGGGGTCCGTTTGGACTCCATAGCCCAGGGACCACCACCTCCCTGGGCTTTGAAAATGTGGGGAGGGGGCTGCGGCCCCCCTCCTGGAGCCAGTGATGGCCCTGGGGACCGCCACACCCCAGGGCCGGCTCCTGCAGTGTCCCGGGTGCCTACCCCGGGACACTGCTGTTGCAATGACAGGACGGGAGCCTCGCGGCTCCGTCCTGTCATTGCAAACTGCTTGGATATTGGAAGAGAGGCAGGAAACCTGCTCTCGCTCAATATCCAAAAGCTGATTGCTTTCCACATGGGGAGCAGCATGTTAGCTGCTCCCCATGTGGAAAAGCAATGCCGGCTCCGCGCAGGAGCGGGGAGCCGGCGGGACTGTGGGGGTTTGGGGACCCCCACAGTCCCCAACGAGAGCCAGGCCCCGGGGGATGGGGTCCCCAGGGCCATAAGTGGCCAGGGAGGGGAACCACGCAGCCCCCTCCCCAAATTTTAAAAAAAAAAAGTGCAAGGCCGGCCCGGGGGATGGGGTCCCGGGGCCTTAAATGGCCTGAGGGAGGGGGCCACGCAGCCCCCTCCAAATAAAAATCGAGGCCATGCCCCGGGGGATGGGGTCCCCAAGGCCAATACAGGCCCAGGGAAGGGAAGCCACGCGGCCCCCTTCCCGTTTTTTTTTTTTTTTTATTAAAAAAAAAAATGCTCAGGTCCCGGGGGATGGGGTCCCCGAGGCCAAAAGTGGGCAAGGGAAGGGGGGCCACGCAGCCCCCCTCCCATTAGTGATGTCATTTGAGATGTCATCAGTGATGTCATCAGTGATGTCACTGACCATGTCATGAGTGATGTAATATGTGACGTCATCAGCAGTGAATTGCGGGGGCGCGAGTTATAGTTAGCTGAACTAACTATAGCGAGGGAATTTCACGGGTTTTGTACGAGTGCAATGTCCAGCTAACTATAACTGTCCCTAAAACCTATGGTTTTTTTCAGTGAATATATATATATATATATATATATATATATATAGCGAGCGATATATCTATATATATATATATATATTCAGAAACACAAAGGATGCCGCACTCCAGAGATTGGTTTCAGAGTTGCTTTATTTTCACCACGACTGGTGGTAGTGGTGGTGAAAATAAAGCAACTCTGAAACTGATCTTGGAGTGCGGCATCCTGTGTTTCTGAATTTAAATATCGGGTAAGGATTCTACCCGTTGCTGCCTGCACCAGGTATTGAGCGCTCTGACATTGGGAATTAATTTTATATATATATATAAATATTTATTTACAGAGATATTTCTCAGTGCTGAAATTATGAGACTGTGAAAGAACTATAATGAGTCTCTTTGAAGTTACCTGAAAGGCAGTAAAGTGTGGTACTGCTGCAGAGTACAAAAAAATTTCTGCTAGATAGAGATATCTGACTTTTGTGTAGTGGCAGTTTTGACGCCATAAAGGGTATGCTGAAATGAACAGATCGGTATTATGTAGACAGCTAAGTGGATTAGTAAAGCCACAAAGTAGAAACACTTTGTAACAGACTAAATGTATGTGAGAGAGGGGCTATGGAGAGATGAGGGCACGTTTGCAAGGATGGTAGTGGGCGCATCAAAGGAGGTCATAGTGTGCAATTGTAAAGCACACGTTCACCCGTAGGCATCTTGGCGCCAAAATGATGGTCGCACTGGCTCCCACCAGCGCTAAAAGGCTGTGATGATGGGTATGTGGCAAGGTAAAGTAATACTGTGTCTTTTTCTCTCTTTCTTAGTCTTTTTGGAGAGCGTACAGAGTTCGCAAAGGTAAGGTGACTTCGTCATTATTGACTTAAACACTTCACTCACGCACACACCCACCTACACTTTAAAACCAACAACCTATCTGCCTTCTACGTAGGATTGTGTTTTAAAAGGATAGTTTAGGCACTAGCAGAGATGGCATATCGTTGGATGAATGTTGCCCAGGCCCTAAATCTGGTTCTGGAGTCCAGCTCTGAGGCAGGATCAGAGACTGAGACAGCAGATACTGAGACAGCATCTGAGGGAGAGGACAATGGAGCCGAATCTGGGAGTGACTTTTCAGTCGGCGCAGTTCCATCCGATGACTCATCGTCCAGCGATTCTGAAGGAGACGATGTCAGTCGTGCTGTGCCTTTGCCAGCACAGTCTGTGCAGCAGGACACCCGTAACAGGTTAGAGCAACCCAGAGTGCAGGCACGTGCGGCCGCAAGCACAGACGGAGTGCTGTCTTGCAGCCTCCCAATTTAGTTCAGCCCCAAATTCCGCCTTTCACTGGTGACGCTGGATGTAAAGTAGATACGGCAAATTTTTTGCCAATTGACTACTTCCATCTCTTTAATGGTGTTGACTTCCTAGACGAAATTGTGCAGCAAACAAATTTACGTGCCGAACAATTTCTGAGGGAGCAAGGAGGCACTCTTGGGCCTCATTCTAGGAGCGCGCAAGTGGACTCCCACTTCTCTAGGGGAGTTGAAGATATTTTTGGGCCTCACGCTTAAAATGGGGGTAGTGCATAAACCAACCTTGCTATCCTACTGGTCTACTCGCACGGTTTGGTTAACCCCCATCTTCGCACCATACATGAGCAGAGATCGTTTTTGCTATTGCAGCGCATGCTGCATTTCAATGACAACTCTGCTGCATTGCCCGGGACCATCCAGACTATGACAGGTTGTTCAAAATTCGGCCTGTCGTGGAACATTTGTCTGCCAGGTTTCCAGAGGTTTATACTCCTGGAAAGAATATAGCCATTGATGAGTCCTTGATCTTGTATAAAGGGCGGCTGCTGTTTAGGCAGTACATTCCGAGCAAACGTGCTCGCTATGGCATCAAGCTGTACATGTTGTGTGAGAGCTCGACTAGCTATGTGTACAGCTTGAGAGTGTATACAGGGAAGGACACAACTCTTAACCCTGTAGGTTGCCCTCCCATGCTAGGGGTCACAGGAAAGATTGTATGGAGCTTGTCCAGCCACTTCTTCACAAAGGTTATAACCTTTATGTGGACAATTTCTATACAGGAGTAGAGCTGTTCAGTGAGCTCTATAAAGCTGGCACCGTGGCTTGCGGTACAATTCGTTGTCGCCGCAAAGGATTCCCGCAGGAGCTTGTTTGCAAGAAGCTCCAGAAATCCCAGAGCACTGCGTTGCTTTCCAATGAACTGCTCGCAGTTAAGTTCTCAGATAGGCGTGATGTGTACATGCTCACTACAATTCATGCTGAGAGCACTTCCCCTGTCACGGTTTGGGGTCAGATGGCCGAAGTCCACAAGCCCACCTGTATACTTGATTACAACAAGTACATGGGCGGAGTGGACAAGAACGACCAGGTTCTTCAGCCATACAATGCGAGTCGTAAAACTCGCACTTGGTATAAGAAACTGTTTACGCACCTGATCCAGATGGCAACATACAATGCGTATGTTGTTTATCGTGAGACCACCACAGCAAGACTCATGTCTTTCCTTGACTTTCAGTTGTCTGTGATTGAAAGTCTTACTGCTACAGAAGCAGAAGCCTCCACTTCATGTGTTCTGGAGGACGTGGCAAGGCTGCAGGAGCGACACTTTGCAGATAAAATTCCTGCAACACCCAAAAAGGAGCGACCATGTCGTCGTTGTAAAGTGTGCTCGATGCAGGGAAAGAGGCAGGAGACTCGTGTTTACTGTCCCCAGTGCCCAAGTAAGCCTGCCTTCTGTTTTCCTACTTGCTTTATGTTGTATCACACTAAAGCAAAATACTGGGAAATTGACTGAGGTGGAGCTGCCAATAGGATAACCTTTCAATTGGTGTGAATGGATACCTACTGTCTGTGGGCCACTCCTTCACTACGCAAGCAGCTGCAGGATATTTCTTCCTCTACTTCATGAAATCATGGACTTCTCAACACCTTTATCTGCTTTCAGAACGTGGTAGTTGTTCTGTTCGCCAATTGACAAGTGCATTATAGTCCCCACGCTGCACATACTGGTGGACAGAACATATGCCACGTTGTCATGGAGTACCCGTGTTTCACATTCAACCGTTCTTCGTAGTTTATGATGTTCTCTTTAGGAAGTTTTGAACATTTCCAGCATGTTTGCCTTAGTTTCAAAGGTAGATATGCTTGCTCAGCTCGAGAAATGTTTTTGCGGCATACTCGGGCACCCCACAACTTGCATCCACAAACTGGAAGGAGTTGGATAGAGCATTGTGAGAGCATTGATAGCTTGTGACAGAAATGTTCACTCAAGCTTCAAGTAGTTAGAGATGAAAGGCATTAGTATAGGGTCTCTTAACAATTGGACAGGGTTAGTCAGGACTCTGAGGACAGACACACGAACGGGTTAGAACAGCTTACGGTAGGTACGCTTTCCGAGGAATATTGCAAAGGTAGAAGGCAGATAGTAAAGGTAGTATAGATACACGTCCTGACTTCTTCTTCACCCATGGATTCAAATCCATTGCTGCCACACTCACACTGAATTTACTGTAGTACTAATGGGTCAATGCTGCTTGCCATGTTCATCCTCCGTTAGAACTTAGTAGATGGTCAGTTTGCTGTATGATAAGTGCATTACAGTCACTGCACATAACGGTGGATTGGACATATGCTACGTTGTCACGGACTACCCTTGTTTCACATTCATCCGTTCATAGTTTATGATGTTATCTTTTGAAAATTTCCAGCATGTTTGCCTTAGTTTCAAAGGTAGATATGCTTGCTCAGCTCGAGAAATGTTTTGCGGCATACTCGAGCACCCCCAACTTGCATCCACAAACTGGAAGGAGTTGGATTTAGCATAGTGAGTGCACTAAAGGTGCATGAAAGACATGTCTTCCTGAGCCTCATGTGGCTGTCATGGAAGTCATTAGTATAGGTTCACTGGGCATGAGTTCGGTAACGTTCTGGAAGAAGGAGGTGGAGACTTGACAGGTGGTAGAATATAGTCAAAGTCATTATGTCTTGTGGCATATGAATGTGATGGGCCCTTGCATGGCGGCAGTATGTTTGTGTGAGTGCAAGTGATATGGTTGTTTGGGCCCGTGGCTGGCGGTACGGAAGTCTTGTGTGTGGTGTGTGAATGGCGTGTGAATGGACCATAAAGTGGTTGGTGCCGTGATGTGGCTTTATGGCTCCCCTTCAGAAGGCTTGGCTTCAATATTTATATACTTTGATAAGTATTTGTGCTTTGAAGCCAGCGTTTCTGGAGGTGCTAAAACCAACCTGTGTAAGTGGTGGATTAGCTTTATCAAATGAGTGTTAGATTTATATTTGTGTCGGTTTAATGGCCTTTTGTAAGATATTTTTTTCACAATGGGTAGCAGGGGACTTTCTGCCCTAGCTCAGTCGTCACCTAGGCAAACCTTTACATTTTTGAGTAGTAGACAAAGGGGAAGTACAAGGGTGAATGACTTGCGTGGTTCTCACTGTTTTTTTACCCAACATGCCCTGCTAGCCTCATATTTTGTTGAAAAAAATCACTATTTCCACACATTTTTGTGTGGGAAAGTTGTGGCATCGCCGGGCAGACATGCATTTCCTACCACCCAGTGTTCCCCAAGGTCTCCCAATAAAAATGGTACCTCACTCGTGTGTGAGGCCCAAGTACCCGCGACAGGCTAGGGCCCAAAACGTATTGAGGTGACATTAAAATTGCCTATCACAAAACAACCTGGTTTTGCAAGGGGGGTCACCTCGGTTTTTGGCCCCGTGCTCGGCGGCCAGCTAGGGAAACCTATCAAACCCACACATTTCTGAAAACTAGACACCCGGGGGGTTCCAGGGAGGTATGGCTTGCGTGGATCCCCCAACGTTTTCTTACCCAGAATCCCCTAAAAACCTCGAATTTAGCTGAAAAAATCACCTTTTCCACACATTTTTGTGTGGGAAAGTTGTGGCATCGCCGGGCAGACACGCATTTCCTACCACCCAGCGTTCCTCAAGGTCTCCCGATAAAAATGGTGCCTCACTCATGTGGGAGGCCCAAGTACCCGCGACAGGCTAGGGCCCAAAGGTATTGAGGCGACATTAAAATTGCCTATCACAAAACAACCTGGTTTTGTGAGAGGAGTCACCTTGGTTTTTGGCCCGTGCTCGGCGGCCAGCTAGGAAACCTATCAAACCCACACATTTCTGAAAACTAGACACCTGGGGGTTCCAGGGAGGTATGGCTTGCGTGGATCCCTCAACGTTTTCTTACCCAGAATCCCCTGCAAACCTCGAATTTAGCTGAAAAAATCACTTTTTCCACACATTTTTGTGTGGGAAAGTTGTGGCATCGCCGGGCAGACACGCATTTCCTACCACCCAGCGTTCCCCAAGGTCTCCCGATAAAAATGGTGCCTCACTCGTGTGGGAGGCCCAAGTACCCGCGACAGGCTAGGGCCCAAAAGGTATTGAGGCGACATTAAAATTGCCTATCACAAAACAACCTGGTTTTGTGAGAGGAGTCACCTGGTTTTGGCCCCGTGCTCGGCAGGCCAGCTAGGAAACCTACCAAACCCACACATTTCAGGAAACTAGACACCCGGGGGGTTCCAGGGAGGTATGGCTTGCATGGATCCCCCAACGTTTTCTTACCCAGAATCCCCTTCAAACCTCGAATTTAGCTGAAAAAATCATTTTTTCCACACATTTTTGTGTGGGAAAGTTGTGGCATCGCCGGGCAGACACGCATTTCCTACCACCCAGTGTTCCCCAAGGTCTCCCGATAAAAATGGTACCTCACTCGTGTGGGAGGCCCAAGTACCCGCAACAGGCTAGGGCCCAAAACGTATTGATGTGACATTAAAATTGCCTATCACAAAACAACCTGGTTTTGCAAGGAGGTCACCTCGGTTTTGGCCCCGTGCTCGGCGGCCAGCTAGGAAACCTATCAAACCCACACATTTCTGAAAACTAGACACCCGGGGGTTCCAGGGAGGTATGGCTTGCGTGGATCCCCCAACGTTTTCCTACCCAGAATCCCCTGCAAACCTCGAAATTAGCTGAAAAAAATCACTTTTTCCACACATTTTTGTGTGGGAAAGTTGTGGCATCGCAGGGCAAACACGCATTTCCTACCACCCAGCGTTCCCCAAGGTCTCCCGATAAAAATGGTACCTCACTCGTGTGGGAGGCCCAAGTACCCGCGACAGTCTAGGGCCCAAAACGTATTGATGTGACATTAAAATTGCCTATCACAAAACAACCTGGTTTTGCAAGGGGGGTCACCTCGGTTTTTGGCCACGTGCTTGGCGGCCAGCTAGGGAAACATATCAAACCCACACATTTCTGAAAACTAGACACCCGGGGGGTTCCAGGGAGGTATGGCCTGCGTGGATCCCCCAACGTTTTCCTACCCAGAATCCCCTGCAAACCTCGAATTTAGCTGAACAAATCACTTTTTCCACACATTTTTGTGTGGGAAAGTTGTGGCATCGCCGGGCAGACACGCATTTCCTACCACCCAGCATTCCCCAAGGTCTCCCGATAAAAATGGTACCTCACTCGTGTGGGAGGCCCAAGTACCCGCGACAGGCTAGGGCCCAAAACGTATTGAGGTGACATTAAAATTGCCTATCACAAAACAACCTGGTTTTGCAAGGGGGTCACCTCGGTTTTTGGCTCCGTTCTTGGTGGCCAGCAAGGGAAACCTATCAAACCCACACATTTCTGAAAACTAGACACCCGGTGGGTTCCAGGGAGGTATGGCTTGCGTGGATCCCCCAACGTTTTCCTACCCAGAATCCCCTGCAAACCTCGAATTTAGCTGAAAAAATCACTTTTTCCACACATTTTTGTGTGGGAAAGTTGTGGCATCGCCGGGCAGACGCGCATTTCCTACCACCCAGCGTTCCCCAAGGTCTCCCGATAAAAATGGTACCTCACTTGTGTGGGAGGCCCAAGTACCCGCGACAGGCTAGGGCCCAAAACGTATTGATGTGACATTAAAATTGCCTATCACAAAACAACCTGGTTTTGCAAGGGGGGTCACCTCGGTTTTTGGCCCCGTGCTCGGCGGCCAGCTAGGGAAACCTATCAAACCCACACATTTCTGAAAACTAGACACCCTGGGGGTTTCAGGGAGGTATGGCTTGCATGGATCCCCCAACGTTTTCTTACCCAGAATCTCCTGCAAACCTCGAATTTAGCTGAAAAAATCACTTTTTCCACATATTTTGGTGTGGGAAAGTTGTGGCATCGCCGGGCAGACATGCATTTCCTAGCACCCAGTGTTCCCCAAGGTCTCCCGATAAAAATGGTACCTCACTCGTGTGGGAGGCCCAAGTACCCGCGACAGGCTAGGGCCCAAAACATTTTGTGATAGGCAATTTTGATGTTGCCTCAATACGTTTTTGGCCCTTGCCTGTCGCGGGTACTTGGGCCTCCCACGCAGTGAGGCACCATTTTATCGGGAGACCTGAGAACACTGGGTGGTAGGAAATGCATGTCTGCCAGCGATGCCACAACTCCCACACAAAATGTGTGGAAAAGTGATTTTCAAGCTAAATTTGAGGTTTGCAGAGATTCTGGGTAGAGAACGTTGGGGGATCCACGCAGCCATACCTCCTGAAACCCCGGGTGTCTAGTTTTCAGAAATGTGTGGGTTTGATAGGTTCCCTAGCTGTCCGCCGAGCATGAGCCAAACCAGGTGACTCTTGCAAAACCAGGTTGTTTTGAGATAGACGATTCTAATGTCACCTCAATAGGTTTTGGGCCCTAGCCTGTCGCAGTATGGGCCTCCCACGCAGTGAGTACCATTTTATTGGGAGACCTTGAGAACACTGGGTGGTAGGAAATGCGTGTCTGCCAGCGATGGCACAACTTTCCCACACAAAAATGTGTGGAAAAGTGATTTTCAGCTAAATGTGAGGTTTGCAGGGATTCTGAGTAAGCGTTGGGATCACGCAAGCCATACCTCCCTGAAACCCCAGGTGTCTGGTTTTCAGAAATGTGTGGGTTTGATAGGTTTCCCTAGCTGGCCGCCGAGCTACGGGCCAAAGCCGAGGTGACCTCTGCAAAACCAGGTTGTTTTGTGATAGGCAATTTAATGTCACCTCAATGCGTTTGGACCTAGCCTGTCGAGTACTGGGCCTCCACGCAGTGAGTACCATTTTATCGGGAGACATGGAACGCTGGGTGGTAGAAATGCGTGTCTGCCCGGCGATGCTACACTTCCCACACAAATGTGTGGAAAAGTGATTTTTCAGCTAAATGCGAGGTTGCAGAGGATTCTGGGTAAGAAAGCGTTGGAGATCCACGCAAGCCATACCTCCCTGGAACCCCGGTGTCTAGCTTTCAGAAATGTGTGGGTTTGATAGGTTTCCTGGCTGGCCGCCGAGCATGGGGCCAAAGCAGGTGACTCTTGCAAAACCAGGTTGTTTTGTGATAGGCAATTCTAATGTCACCTCAATACGTTTTGGGCCCTAGCCTGTCGCGGGTACTTGGGCCTCCCACACAGTGAGTACCATTTTATCGGGAGACCTTGAGGAGCGCTGGGTAGTGGAAATGCGTGTCTGCCCGACGATGCCGCAACTTTCCCACGCAAAATGTGTGGAAAAATGATTTTTCAGCTAAATTCGAGGTTTGCAGGGATTCTGGGTGAAAGCGTTGGGGATCCACGCAAGCCATGCCTCCTGGAACCCCCGGTGTCTAGTTTTCAGAAATGTGTGGGTTTGATAGGTTTCCCTAGCTGGCTGCCAGCACGGGCCAAAGCCGAGGTGACTCCTGCAAAACCAGGTTGTTTTGTGATAGGCAATTTTAATGTCACCTCAATACGTTTTGGGCCCTAGCCTGTCGTGAGTACTTGGGCCTCCCACACGAGTGAGTACCATTTTATCGGGAGACCTTGGGAACACTGGGTGGTAGGAAATGCATGTCTGCCCGGCGATGCTACAACTTTCCCACAAAAATGTGTGGAAAAAGTGATTTTGTCAGCAAAATTCGAGGTTTGCAGGGGATTCTGGGTAAGAAAACGTTGGAGATCCACGCAAGCCATACCTCCTGGAACCACCTGGGTGTCTAGTTTTCAGAAATGTGTGGGTTTGATAGGTTTCCCTAGCTGGCCGCCGAGCACAGGGCCAAAAACCGAGTGACCCCTTGCAAAACCAGGTTGTTTTGTGATAGGCAATTTTAATGTCACCTCAATATGTTTTGGGCCCTAGCCTGTCGCGAGTACTTAGGCCTCCCACACAAGTGAGGTACCATTTTTATCGGAAGACTTGGGGAGCGCAGGGTGGGTGGAATTTGTGGATCCACGCAGATTCCAGAACTTTCCACCACAGAAATGTGAGGAAAATGTGGTTTTTTACAATATTTTAGGTTTGCAAGAGATTCTGGGTAGCATAACCTGGTGAGAGCCAGCCAAGTCACCCCATCCTGGAGTCCCCTGGGTGTCTAGTTTTAAAAAATGTATAGGTTTCCTAGGTTTCCCTAGGTGCCGGCAGAGCTATGGTTCAAAATCTACAGCTAGGCACTTTGTTGAAAAAGGGTCAGTTTTCACTGTGAAAATGTGGTGTGTCCACGTTGCGTTTTGGGCCATTTCCTGTCGCGGGTACTTGGGCCTCCCACACAAGTGAGGTACCATTTTTATCGGAAGACTTTGTGGAACGCGGGGTGGGTGGAAATTTGTAGATCCATGCAGATTCCAGAACTTTCCACCACAGAAATGTGAGGAAAATGTGTTTTGTTTGACAATTTTTTAAGTTTGCAAGGGATTCTGGGTAACAGAACCTGGTGAGAGCTAGTCAAGTCACCCCTTCCTGGATTCCCCTGGGTGTCTACTTTTCAAAAATGTATAGGTTTGAAAGGGTTCCCTAGGTGCCGGCAGAGCTAGGGTTCAAAATCTACAGCTAGCCACTTTGTTGAAAAAGGGTCAGTTTTCACTGCGAAAATGTGGTGTGTCCACGTTGCGTTTTGGGCCGTTTCCTGTCGCGGGTACTTGGGCCTCCCACACAAGTGAGATACCATTTTTATCGGAAGACTTTGGGGAACGCGGGGTGGGTGGAATTTTGTGGATCCACGCAGATTTCAGAACTTTCCACCACAGAAATGTGAGAAAAATTTGTTTTTTTGGACAATTTTTTAGGTTTGCAAGGGATTCTGGGTAACAGAACCTGGTGAGAGGCAGTCAAGTCACCCCATCCTGGATTCCCCTGGGTGTCTAGTTTCCAAAAATGTATAGGTTTTCTAGGTTCCCCTAGGTGCTGGCAGAGCTAGGGTTCAAAAACTACAGCTAGGCACTTTGCCAAATAAGGGTCATTTTTCACAGTGAAATTGAGGTGTGTCCACGTTGCGTTTTGCGCCATTTCCTGGTGCGGACACTAGGCCTACCCACACAAGTGAGGTACCATTTTTCTCGGAAGACTTTGGGGAACGCGGGGTGGGTAGAAATTTGTGGATCCACGCAGATTTCAGGACTTTCCACCACAGAAATGTGAGGAAAATGTGGTTTTTTTGACAATTGTTTAGGTTTGCAAGGCATTCTGGGTAACAGAACCTGGTGAGAGGCAGTAAAGTCACCCCATCCTGGATTCCCCTGGGTGTCTAGTTTTCAAAAATATATAGGTTTGCTAGGTTTCCCTAGATGCAGGCAGAGCTAGGATTCAAAAACTACAGCTAGGCACTTTGCCAAAAGGGTCATTTTTCACTGTGAAATTGGGGTGTGTCCACGTTGCGTTTTGCGCGATTTCCTGTCGCGGGCTCTAGGCCTACCCACACAAGTGAGGTACCATTTTTCTCGGAAGACTTTGGGAGACACGGGGTGGCTAGAAATTTGTGGATCCACGCAGATTTCAGGACTTTCCACCACAGAAATGTGAGGAAAATATGTTTTTGTTGACAATTGTTTAGGTTTGCAAGGGATTCTGGGTAACAGAACCTGGTGAGAGGCAGTAAAGTCACCCCATCCTGGATTCCCCTGGGTGTCTAGTTTTCAAAAATATATAGGTTTGCTAGGTTTCCCTAGATGCAGGCAGAGCTAGGATTCAAAAACTACAGCTAGGCACTTTGCCAAAAAGGGTCATTTTCACTGTGAAATTGGGGTGTGTCCACGTTGCGTTTTGCGCGATTTCCTGTCGCGGGCTCTAGGTCTACCCACACAAGTGAGGTACCATTTTTCTCGGAAGATTTGGGGTACGCGGGGTGGGTAGAAATTTGTGGATCCACGCAGATTCCAGCACTTTCCACCACAGAAATGTGAGGAAAATTTGTTTTTTTTGACAATTTTTTAGGTTTGCAAGGGATTTTGGGTAACAGAACCTGGCTAGAGACAGTAAAGTCACCCCATCCTGGATTCCCCTGGGTGTCTAGTTTTCAAAAATGTATAGGTTTGCTAGGTTTTCCTATATGCAGGCAGAGCTAGGATTCAAAAACTACAGCTAGGCACTTTGCCAAAAAAGGGTCATTTTTCACTGTGAAATTGGGGTGTGTCCACGTTGCGTTTTGCGCCATTTCCTGTCGCAGGCTCTAGGCCTACCCACACAAGTGAGGTACCATTTTTCTCGGAAGACTTTGGGGAACGCAGGGTGGGTTGAAATTTGTGTATCCACGCAGATTCCAGAACTTTCCACCACAGAAATGTAGGGAAAATGTGTTTTTTTACCATTTTTAGGTTTGCAAGGGATTCTGGGTAACAGAACCTGGTGAGAAGCAGTCAAGTCACCCCATCCTGGATTCCCCTGGGTGTCTAGTTTTCAAAAATGTATAGGTTTGCTAGGTTTCCCTAGGTGCCGGCAGAGCTAGGGTTCAAAAACTACAGCTAGGCACTTTGCCAAAAAGGGTCGTTTTTCACTGTGAAATTGTGGTGTGTCCACGTTGCGTTTTGCACCGTTTCCTGTCGCGGGCACTAGGCCTACCCACACAAGTGAGGTACCATTTTTCTCTGAAGACTTTGGGGAACGTGGGGTGGGTAGAAATTTGTGGATCCGCGCAGATTACAGACCTTTCCACCACAGAAATGTGAGGAAAATTTGTTTTTTTGACAATTTTTAGATTTGCAAGGGATTCTGGGTAACAGAACCTGGTGGGAGCCAGTCAAGTCACCCCATCCT
The DNA here is from genome assembly GCA_963921515.1 of Calotriton arnoldi. Classification (NCBI taxonomy): domain Eukaryota; kingdom Metazoa; phylum Chordata; class Amphibia; order Caudata; family Salamandridae; genus Calotriton; species Calotriton arnoldi. The sequence continues at coordinate 351,709 of CAWUFW010012367.1, read as the reverse complement.
GGATTCCCCTGGGTGTCTAGTTTTCAAAAACGTATAGGTTTGCTAGGTTTCCCTAGATGCCGGCAGAGCTAGGGTTCAAAAACTACAGCTAGGCACTTTGCCAAAAAGGGTCATTTTTCACTGTGAAATTGGGGTGTGTCCACGTTGCGTTTTGTGCCATTTCCTGTCGTGGGCACTAGGCCTACCCACACAAGTGAGGTACCATTTTACTCGGAAGACTTTGGGGAACGCGGGGTGGGTGGAAATTTGTGGATCCATGCAGATTCCAGAACTTTCCATCACAGAAATGTGAGGAAAATGTGTTTTTTTGGACAATTTTTTAGGTTTGCAAGGGATTCTGGGTAACAGAACCTGGTGAAAGCCAGTCAAGTCACCCCATCCTAGATTCCCCTGGGTGTCTAGTTTTCAAAAATGTATAGGTTTTCTAGGTTTCCCTGGGTGCCAGCAGAGCAAGGGTTCAAAAACTACAGCTAGGCACTTTGCAAAAAAAGGGTAATTTTTCATTGTGAAAATGTGGTGTGTTCACGTTGCGTTTTGAGCCGTTTCCTGTCATGGGCACTATGCCTACCCACACAAGTGAGGTACCATTTTTATCGGGACACTTACAGTAATTCAGATTTGTAAAGCAACTGTTATTACCTATTGACTTTCGATGCATTTCTGCCTTCCAAATGAAAGACAATGTGTAAAAAGAAGTTATTTTGAAAAATGACCTATAATTCTCATGCTAGTATGAGTATTACCAATTTCAGAAATGTGCAAATATCTACTGTTTCTAAACTCTATATTGTGTTCCCATTTCAGAAATACATAGGAGTCTTTCATACCGAATATTCCATGTATACATTTTCCCAGAATAATTGCTATATACCCGGTACATAATAAAAAACCATTGCAAGACGCTGCTCAGTTTTTGGTTCTGGGTTCGTCGGGTTCTTGGTGAACCTACAAGTCCTATATATCCCCACAACCAGTAAGGTCCAGTGGATGTAACGGTATATTGCGTTCAAAGAGCAGTCATAATTAGAAGAAGTTACAGGTGAAAGCGTTGACACAAAAGGCTGTTTTTTTCACCTTTTCCATTTTTCCTATATTTAACTGTTAGTTTCTATAAAGAAACCTTGATGGATTTACACAAATGACCCCATGCTGAATTCAGCATTTTGTCTACTTTTCTAAAATGTATAGATTTCCAGGATCCATTATTGCTTTCATACCCATTTCTACCATTAACTGGAAGGAGGTTGAAAGCACAAAAAATAGCAAAAATAGGCTATGTCCCAGAAAAATGCCAAAACTGTGTAAAATGTTTTGGTTTTCTGACAAAAGTCTATCATTCCCTAAAAGCTGGGAAAATGGAGATTTCAGCCCCACAAACCCTTTTTGATACCATTTGCAGGGAAAAACCCAGACGCTTTCATATGCGGGACTTTTTTCCCATTTTTCCCCAAAAACCAATATTTAGCTGTATTTTGGCTAAAATCTGGGACCCCTCCAGGGGAATCCACAAACCCTGGGTACCTTTAGAATCCCCATGATGTTGGAAGAAAAGGACGCAAATTTGGCGTGGATACCTTATGTGGTCAAAAAGTTACAGAGGCCTAATCGCGAACTACTACAAATAGCCAAAAAAGGGCTCAGCACTGGGGGGGGAAGGCCCAGCAGTTAAGGGGTTAATTTACATTATATTAAATATTAACATATTTCACATATACTACTTTCAACTCTATTTATACTAAAAATATATATTTTTAATGTTTTTGGCAAGATTAGTGTCAACAAAAACAAATTTCAGATATTTTTGTAGTTGCTATAACAAGTATAGGGACACGATATTTTGATATACAATATTTTTTACATCATATTTGTGTCAAACTATATTGCTTACCTCGATATTGTGTCAGTTATCTCCAGGTAGATGACTTCCCCTTTCTTTTCCAGGATAGGATAAGGCACAGTCCACTTGTCCTGAAGTGCTCTGGGTGCTACTGGCTCCAAAACCCACACCAACAGTGCTGGCTGGTATTCCACCTTGAGGACATTTGATCATGCAAGTGCTTGACAAGTTCCTGGCTGGACCTCCAAATACTTGTTTGCCTTCTTCATGTATTCAGCCATTCTAGAGCAAAGGCCTAACATAAATTCCACACTATCTTGCTTGGGCTCTTTGAGGGATCTCTCCCAAACCTCTCTTACTAATCTTGAGGGGCCTTTTACTCCCTTCTGAGGAATCTCCATGTAGGGAAACAAGAGGCATGGCAGGAGAACATCCTTTCTTCTTCTGAGTCTTTAAGGTAAACCTAAAATCATGCCACACAAGACCATTTCCTTGGGGATGGTAGGGGATACTGAACTCATAAGTCACACCACACTCATCCCACATTGCGTTCAGATAAGCTGACATAAAGTTACTACCCTTATCTGAAATAAACTCCTTAGGGAACCCAAACCCTGGTGAAGATTCCAAGGAGGGCCCTGGCCACTGCAGGAGCAGTGACTTTCCTAAAGTGAATATCTTTTGAATAAGTGTTGGCCTGGTCCACTACCACCAAGATAAACCTGTTTCCAGATGCTGTTTTGTGGGTCAAGAGGACCAACAATGTCAATCCCCACCCCCTCAAATGGAGTCCCTTCTACAGGTAGTGGTATTAGGAGAGCCTTTGGCTTGCCTCCTGTCTTTCCACTGGCTTTACAGATGACATGGGAGCAAAAGAACTCCTTCACTTTTTGAGACATCTGAGGCCAATAGAAATGGTTAATCAACCTTCCCCATGTCTTGGTTTGTCCCAGTTAAGGGGAAGTCATGGGCCAGGTTAAGGAGGAACACTCAGTGTAACTGGGGGACCATCACTCTCCTGGTTGCCCCTTGTTTGGAGTCCCTTGCCTCATTATACAGGATTTCCTACTCCTAGTAAACCTTTTGGGTATCACTGAAATCACCTTGTTCTTGCCTGGTAGCGCACTGTCTGAGGCCTTTAAGAGTGGGACAAGTCTTTTGTCCCTGACTCAAGTCCTCTCTGGAAGGATATCTTGCTCCTTTGAGTTCTGACACCTGGAAGTTGGATCCCCAGCCTTCCTGCCCTTTCTCTTGATGCTAGGGCCCTGGGTCATTCTTCCAGGTTCCAAGATCCCTTGACCTTCCCTCAAGGCCTTTTGTGTTCTTGTGGAAACATATACCCGTTAAGGAAGACCTAATATTTCTGCATGAGTCCTTCTCTCCACTCTTGCCAAGGCAAAATTCTCAATGTAATTTCCCAGGTGGCACTCCACTGGAATGGCAGGGGACATAGCTACTTTCTTTAGGCCAGTGAGTCCTCCCCACTCAAAGTCCACCACAGCTAATGGATGTAACTTTGCAACATTGTCAGAGTTGTCAATCTGGTGCACCTCATCAGGGAGTATCTGGTCTGGGGAAACCAGATTGGCCATCAACATGGTTATGATGGCAACTGTATCCCTCAGAACCTGTACTTCAACCCCACTGATTCTTGATCACTGCTTGTACTTTTCCATACTTCAAGGCCAATGGGACAAGGATTTGACTTCCTTCTCACCCAGGAAACTCAGGTAGCCTAGGTATACCCTTTGCAATTCCCAGGGACAACTTCCAACCCATCCTTACAATGGTAATGCCTTTGGGATGGTCACCACACCAGTGGGTAACTTCTTAGTGTCCACAGCATCTCCCTTCTTGTACCCTGGCTGTTTAAAGTCATAGCACACCCCTCATTGAAGTGTCATAATGCTTTGCCAGGTACCCTCTCCATTTGGAATGGAATGTGGCTCTGGGCTCCATCCCTTGGGCACTCTTTGAGAGACTCTTTCTTTTCTCTCCTTGCCCCCTCTTTCCCCTGATGGGCGGGACTGTCCTATTTTCTTGTGATCACTACAATGGGACTTTTTGGGCACCCTAGTGCTTACCTACTCATCAGCCATCTTGCCTAGCTCTCTGGGACTAGATATCTTTGAATCCAACAGATGCTGGTTTACCTTCTCTGAGGAATAGTTACCATATATGTGCTCTTTAACCATCAAATTAGAGTCCTTCATAAGTGTCCACCCTATTACCCTTTATCAAGTCCTGCAGTGACTTCACAGAAGCATCCACAAAATTCCCCCACATCTGTGTTGCCCCATTGTGAGTGTTCCTAAACGTTTGCATGCATTCCTCAGGAGTCAGACCAAATAGCTCAACAAGTGCTTCCTTCAAGTGGGGATAAGATTCAGCTACCTCGTTCTCTGGTGTTAGGGGCCTATCTCTACGCACTGTTGGGACCATTTCCCACAACAGGGACCCCCAGTGTTGGGAACCCACCCCTCTCACCCCTGGATCCCTCTCGTAGTATGCTAGCCATTTGCCTCTCATAGTATGTTAGCCATTTGTCTATGTCGCCCCCCTCAAAAAATCTAGGAACAGTGCCTTTGGATAACTTGGGATCATAAGCACCCCTTGCAGTTACCACTGGATCATTGCTGCCACCATCTTTTTTGCCCGTGATGCCCAGCTTGGTCCTTCATTCTGCCAGGGCCAACTTTCTGTCCTCCAAGGCCTGTGTTCTCTCCTCCAGCTCTAGGAGGCTTATCTGAGCCTCAAGGTTTTTGGGTCTCCTTTCTGAAGTGAATTTCTTCTCACTGCCACAATTGGATGGCCTCCTTTGACAGATAGTGAGGGTCAGGGTGTCATTGTCCCCCTCCTCCTCAACGATTTCTTTATTTTCCTCTTCATCCCCACCCTCGAGTTATTTCACTTTCCAGTTGTGCTTCGGTTCTTCTTGCTTCCTCCCAAGCCCTGAGAGCCTTCTCCAGGGCCTCCATTTTGGCAGAGATGCCTTAACTGATTTTTCTTTCCTTGCACAGCACCCTCAGGTTATTGATCCTCAGGAGGGGCAAGGTGGCCAAGTTGATTTCCATGTTCTCCAAACTTTTTCTAGTTTACAATCTTTGACAACATTTTCATGAACTTTTGGAAACTTTTCTAGAAGTGTTTGGCTACTCTGGTCCCCATTGGGTGACCAAATCTGACAGGGGGAAGTTCAGAGGGGCCAATGGGAAGCATAAAGACAGCTACCTTGGCACCAAAGCAGTCTCAAGTCCAGTTCAAGCTGCTATGGATGAACTGCAATAGACTTCAATCTAATTGTCCTGGTCCAAGGAATACAGGATGCTGAAGATTCTGTATGATAGTAACCCTGGGCGGAGTTCGCGGAATTGCACTACGCGGAACACCGCGAAGTGTAAAAAAAACTCCGTCGCACTACGCAGAGCTCCGCGAGCGGCGGAGGACGATAGAAAAATGCAGTTTGTGGTGATTGCACAATGCTGGATGTTTGTCCGCACTGTGCAATCATTGCGAACGGCACCATGCACAGTGCAAGCGGCCCCTGCTTTCCTTTTCTGCCGCTCGAGTAGGTTTTTACTCGAGCGGCAGCTTTCTCAACGCGAACGGGCAGTTTCTCAACGCGAGCTGTCGCGAGCATACGCGACCACTCGCAATGAGAAACCTGACCCCCGCGTTGAGAAATCTCACCGGGATGTTGATTTTCCACGCTCGCGCTCGCCAACTTGATGTTGACGATCGCGAGCGAGGAAAAATCTCGCCGGGAGGTTGATTTTCCTCGCTCGCGGTCGCCAACTTGACGTTGACGAATGCGAGCAAGGAAAAAAACTCCGCTCCGCAATGCGAGGCAGAGTTTTTCGGAACTCCGCGATCTCTGCGTAACGCGGAGTGCAGAAAACTCCGCAAACTCCGCGAGCGGAGTTCACCGCCCAGGGTTATATGATAGTTAGAATCTTGTGTGGTCAACGGGGGTCTTTCTGGAGCTAATCCTCAGTCCATGGTCCAGGTGGGCCTATTTTGGCCACAGGGGTCGATGTCCCTTGAAGTCCTCTTTGGTCCAGCAAAGTCCAGTTTCCACTGGACTACTGATCTCTTTGTCACAGCGAAACCAGCAGTACCCTTTGGTGAAGGCTACTGTTCGTCTTTGGTAACCAAACTGCATTCTGATGACTCTCTTAGGTCCGGCAGACTCGGGTGCAACTTTGGAGCCTTGGGACTCAGTCATCAAGGCTGTACATTGGTGGTCAGTGGTGATCAGGCGATTGTGGTGCTGATTGGACACAATGGACTTCTTCAGCTTTTGTGTCCCTGGTGCTATACCAAGAAATCAGCCAACAGACTCTTGGAGGATTCTGGTGTATTATGTGTGGTTGTGTGACCTCACCATGTAATACACCCATGAAACCATCTTGGGTACAGTCAGGCTCCTTTATAAAACCTCGTGCTCAACCCTGGGTAACTGTGGCATCAGCCAGCAAGGCTTAAACAAAGTAACTAGTGTAAAGCATTTTGAAGCACCAAAAACAGAACAAGAAAGTCACACAACACAAAAGAAACCCAACACCAATTAATAAAAATAGATTATATTTTTACAAATCTTTAGACACATGTTACACCTGACATCCTTAGGGTGGTCTTTTCCCAAACTTTTTGCTTTTTTACCTCCACGTTTTGCTGTATCTTTTTGTTGGCCTCAGGACTCTGAGCACTTTACCACTGATTATCAGTGCTAAAGTGCATGTGCTTCTTTCCTAAACATGTGTGTAATTGGTGTATACCTGATTGGCATATTTAATTTACTTGTAAGTCCCTTGTAAAGTGATATGCCATACCCAGAGCCTGTAAGTTAAATGCTACTGGTGGGCTGCAGCACTGATTGTGCCAACCACAGAAGTAGCCTTTCAAACCTGTCTCAGGCCTGCCACTGCAGTGCCTGGGTGTACAGTTTACTGCACTTCGAATTGGCATTAAAAACTACTTGCCAAGCCTTAAGCTCCCCTTTTATTACATATAAGTCACACCTAAGGTAGGCCCTAGGTAGCCATAAGAGCAGGGTGCTATGTAATTAAAAGGTAGGACATGTACTGTTGTGATTTGCACGTCCTGGTAGTGACAAATGTATATTTAGTTTTTCACTACTGTGAGGCCTACCCCTCTCATAAGTTAGCATTGGAAATTCCCTTATACCTTTTTAAGGGGCCTTTCCTGATCAGAGAGGAATAGCTTTTTCATGTTTTATATCTTTTGATTGGTAATGATAAATCCTCTTACTGGTGAAGTTGGATTTTACCTTACTGTTTTAGAAATTACACCTTTAGAAAGTGGACATATCTCTGCACTTACTGCTCTGTGTGCCTGACAGCCTGCCTCCAATGCACATGAGGGCTGGGTAACACCTACATTTGTGCATTCCCTCTAGACAGCCACAACACGAGACACTCAACTGTATCTGCATTTATGCGCATTCTGATGAGTCTTCATGGGTATGGAGGGATGGGAGGGGTTCACACTCGACTTGAAAAGATAGTGTCCTGCACACACACAAAGTGCTGCTCACCCCCCACAGATAGCCTGGCAGACAAGACTGGGTTGAAAGGGATCCTTGTGCACTTCAGAGGGCTCATTTGAAGTCACCCCTACATCAAAGGCAATTTTGGGTGTAAGTACTGGGGCTCTGACTCCTTCAAATCAGACGCTCTTTGGACCTGTAACCAGACACTGCTGGCTCTACATCTGCACATTGCCAGAAGGACTGCTGTGCTGCAAGGAGGGACTGCCATTCTTCTAACGGTTCTGCTGTGTTGGCCTGCTGCTGTTGAGCTGCAGGAGGGACTGCCACTTTTCTACCTGCCTTGTTGTGCTGGCCTGCTGCCTGCTACCTTTTTCTGTGTTGAATTCTGAGTGTTTTCTAAGGGCTTGTTGTCTTGCCCCCGTTCTCAAAGTCTCAGGGTCATCAAAGACTTCATGTTTATAGTCACTGCACTGCTGTGAGGGACATTCTGCGCGAGCCAGCGTGTCGCCCTGTATGATATAAGGTGCTGTCAACACCAGCGCTCCACTGTGCACCAGATAAGGCTGCCATTTTGTGACAATCAGTGCATTAATCCCGATAAGATAAAGTGCCCCGTTCTTGTTTCACCGAAAGACCTGCATTTCATTTGCCAAACTGCAGCGGAGTCCCAACGAACGCCAGCACGTCTCCTCTGATCCCTGCCTTCCTACTGTCAAGAGTTGCTAGGGCGACAACTTGCCCCACTTCCCACTCCGTTGGAGGGTAGCCATCACCACTGCTCGCTGCCATCAGCACCTCATGAAGAAAGACTCAGCACGGCCGTTGTCGCACAACCCTAATATCAAGGTACTCTGCCTCCCGAGACCCCGAGGGTCTCTGTTGCCAAGCTATGCGTAATCGCGGGTGGCCTAGCTTGCATAAAGCATACCGGTCTCGAGGTACCGACCAAAGATCTTTCCTGAAAGGACTTTCAGAGTCCTGTTTTGGGCACTCCAACATTCAGCACGTCTATTTGTCGATCCCCGACTGGGATCTTTACAACTGCACTCAATTTACCATAAAGAGTTTCATTGAAGTGAATGTGTTCAGTTCTACATTTACCTCTGTACAACATGCATAACTCGCAAAGTATTTAATGAGATCTTTATTATTTTTGGTCTTTTGTTGGTTATAATATACTAAGCTATTTTTATAAATCCTGTATGGAGTCTTTTTGTGGTGTATTCATTGTGTTACTGTGTGTGTGCACGTGTGTTGCACATGTGTGTTGCACAAATACTTTACACATTGCCTTGTTAGGTAAGCCTGCCTGCTCTGTGCCAACCTACAAAATGGTGAGCTCAGGTTATCTCAGTGGTGTATCTAGCTTACCTTGACTAGAGTAGTGGGTTCGGCCTGGCCTGGGTGCATATCTTAGCCAATCAGGAACTCCATTTCTAACAACACCAAGATGAACGAAATCGACCTGAGTGTTTCAGAGAGAGATTTTTAAAGAAAACGTAAGTTTCGGAGAGAGATTTTTAAAGAAAACGTAAGTCACAGCACATCACAGCTTTTTACTCTAAAGCGCAAACAAACATTGCTAACCGTCAAGTTTAGAAACATTTTAAAAGTTTGAAAGAGTTGTATTTGGCAACTCCAAAAATAGGTTATTCCAATTTACACCTTGCATGCAATACAAATGCATATATGAGAGGCAAATGAATTCAGCATTAGTGAATGTACCATTATGGCAGTTGCTTTAGTTACTTGGTGCCGAAGCTTTGGTACTGTCTTCCTCTATCAATTCAACAGGCCCCATCCAAAGCGTCTTTCAATAAAGAGTTAAAAACTAAGGGGCCTATTATGATGGCGGGCGGATCGCCACCGCCCGCCATAACTCCCCGTCCGACGCCCATTTACCCCCCCCCGCCATATTAGCATGGCGGGGGGTACCGCGGTGGACGGAAAGACCGTCCGCCGCTTGTCAGCCGGCAGGCAATCATCACGATTGCCTGCCGGGTGGAAAAGGCCCACAATATGGTGGCGGTGCCTTGCAGGCACCGCCAGCCATATTATGATGGGTGCGTGGGGCATGCCTTCCCATGGCGGAGACTCCGCCATGGAAAGGCATGCGGAGAATGACTTTGGGGGCCAGTTGCGGGCCCCCGTGGGGGTTGGGGGGTGGATGGCTGCACTTGGGGGGTACCCATGGTACCCCCCTTCATTGGCGTGCACAAGGTGGCAGGCACCGCGCGGTGCCTGTCACGTTGTGCATGCCAATGCACAACATGCATATTTTACATTGCGGCGGGTGCTGCTTACAGCACCGCCCGCCGCAATGTAAAAGGTGTGGGATGCGACCGCCAGGGTGGCGGTCACATCCTAATTGGCACAGCGGGACCGCCGCACCTCTGGCGGTCGGTCCCGTTTACCGTTACGGTGGCGGGCAGACAAAGTCCGCCCGCCATCGTAATGGGGCCCCTAGATCTTTATTTCTGACTTTTAATGGTCTAGAATTTCTTATGTCCACTCTTCTCATGGTGCGGAGTCCTATAGATGGGACACTTCATTTGAAGTAACTAGGCGCTCTATAAATTGCGTTATTACTATTTTTATTATTATTTTCTTCGAAGATAATGTATGGCAAAAACAATGGGCCAGATAAACACTAAATTCATAGCGAACGTAACAATTAGTGATGATGATTTTATAGGGACCGTTTGGTCACTTTTCACGTAAGGTTTTTTCATTTTTTAGGAGAAGATGCCAGCCACATTCAGTCATTTACTCCTACTGAAGGTCTAGGGAGCGTGCCAAAGTCTCTTACATGTTAATAAGCATAAGCCAGGAATCCACTTGGTAAATAACAGCACATAAGAATCACTTTACTCTGCTTGGGAAGGGAGGCTCTTCAACTCATTTTTTACACCACTTCTGAATATTGGAGTTTTTGGCAAATTATTGATTTTGTTTTTCTGCTGTGAGACACACTAACTGAGCAATCCAGAAGAACGTTTATTTATGGTATACCATAACCACCATTTACCACTCTCCAGCACTATGCACATATATGAAAGTACAAATCTACTAGAGGGCGATCACAAATGTTTAGTTATTAAATACAACCCCTTCGTATCACACAAGTCCTTTCGCCTCTCTGCTTACCCAGTAACGTTTGCATGCTGCTCCTTGGAAACTTCTGTCCCGCAAATATTATCTAAGCTGTGATTGCCAAAGACTGTGCCTTACACCACAGCCTACATGATGCTGGCTCATGGAATACTTTGCTTCAGCATGTGCCTGGCGCTCCACATGATACTCACAATCTCTCTGCTCTCACAATCAAAACATATGCCTCCATCAGCCTAGTAGGGTGATTCCATCCACAACAGGGCGACTCCATCAACAGCAGAGCACGCGTACCTGGCACTGAACATAATTGCAGGAGAGATGTGGCTTAACTCACAATCTCTCTGCTCTCACAATCAAAACATATGCCTTCATCAGCCTAGTAGGGTGACTTCATCCACAACAGGGCGACTCCATCAACAGCAGAGCACGAGTACCTGGCACTGAACATAATTGCAGGAGAGATGTGGCTTAGTTTTGTTAGGGCTAATTCACTTGATACATGGATGATCTTGTCAAATGCAGTGGATGAGTGAAAGCATGACAAAGGATTTATGTGAGTCCACACTGAGGAATAGAACTAATTGGACTAGACTTCAGAAGTCTGGTAAGGAATATTTGGCCTGATTTAGAGTTTGTCAGAGATAAAAAAAAAATCCTGAGCTTTCTGCAGGGAGTGCTAAATCTAGAGGAGAATCTGCTGGTGGAATTATCTCCATATCTCTATGCTGGAGGAAACTCCACTTGCAAGTTCCACTGCTTTTTAAGCATATGCTTTGAAAATGTATGTAACAATCAAAATTATTTGCTCTGAATAGTACTAAACGCCATGCTTCTAATGTTTATGAGCACTTTAATGATAGGTGTTACTAATGGTGCTGAACTTACTAGAAGGAAGTGAGCCCTCCAAGATTCTAATTTATGACCTGCAGATCACTACATATCTCAGCAGTAAATATTCACCTCACTGAGCCATCCTTCTGGCACATCTAAGAAACTAGCTGTATCTGATTTTGTTTGAATCTGTTTATTTAGAAAACATTGGACTGGAGTGGCGAAGTGAGCTAAAGAACGATGATGGATTAAACCCAGATCTGTGACGGGGGTGAGTGTCTGAAAAGTTTCAGCGCTCCGTCCATCATCTCCTTGTGTTTACATTTTATGGTTAACATTTCTTTTCCATTCGTGACCAGTTTGTTATAAATCTATGTCACAGTAAACATAGAAACATCCAGCAACATGCTACTGACTGTGAGACTTTTAGTGCCTTCATTTCAGGCATTATTGTGTTTTGTGAACAACCCATGTCGAATAATCTTCTGTTACTCTCTTGGCCCTAACGTTATATTTTCTGAATCAGAACACAATGGGTGGTACTGTCATAAGGTTTCTGCACATACAGAGCTATGCACAGGATAATAGGACCTCGGAATATAGTGGTGAGCCAACCATAAACCTTAGCACCCAAAACCCCAACCCAACTAGCCTTAGCGTCCCATTAGCACCAATGTACCAATGCTTAGACAACCCAGAACACGGTATCTCTCTCTCAGGACTCGCAGAGGCAAGAACACTCTTTCGTCACATTCGTACCTGTCCACAACATGCGTATGAAGAGACACTGTATAGGTTAAAATGTTTATTTCAACTTACGTGCTCTAAGATACAGTACACGTGTCAGTACTAGTAGCATAATACATAATAACAATATAATCAGCATAGTTACTAATCCATAAAATACGAACGGGGAAAGCATCTCATAAAGCAGTGGATATATGTCTAACTAACATTACCACCCTCCCCGTGCTGGAAGCCAGTTTATTATAATAATAGAAGACCTTTGGGCTTTGACTAGCGAACCCCCATACCTCAGTCCCTTGATGCAAGACTACATCAGCAAACAATCACAGCTCCTCTCACTGGAAAAGTCGTCTCCAAGTGCTCTCTTAGAGCAAGCAAACGCATTATTAAAAGCACACTAATTTCTCGATGGCAGCTGTACAAGTGTTATGTCTAGGTGCGAGGGACGGGCCAAATCAGTATAAACCAGGGGTTGTTATTCGACCTTGTAACTGTTGTTCAGACTGAGCCCAAAAGGGAACAGGAGAAAAGGTGAGCAACAGAATATGCAGACTGTTGCAGAATCACTTGGCAATAACAAAGGGCGAAAGAACAACATCCAATAATAACGTGCGCAATAGTCATCATGGCATCCAGGCCTGCGGAACATGGTCAGACCATCCAGGAGGCCATGATCCACAAGACACCCTCCCCTGGACAGTCCATCGGCCGAAACAAAAACGAAGACAGAGTTCCAAACACCTGAGCAGAATTGAGGCTGTCTAGTGAGAACTAACGGCAAGTCAATCAATCCAAAAATGTGAATGAGCAGAAAAACGCTATACCGTCCAACAGGACATCATTGGAATCGTCAAAAAATGTAGACGCCATCCAGTCCAACAGGTCAAAGCTGCAGGAATGTTCTTCAGAGTATGGAGCATCCAAAAGCAATGCGGGACAGCTTGCGTGATATTCAATGTAACTTTGTTGTAGGAGGTCCTGAGCAGCCGCCCAGATATCCCATTGTGCCAAAATCCCCAGTGCAGCCGCACGCATCATAAAACCAGCAGCGGAACAGTCCCGTTCATGGGCCTCTAAGGGACCCACCAACCGAACAAAATCCGGTACCGACAATGACGAATTGGAGAGGCAATAATCCATGGTCCATGTAAACGGACATCGGATGCAAGACATCACAGGTTGCACGCAAGTGAAATACGCAAAGCGAAAGGAAAGGGTGTAGGACACACTGATAGTTGCCAAGGGCAGAACATCGAAGCCAACCAGGAGTCGCTCACGGAGCAGCTGGAGGCGTTCGGGATCGAGAAGGGCCCAGTGGAGTGCAGCCATTGCGCAGAAAACAGACCAACAGCAAGACACCGGCCGCCAAAGCGAGGATTAATGGAAATCCACCAAAGACGCTAGAAAAAATGGAATGAATGAATGCCGGTATCACACCGAAAACAGTTTGAAAGGTGGACACGAGGCCAGACCCCACAACCTTAAAAAAGTGCACCAGACCCTCGGTGTTTGATGCGTTAAAAATACGATGAATTAACTCCCCAAAATGTTGGGGGAGGTCAGTGTTCAAAAGGGCCTGTATTTCACTGTGGGTGCTCGCCACCTGGAGAATGAATGTCTCCCGGGCGGATGTGAGCATAACCTCCTCATTCAATAATAGGGCCTTTATTCTGCTCAACTTATTGAAATCTGCCTCCATGGTAGGAATGGAAGGCCAAATAGAGCTATCAACGATGTCGTGAGGGGGAGGAAAAAGCACATTCTTGCAGCAGACAACTCTGTGCGAGACTGTAACAATATACGGAATGCCGGCCTGCAGGCCGCAACAATTTTCGTTATTTAAAAGCAAATAGCTACCGTTGGTAAGCAAAGTAAAAGTAGGAGAAATAGCAGGAGCAGGAATACCCTTCAGGACACATGCAAGATTTGGAACTGAAACGCTACAAGCCCCGTGCAATTTAATATGTTTACAAATAAGCGAATGACCCACAGTTGAATCACAAGACTCCCCCGTGAGAAATACTTCCTTGCCATCTCTAAGGCATTTATACATGAAAGGCAAGGACCAAAGTTCATGCAGGAAAGCACCACCCAAAGGCTGGAAACGGCCCACAGGATAATGCTTCATGCACGAACTGAACTCAAATAGGGAAAAAGGTAAAGCTATAACCCCATGAACTAGCCATACCGCAGAATCTAGTTCTGCTACTGAGAACGGTAAAGGATCCACTTTTTCAATATGTAACAAAGTGTAAGATGCATCTTTCATGGACATGAACTGCTGTTTGTTAGTCAAATTAAAAGGCAGAAAGAGGGCAGTGGTGTTTAACAAATTCCAAGGAACTTTACCCAACTTAAGAGTTTGCAAAGTCCATGCAAACTGCATCACTGAGCGCAACTGATTCTGACCATGATACAACATAGAGACATCATCTTGTACAATATCAACAACAGAGGATACAATATTGTCTAATGTGTAAATGCGGGAAGACAGGGTATTTATACTATTGTCAACAACAGCAAGCACCTTTTCCAAATTTGCTTGGTCTATTTCTCTAAGACGGGAAGCAGCTTCCATTTGTGACAGCTTCCAGAGCTCATTATACGCTTCATAAATGAATCTCTTCGGTCGGGGACCACGAGGTCCCAAGATAAAGTCAGATAAGTCAATAGTGCCTGATAGGAGGGATAAATGGTTCTTAACAGAGTCTAAGGACGAATGTTGTAACCATTGTTTACATACTTTACCAACTGAATACGTGGTCACAGTACGAGTTTCAGTAAATCTCGGATCAGGCTTGTCCTGTATGTAGCCAGGAACTGTGCCATGAAAACGCAGTTGGCATGCATTAGATGATATGGGCCATGCCAACCAGGGTGACTGTATCAGTGCAGAAACGTTAAAGGAATTATTCTGAAACTGAGCCTGTAACGCCATAAGGGACATATTAAAATGCAAACTATCATTTGGCAGACTCGACAAGGATGGGATGGTTGGCGCATTTAGTTGTTTAACGGTAGCCAACCCCCAACACGTGGTCTGATAAATGGAAGCATTTAAAAATAGAATTTGGGCTGGGATAAGGCAAGCACGGTGCAAGGCCTCAGTGCCTTGCACCTGCCATGGCTTCGAACCCCAAATTGATTTCAAATTCACTGTGTCTTTCCAATATTCATAACCACCCACTGCCAAGGCGCTCAAAAAGGAACCCGAATATAATAATTTAGTATGGGTCAACATTATTTTCTGAGTCAATGGAGTTTTTAATTTAAAATAATATGACCCAGGGTTCGATCGATTAAAATCAGTAAAATAGGTGAATTTATTTCGAAGAGTTTGGGAACTACCTGGTATGGGGTTTGGACAATGTTCCCATTGGGTGTAAGTAACAGGGCCACGTAGTGCACTCGGTTTGTGGAGAAAATGATTGCCCCAATGCTGGTAGCAATACAAATCGGCATAATTCGCAGAATTCATATACAAGTCCTCAGCATTAAAGGAAGCATAATATTTTAAATCAGCAAACAATGCTTCAACGGCATGCACATCCCAATCATCAGAATGAATATTACTTTTTACTACATCACCCATCGAGACTCGAAGGACATTTGGTACATTAATAATTTCCGTCGGGCCATGGATTTGAAAGTTTACCGCATCCCATACGATGCCATCTGCAACTGGAAACGCTGAAATGTTCACAAATGTGTGGTCACGCTTCATGATGTGTGAAGAGGAATGTGGAGCCAAAGTCCCAGCCACACTGTTCACAGCAGAGCGTTCAGGTAAATAGTGACCATTGATGAGTAGAAAAAACACCGTGACAAAGCCAATGGACATGAACAAAAAAACCAAGAAAAGTACCATCCAAATATATGTCCAAGGTGGAATCAAAAAATTGTCTCTGAACCATGATACAAAAAGACTAAACTTGGACGGGGCCTTTGATGAGTTGGAATCCGAGTCAAAGGAATAACGTGTCGGGCTCAGTGGCGTTGTTGGTTGGTGTGCCACCGACTCTGTGGCGGGATAAGTATATTCGTCCTCATCAATGCAGGGGGATGCAGGGGGTTCAAATATATTTTCAGGCAAATCGACCATCCCCATGGTAACATCAGTGACTGTTCGTGCAGGCGTACCTCGAACGCTTGTCCGATAAATGGCAGGACAAGAGACCGCTGGTGTGACACTATTTAGGATCGGCCAGATGTTGTAGCTTGACATTTTCCACTGAGATGTATCTGTTTTCCTTGCGACCGGGAAGCGGTGGTAAGATGACTGTACGTGTTCCCTTCAAGCCCAGGACTGGAACCGGTGCACGAAAAGAGGGGCCGAATTCTTTTTTGTTCTCCACCTTCTCTCGTACCAGGTCGCCAATCTTCGGAAGCCAGCCGGCAACCGGAATCTGCAAAGCAGGGTCTGTGGCTGAAGGCAAATGTGCAATTGCAAGTTTGTCTCGGGCTTCTTGTAAGTCCTGTAACATAGTAGAATGGTTATCTACATCAAACTTGGCGGATTGCGCCGCCATGTCTAGACCATCAAGGTCAGGCACAAACATTCGTATGCCAAAGAGCATTTCGTAAGGGGTCCGCCCACCCAGAGGCCTTCTAGGGAGATTATTAAGTGCACGCTGAACAGTATACAAGTGGGCCAGCCAGTTCCTGCCAGTACCTATAACTCTAGCTGTCAAGGATTGCTTTAAGTCACGGTTCATTCGTTCAACGATAGAGTTGCCCTCAGGCCTATACGGAGACGAAAATTTCACCCGCACCCCTAAGGAGCCCATTGCGTCCTTGTAAGCCTTAGAGGCAAACGCCGGACCTTGGTCAGAATGGAAGGTGCCGCATGCAAAAATTCCCACAAAGACTCGCAAATCCCTAATGACATTTCGTGCGTCAGCACTCCGTTGTGGCCAGACCCAGATGAACCGTGTGCACGAGTCCACTGCCACTAAGATATATTTATAGGCAGTGTCTGAAGAAAATGGACCGCAGTGATCCAAGTAAACACACCCAAAGGGTCTGTTCGAAATTGCAAGCGAGGTCTGCGGTGGTCTTGTGACTGTCGAAGGCTTGATCTGTTGACAAACGTCACAGGAAAGCACATAAGTACGTGTATCTTTGTATAAACCACGCCACCAGTAACGCTGCTGCAAAATGGAAATTGTCGCTGACACACCAGCATGCGCCGAAGCCATGCCTTCGTGTGCTGCTGCCATCAAGGAAAGTCTGCGGTCCGCGTTGGGGATCAGCCGAACCCCAACGTTAGGTATTGTTACATAAGGAGCCTGATCGGGACCTATCTGGTAAGAATATTTAGAAGGGAAACCTCTAGGGTAATTAATTCCTTCTTTTGTTGCAGCAATAGCTGCCAAGATATCAGTGTCTATTCTAGACATGGATCTAGTAACTGCTGCTACTGAACACGTGAGTACTGCTGATCTGGCAGCTTCATCTGCCAGACTGTTACCAACAGCGTATGCACCCACCCGCTGATGGCCTAGGGTGTGAACCACCTGTGTGAGTGGCAGACGTCTTTGTAATTCTGTCACCCTAACCCAAAGCATTTTATGCTTGATTGTGTTGCCTTTAGCGTCTCTATAGTCATTTTGCGACCAAAAGAACAGATTGTCATTGTATGATTGAACACAGTAGTAAGAATCGCACACGATTAAAGTGGTCACATCAGGATTTACGAACTCAAGCGCAAGCACCAAGGCACGCAACTCGGCCAATTGTGCGGTACTGTCCCCGAGTGCCTGTGTATGCACCACAGTGGATTTGAACTTTCCGTTCACAAACGTACCTGCAACAATGGCACATGCGGCTGAATAAGCATGCTTGGAACCCGTGGCCGGTTGTGCCGAACCATCGGTGTAGATTACACAGTCGTAATCCTCAAGCGGCAATAAGGACAAAGGAGGAGGATGAATGAATTCATACTGTAAAAACTCCTGAGTCTGGAGAGAAGAGTCGAAAATGTAAGTGACATCCGGAGATGTCAACGATGTTGCCCATTGAATCCAACGGGGGTGCAAGGCTTTAGAGTTCGGAACACTTGCTTTAGTCACTGCCTCTAGGGCAGGATAGGGTGTCACCACCAGAATGCGTTTTCCCTGTGCCAGTGCGCGCTCCTTCAGGATCGCCATTTGCACTGCTGTTAGCACTTTCTCCACAGATGAGAACCGCATTTCTGCAGAGGTGTATAGATGTGACTTGTATGCGATAGGTACTGTGTCTCCTTCATTAAAGGTTAAATACGTGAAGCCCACTGCCCCTGGAATGATTCTAATCACCAAGTTTGTGTGGTTATCACGCGTCAAAAGGTATTTAGACTCAAGAAGGTCTTTCTGCAGTGATTGCAGAATGGAGGTATGCTCCGGAAGCCATCAAGACTTCGAAAAAGTAGGCTGTATCAAGGCATACAGTGGCTTGATACGCTGGGCATATTCGGGAATGTATGTACGTCCGAAATTCAGAAAACCCAGCAAAGACTGAAGCTTCTTCAGATTTGTAGGAGGGCACAGAAGTGCACATTTCTCCAGAAAATGGGGGCTAAACCCTTACCTTCATTGTTGAGCTCATAGCCCAAGAACAAAACGGTAAATTCAGCAATATGGGATTTGGCAAAGTTAATTTTGTATCCCTGAACCGCAAATTCAAGAATAATGCGGTCCACTCGCGTCAGATGCGGAAACAATTCATCGTCTGTCAGATAAATGTCATCCACATACGAACAGGCGTCTGGATCTATGCCGTCTAATAAAGAGACAACACGAGCGGCAAACACTCCTGGACTATTTTTGTACCCCATAGGAAGACGCCTGAATTTGAACATTTTACCACCGGAAGTAAAGGCACACCATTGGCCACTCTCCGGGGCTAAGTTGTGCGTGTAGAATCCATTTGAAAGGTCAAGGGTCGTTTTGTATTTTTTACGAACAAGACTGTCTACAAGCGCAGAACTATGGGTATTTTGCACCGCAAAGGTCCGACAATGAGAGTTCAAATGCCGGTAATCCAATACTAAACGGTACGATCCATCGGGTTTAGAAACCGCGAAAAGGGGATTGTTCATAGGTGATACACAGGGTTCAATTACTCCCTGATATTCCAACTGTGTCAGAATTTCGGAAACGGGGCCTTTGGCTTCACGTTTTATGGGATATTGGGGTTGTGGCTGCGGCAACGATCGCAAAGGTATTTCATGGGGGGAGATTCTTCGTCCCAACCCACGTGATTGCGGAATAACGCTGGAGCCAGGGACACAGCCCATTCTGCTGCAAGAGCCTTTGCTTTGTCCTTTGGGACATGTCTAGAAAAGCTCGGAAGGATTACCTCCTCCCCTTTACGCGCAGTAAGTACGAATGGGGGTGGCCAATCCGCCTCTGCTAATAAAATATCATATGAAGAGGTCAGATTTTCCCAAAAAATACCTTTAATTACTCGCTGTATATCACCTTCAATTTGGAGGACAATATTAAATAGTCTGTCAGGGGGTGCCACTCTGGTGTCTGCTGTTTCAACAGTAATGAATGTTTCAGTTGCTGTCGCCTCCATATGAGGACGTAGCGCCTCCCGCACTATGGTTACTTCCGCGGCGCTGTCTAGGAGGGTTACTGCCCACGTCCAATTCAGGAGTCTCGTTCTCACCGTTTGTGGCATATTTAGCTGTTACAGCGGCAACTTTCTTCTTCTGAAATTGTGGTCGAAAACGTTGAGCGTCTTCTTCTTTTCCTCTGACTTGTTGTCGAGGCTGGTCTCGTCCCTGTGGGGCCTCACGGGCCCTTCCTCTATCCTGGCGGTCTCCTCCACCGGCCTGTGACGAAGTCTGTGCCTGTAAAGAACGAGGAGAATGCGTATCAGGGATCTGAAACCTATCCGGAGACTTAATTCTCGCTCTATCGCGTAAATCATAAGTACGTTCAGAAGAAACAGAAACCGGGGATGCGCCTCGCGATCCCGGCTTTGTCTGTTGCTTACCCTGTTTTTTCAGCCTCCAGCTCTTTTTAGTGAAGACTGGTTTCTCATCTTTCTCAGATTGAGATTTGGTTTGTTGCTGTTGTGGTTGCGATTGTGTTTGCTGTTTAGCAAAAGGCTTGTTACCCAGGCTGTTTCTACCAATAGTTTTGTAAGCCTGGGTAATAATTTTCGGTAATTCGCGAGGCTTGTCCAATTCTGGGACCAAAGCCAAAGCGTTCGCTACTTGAAAGTTCACTGCATCGCCCTTGACATTCGCAAGGATCAGTTCAGCTACTACTTCAAACACTCCCACTAGTCTCATCCCTAATTCCACCGCCGCTTCAGGGCCGTGTTCATCCTGTACTTTTTTAATTACAGAGGGGAGAACTGTCATGGAAGGCGTACCAAAACATTTAGAATATACTGCTGCGAATACTCTACCCCAGTTGTCACATGCTGTCAACTCGGGAATTAAGTCTTTTGGCAAACTAATCGTCAAAATACGATGTTTATCCACTGGAGATGTATGTGGAAAAACTGCCTCCAACTGATCAAATTTTTCTGCAAGCCAATAAGGGAAATCATCCTTATGTTGTGGACGTTTGCCCATCACAGAGTTCACCATGACAGGACTTATGGTTACTCCGGCTGCACCAGCTGGATGGCCGGCAACACCAGGAGGGGCTCCCTGGATGTTGCCTGTAACATATTGCACTAAGGCTCGATGCACTCGTACTAAAGCCGAATACATGTTACGCAATTCCGCGACTGGTATCGTCATATATCGCGGATGTGGGGTGTACCCGGCCAAAACAGGCCAAGTGGCCCCATCAATAGATAAGGGGCCTAAACGAACCGTGGTAGTCGGTTGTGGAAGGGCGCCATTAAACCAAACACGGTGTTGCCAAGCCGTGAGCGGTACCTCAAGACAAGAATAAGGTATATAATTATTAGGAACTGCGGTGGCTGTATATTCATGGAACAAATCGTCAGTCCCATCCACTGCAGGAAAAGTTACCCATGAGTAGAACACCTCAAAGTGGTAAGCCGGATCGGCTTGTACCACAAAGATCAGTTCGACTCCAGCATCTGGCACTCCATACGCCCGTAAGTGTGTTCGGAGTGCTCCGCGGCTGTGCGCCGCAATTTGAACAGCCATTTACGGCTAAAATACTTCGACAAACTAACAGGAGGCAGCACAAGTAGGGTTTTAATCAAGAAAAACCTTTTCTAATAACTTCAAGCTTGAAAGAACCTACAATAACTGTAATATAGGAGGTATCACCATCACACACGCTTCCGGAAGCGTACGTGAGGGTTGTGTGGACAAGCACAAGTACTACTCAAGCGTCTCGCAAGTAAGCTGCCCCACTTGTTGGTCGCGCCATGTCATAAGGTTTCTGCACATACAGAGCTATGCACAGGATAATAGGACCTCGGAATATAGTGGTGAGCCAACCATAAACCTTAGCACCCAAAACCCCAACCCAACTAGCCTTAGCGTCCCATTAGCACCAATGTACCAATGCTTAGACAACCCAGAACACGGTATCTCTCTCTCAGGACTCGCAGAGGCAAGAACACTCTTTCGTCACATTCGTACCTGTCCACAACATGCGTATGAAGAGACACTGTATAGGTTAAAATGTTTATTTCAACTTACGTGCTCTAAGATACAGTACACGTGTCAGTACTAGTAGCATAATACATAATAACAATATAATCAGCATAGTTACTACTCCATAAAATACGAACGGGGAAAGCATCTCATAAAGCAGTGGATATATGTCTAACTAACATTACCACCCTCCCCGTGCTGGAAGCCAGTTTATTATAATAATAGAAGACCTTTGGGCTTTGACTAGCGAACCCCCATACCTCAGTCCCTTGATGCAAGACTACATCAGCAAACAATCACAGCTCCTCTCACTGGAAAAGTCGTCTCCAAGTGCTCTCTTAGAGCAAGCAAACGCATTATTAAAAGCACACTAATTTCTCGATGGCAGCTGTACAAGTGTTATGTCTAGGTGCGAGGGACGGGCCAAATCAGTATAAACCAGGGGTTGTTATTCGACCTTGTAACTGTTGTTCAGACTGAGCCCAAAAGGGAACAGGAGAAAAGGTGAGCAACAGAATATGCAGACTGTTGCAGAATCACTTGGCAATAACAAAGGGCGAAAGAACAACATCCAATAATAACGTGCGCAATAGTCATCATGGCATCCAGGCCTGCGGAACATGGTCAGACCATCCAGGAGGCCATGATCCACAAGACAGTACATTATGTTAAATGAACTCCTAGTCATTTAGGGGCCGATTCCGATCTCGGTCGGAGGCGCACCTAACACCATTCGGCCGGGAAAAAAGCCAGGCGAATGCCTGTTTCCCGACCGATCCGCACATTATTCCGAACGAGCAAGTATGATGCGCACAACAGCATAGATTCCGACCCAGTCGTACTCACCCAATCCAGGACCTGTTTCCCGACCGAGGCGGATCCGGAAACGCAAAATCGAGTCGCACGGAAGCCAAAATGCAGCCCTGTCCGGCCGGACAAGTACGATGCGCTTTCCGTACGCGCCGAACCCGTCGCTACGCACGGCACGTCAAAGCATCCGGGAGAGGCGCACATAAGCTCCGATTCGCGCCACAACACGATCCACGGCTACGAGACGAACACGCCAGCGACGAGGATGAGGCGAAGCAAAGAGAAAGACGAGACGAGACGAACCAACCATGAATCCCATCGTGCCGATCCTACCAATATTCTACATCTACTACTGGAACAGGCACGGACGCGTACGGCGCAGAAGGTAAGTCAGACACCAACCACAAAAACAAACTACACGTACCCGACATATCACACACACACAGAGGGATGCAGAAATTACTTACACCAGCAACAGCAGCACCATAGGGGCGGGATGGCCATCACCAATGCCACATATACACATAGGGGCCTGGATGCCCACCACCACTACCACCCCTACTCAGGGGTGCCAGGTGCCTACCACTACTACCACCTCTACCCAGGGTGTGCCAGATGCCTACCACTACTACCACCCCTACCCAGGGGGTTCCAGATGCCTACCACTACTACCACCCTTACCCAGGGGGTGCCAGATGCCTACCACTACTACCACCCCTACCCAGGGGGTGCCAGATGCCTACCACTACTACCACCGCTACCCATGGGGGGCTGGATGCCTGTCACTACTACCACCCCTACCCATGGGGGGCTGGATGCCTACCACTACTACCACCTCTACCCATGGGGGGCTGGATGCCTACCACTACTACCACCCCTACCCATGGGGGGCTGGATGCCTACCACTACTACCACCCCTACTCAGGGGGTGCCAGATGCCTACCACTACCACCACCCCTACCCAGGGGGTGCCAGATGCCTACCACTACTACCACCTCTACCCATGGGGGTCTGGATGCCTACCACTACTACCACCCCTACCCATGGGGGGCTGGATGCCTACCACTACTACCACCCCTACCCAGGGGGTGCCAGATGCCTACCACTACTACCACCTCTACCCATGGGGGGCTGGATGCCTGTCACTACTACCACCCCTACCCATGGGGGGCTGGATGCCTACCACTACTACCACCCCTACTCAGGGGGTGCCAGATGCCTACCACTACCACCACCCCTACCCAGGGGTGCCAGATGCCTACCACTACTACCACCTCTACCCATGGGGGGCTGGATGCCTACCACTACTACCACCCCTACCCATGGGGGGCTGGATGCCTACCACTACTACCACCCCTACCCAGGGGGTGCCAGATGCCTACCACTACTACCACCTCTACCCATGGGGGGCTGGATGCCTGTCACTACTACCACCCCTACCCATGGGGGGCTGGATGCCTACCACTACTACCACCCCTCCCAGGGGGTTCCAGATGCCTACCACTACTACCACCTCTACCCATGGGGGGCTGGATGCCTGTCACTACTACCACCCCTACCCATGGGGGGCTGGATGCCTACCACTACTACCACCCCTACCCAGGGGGTGCCAGATGCCTACCACTACTACCACCTCTACCCATGGGGGGCTGGATGCCTACCACTACTACCACCCCTACCCATGGGGGGCTGGATGCCTGTCACTACTACCACCCCTACCCATGGGGGGCTGGATGCCTACCACTACCACCACCCCTACCCATGGGGGGCTGGATGCCTACCACTACCACCACTGCTACCCATGGTGGGCTGGATGCCTGTCACTACTACCACCCCTACCCAGGGGGGGCTGGATGCCTACCACTACTACCACCTCTACCCATGGGGGGCTGGATGCCTACTACTACTACCACCCCTACCCAGGGGGTGCTAGATGCTACCACTACCACCACCCCTACCCATGGGGGGCTGGATGCCTGTCACTACTACCACCCCTACTCAGGGGGGGCTGGATGCCTACTACTACTACCACCCCTACCCATGGGGGGCTGGATGCCTACCACTACCACCACGCCTACCCATGGGGGGCTGGATGCCTGTCACTACTACCACCCCTACCCATGGGGGGCTGGATGCCTACTACTACCACCACCCCTACCCATGGTGGGCTGGATGCCTGTCACCACTACCACCCCTACCCAGGGGGGGCTGGATGCCTACCAACAACACCACCCCCACTCATAGGATGGACAATGCATGACACAACCAGCACACTACAACCTAAGGAATGCAAGAAAAAGACATCCCCCCAACACCATGACAAGCGTGTGTAGACTGTGTCAAATGTCTACAACACTGAATATGACTTTGAACATACAATGTGACCCCCTATCACATGTGTCACACATAAATGTGTGTGGCCTCCCACAATGCAAGCAGACCATGACCACTGTGGCAATGGGGTACAACCCCCATCATCACAGTGACCAAAAGGTAAGTGTGGGGTCCATAGCTGAAGCACATTTTGAACATTGTGGCAATGGGGTCTAAGCCCCCATCATCACAGTGACCAAAATGTAAGTGTGGGGTAAAGCTGAAGCACATCTTGAACATTGTGGCAATGGGGTCTAAGCCCCCATCATCACAGTGACCAAAATGTAAGTGTGGGGTCCATAGCTGAAGCACATCTTGAACATTGTGGCAATGGGGTCTAAGCCCCCATCATCACAGTGACCAAAATGTAAGTGTGGGGTCCATAGCTGAAGCACATCTTGAACATTGTGGCAATGGGGTCTAAGCCCCATCATCACAGTGACCAAAATGTAAGTGTGGGGTCCATAGCTGAAGCACATCTTGAACATTGTGGCAATGGGGTCTAAGCCCCCATCATCACAGTGACCAAAAGGTAAGTGTGGGGTCCATAGCTAAAGCACATCTTGAACATTGTGGCAATGGGGTCTAAGCCCCCATCATCACAGTGACCAAAAGGTAAGTGTGGGGTCCATAGCTGAAGCACATTTTGAACATTGTGGCAATGGGGTCGAAGCCCCCATCATCACAGTGACCAAAATGTAAGTGTTGACATTGAAAAAGCTGCAACTGCCAAACTGCATGGATGATTCCTGGTCACAGAACAACAAACACATCAGTGGCAAAGTAGTGCTTGTGTCCCATAGCAACATAGATTGGGGGAGGCAAACAGTGCAGTCAAATAAGACATACCTTTGGCCATGTGCAGACAAACATCACCCATGGGGGCTGACACTGTCAACATTCATCAATGACACAATGACAGAAGTGACCATCAGAATGCAGACCCACATATTTGCACCAATGGGCACACAAATGGAGATATCCTGTGGAGACTGTAGATGTCAGGTGAACAAATACCATACCATGGCAGCAATGGGACACACAAACAATGATCATTGTGCTGACTGATGACCTAGGAGTCCCAGGGACAGCAGGTGAAACCCACCAAACAACATACAGCCAATGGAACACTAAGATATGCCAATGCAGTGGTGCAGATGCACAAACACAAACAGGCAGCCCCACACTGCACTTCAAACACAACAGGTATGGGGGGGTGCCAGTGTCCCCAGCCAACCACACAACACATGATGAGGCCTGAATACCAATTACACAGATGCGCATATAGTGCCACACAAAAGTAACTCATGGATCCAAATCCCCTATGTGGGCAATCAGGCATTGTTAGATGAGAGGGGGCACAAATCACACATGTCACACAAGCATGTAGGAACAGCAACTGACACAGCAAGACACAGACACACCACAGCACTACCCCCAGGGTCCCCACAATGTGGTGACCCTGGGCTGCATGACAATCCCACTGTGATGACAAAGCTAGATGTCGTTCACACTGTGAACCACAGTCATGTGTCCTAAGCAACAAACTACCATCACACCTACACAAGCACAAATCAATCAGCACGGCCAGTAAGCCAAGGCCAACATGGAGGCAGGGGTCTAGCCGGGCAACAACTCTCATCTGCACACACTCAACACCACACACCTCGACCTCCAACAATGTGCAGCAGTGAAGCTCACATGCACTGGTGACATTGCACATGCACCCATGACAATCCCATGGGGGTGGTGGGAACTAAGGTGCAGAAACACATCACACATGGCCACTCAACAAGACTCCTGAATGTCTGACACACTGCACACTACGCTGTACATGGACATGACGGCAATACCACACCAACCAATGGGATCCCAGCCACAGTCCCACACCAATGAAGAAGCCAAGGTCACCCACAAAGAACACACATAGACAACTACCAACATTGCAGCCCTGACCCTGAGGAGTGCCAGCAGTCACACACACAACGTGTCACAATCACTGAAAGCTAACACAAACTGGAAGTTACATGACAGGTGTAAACAACAAGTGCCAAGGGAATCCTGACTGTGTCCCATCTGCGTTTGCCCACAAACTCAGCCCTGACAGCAAACACACCTATGGGTGACACCCTGATGACCAGTAATGTGCCATGCACCCACATCACAGAGAACCCAGGGAGAAGACTTAGGGGAACATAGGTCAACTCAGCAAGCATCACAAACAGGAACATCACTAGGGATCCCAGCATGCACAGCAAAATGGAAGTGAACACACACAGACATGCTCACACAACACACACCTTGGGCTCAGGCAATGTCACAGGATTACACACTGCCATGAGGGGACTCCACTCCTGTGTGAGGAAAGCTGTGCCATATGTTGCTTCAGTAGGGCTCCATCATGTCAGCAGAACACTTGGTCACACAGTCAACAATTAGCACAAAATGAAGGCTCCCGTCATATCAGCCTGGTCATGGGAGTGTCAACGAAATCATCAGCACAGATCCAACACACATGTATAGCAAGTTGCACTGACAACACAGATGAGTCCTTCCCCATTGATGCCCAAACTTGCATGTCCAGTGGAGATGGCCACACGGTCAGGGAAGTAGACTAATTGAACAATGGCAAGCACAACAGATGTGCAGGGGTGTAAGCCACAGATGTGATATTGCAAATGTAAGTAGGAAATCCCATTGCCAAATATTGAAAACATGACACCCTCATATGCTGCTAAGGATGACATGGATACACTACAGGATAGGACACATTACCCGTGGACCACATGGGTCCCTGCACAGTAACACTTCATTTTCATGAGACCAAAAATCACCATCACTGCAGCAAGGGCACGGTTAGCATCATCAACATCATGTACATCAGAAGCAAAACCACTAGAGAACAGAAAGTAGCTTTATTCAGCATATGTGGGTTCAAACGTTGATGTCCAGCAAAAAATAAACAAAGGCCAATGGCCAGTCCATCATGAAAGTCAAAACAGGGTGACAGTGGCAGATGTCACCCTACGCATGCCTGCACTGATAAAAACCAGGGACAATCCCCTCGGAGGGGCATACGGGGGGGCAGGCCAGGCACCGCAGGGACAGGATCAGGGATCACCAGAAGGAGGCAGGGAAGGGGTGGTGGGTGCTGGAGAGCCACTGACAACTGCAGTGGAGGTGTTTGACATGGTGTGTGCCGGCACAACTGGGGTGCATGACTCTGATGGTGTGGGTGCCGGCACGACTGCAGTGGACCGTGCAGATGGAGTGGACAGGTTCCCCACTGCAGTGCCCAAGTCAGACAGGGTGGTAGTGGACTCCACTGCAGTGCCTACCTCCAGGGGAGGAGAATGGGGATCAGGTAAGGTGGGCAGGACAGAGGGGGAGGACACGGTCTCCACACCAGTGGCACAGACAAGTGCAGCGGGGGGTGTGGGGCCGGAAGAGCAAGTGGCAGGGGGAGAAGGCCTGATCCTTTTGGGGATGGTGTATCTGTGGGTGGGGGAACCTGGGGCAGGGTGTGGTGGGGGCACCTGTGGAGTGGGGGCCTGAGGGATGGAGGAAGGAGACTGGGTGCCTGAGCTGCAGGGCGGCGGCGGGGTCTTGCTCTTCCGGGTCCGGGGGACTTGCGGATGGGGGCGTCAGTCGGTCTGCGCCGGGGGAGGGTGTCCGGGGGCGAGGGGCACTCCGCTCCGTGTGGGTGGGCTTCCTCTTTCCCCTGAATGCTGGATCAGCTGGATCGGAGGGGAAGAGGCCGAGGTCACTGAGGAAGAGCCGCTGTGTCTTTGGGGTTGCAGGTGAGGCAAGGGAGGGGGGCTTTGGAGGGAGAGGCAACTGAGGACTGCGCAGTGCTCGTGGATGCGTGTGTGTGTGACTGGGCCCCATCCCCTGTGAGTGTGGTTTCAGTCCCCTGACTGTGCGTGCGTGTGCGTCTTGTCTGTGGCGTGTGTGTCTGTGTGCTGCTCGTGTCTGTGCTGGTGTGTGCCTGTGCCGGTGTGTGTGTGCTTGGGACAGGTAAGGTGCTGGGGAGTGTGGATGGGGCAGAGGCAGGAGGGGTGAGGGACTGTTGGAGGAGGGACATTGCTGCTGTCAGGGAGGAGTCCATGGACCTATTGCCCCTCTGGAGCGCAGACATGCCCGATGAGATGCCATCCATGAACGACACCAGCTGAGTCAACAGAGTGGTGTGTGCATGGAGGACACTCAGCATCGCTGTCTGCCCTACATGGAGCTGGCGAAGGAGGTACACAGACTCCTCACTCAGGGCAGCAGGGGACACAGGGGCAAGGGGTGCGGTGCCTGGCCCGAAGGAGACACGCTCCCGAACATGGGAGCCTCCACGGACCTCGGGAATGGGAGCCGATGGGAGGGCGGTGGTGGTGGTGGTGGCGGGGACAGCAACACTAGCTGGGGTGTGGTGGCTGCTGACACCCGCCTCCATAAGGGAGTCATCCTCCGAGCTGCTGTGGTCCTCAGCTGAGGTGGATGGTGCTGAGGACTCCTCGGTGTGGCTCCCCTCGCCCTCCGTGCCACTGGGTCCCTCCGACCACTCCTCGGCTGCTGACCCAGTCTGGCTCTGCGGCTCCTCCTGGTCCATGGAGCTGTCCCCTCCTGTGGCCGTGGATGTATCTGCAAACAATAGGGAAACAGACAGACATCAGTCACCTGCACCCGAACGCACACACCACAGTAAGTACAGCACATTACAGAGCAAGCCCTGGCATCCTTAGTTGAACATTGCTAAAAGTGCCCAAACAGAATAGGAGAAGCCAATTGTCAGTCTGATGGTCAACCATGGCACTCACATCCCACCTGGCCTTGCACCCATCTGTCTGGGGTCTGTTGGATGGCAATACCCCAGTGTGGACACATGCACCACCTACACAGTAGTTGGACAGTGCAGAGAACACGGTGAAGCATGTGAACATGCACACATCACAACTCTTGCCACTGAGTCAGTACAGGTGTCCGGATGAAAGGGATGCCCAGAGTCAAATATGAAATGCATGTGATGCATACCAGCGACAGACACCATGATGCACCCATGTCCTGATAGCCATTGCCACTATGGTGTGCATGTAGCACATGTCACTCCCCTGCAGGATCACTCATAGGAAGTTACATGCCATGGCACAGGCATGCCTGCTAAGTCATACATCACTGTCTCCAGTCACATGGGCAGGGCAGCCAGACAACAACAGTCTGCACTGTGTCACAATAGTAGGTCATGGGGAATGCAAGTCCTGGAGCTGAACAAGTGCACATGTACATCCCCCACACACCACATCATCTGAACCCTTATCTGTCCAGGTCATACCGATTGGACATATGGGAGACCTGTAACACAACCCTCTGAACCTGAGCACCTCACAATCTGCTGTGAATGGGAAACAGCTGCCTGAACTTCACATTCGCATACCCCAGTCTGCACGCTCAGGTGATCAAACACCTATGTGTCACACAAGTATCGTCTCCTATGGTCACATCTCCGGTGGCATGCTGAGCCCCAACCGAGAAACACCCCAGCAGTCCTGACATCGAAGCCACAGCACACTGACACAGAGGCACACACCTGAGGGGACATATCACTGAGCACAACGTGTCAGCTGATACACGGGAGTGGGAGTACAGAGTGTATTGTATGGCCTGGAGTAGGCATGACTGTCCTGCCCCACATGAATGAGGGATGAGCCCTGGACAGTAGGCAGCTGGCTAAGTATGTGTGACACACGTAATATACACACTCCTGGGGCCCAAACATTGTTCCCACCCACAGCATCGGTGTGTGCCAGATACCCCAGGCACATGTGGTGGATCAGCTCAGCAATTGGACCACATATCAAAGTAACACGCAGATTACATGTCAGAACACAGGCATTGTGTAAGCAATGGACCCACCCATGATGCCCACCACAGAGTTAGGGGAACAGATGCTGTCCCCCACCTTGAGTCAAGCAAGCGGCAAGGACACAGTACCCAAGTGACACAATTCCCTGACTGTAAGGGCCACACCTGGGTATCAGATGAGGAGTGGGCAGTGCACAATCGAGGGACATGGGTCCTGGACCACATGACTGATGTACTGTGGAAGTTTAACCAGGCCAGAGGAGGGCACATAGCATGGCAGACAAAGTTCACAATGCAGTCATGGACTCACCCCCTCCTTGCTGCTCTCTGGCCTTCAGCTGCCCATCCAGATCAGGGAAGACCACCGCCAGGATCCTGAGCATGTGGGGGGTCAGGATCCGGTGTCCGCCCCTCCTGCGAGGAGGTGACAGCTTCAGCTGGACCCGTGCGATCCTCCGGGTCCAGCCCCGAAGGTCCTGCCACCTCTCCCGCAGTTGCGGATCCGGCGCTTGTAGACCCCCACGGATCTCACTGCCCGGACGATGGTCAGCCATATCTGCTGCTTCTGGTGGGCATCAACCTGTGAGGATGACAAAGTGAGAATGCCATTACTACACATGCAACATATCCGTGCATTACACAGTTGGATATACATGTCTCAATCACAGGGGCACATGATGTACACAGGCAGAGCAACGATGGCTATGGACAGTATGCCAGAAGTTACTACATGGTATCATTGCCTGGGAAGTAAAACCTTGTTTAAATGCACTGTCACTGCACTATACCTGTTCAGTGCATGTAACTACACACTATGGGGGGTGACAACTACTCAGTGAGCCTGCTAGCCAGTGGCGTGCAGACTGTTAGCCTTGCTAGTCAGACAACATGCACATTTAGAAAGGCTGTGGACAGAACACTCACCTGCTCCCCTGCTTTCCCATACAGCTTGCTGTCCAGCAGGGCCTGGTTCTCCTCAGTGCTGAAGGCTGGGGCTCTCTCCACAGTATGTGCCATTGCAGGGTCCAGAGGGTGCAGATACAGCAGCAGTGGTGGTGGCAGATGTCGTCCTGGAGCATGTAGTGCAGGCAAGTGAGCTCTCAGGGGAACAGCCAGAATTATATGTGTGCTGCAGAGGCAGATACTGTCCCATGTGTCCAAAGTGATAGGTCCAAGTCTTTTGCATCTTCTGAATCTGGCCAATCCATGGAATTGCACCACTTACACACGCCCACAGCATCCTTCAAAAGTTCAACTTCATGACACCCATGAATTTGCAACATTGTTGTGGCTGACCAACTGAATTTCCAGCATCAGACTCGTTCAAGATTTGAAAACGCGTCCATTGCCAGTCCAGGCCATAGCCAATGGGTGCGCACCGATCGGTCCATTGCTGTTCAACGCGTATTGCGAATACAACGCGTACCCGCACACATTGAATGCTATGGGCCGGCCGGGCACACCGATCGGTCCATTGCTGTTCAACGCGTATTGCGGATACAACGCGTACCCACACACATTGAATGCAATGGGCCGGCCGGGCACACCGATCGGTCCATTGCTGTTCAACCCGTACCCGGGATACAGCGCGTACCCGCACACATTGAATGCAATGGGCCGGCCGGGCACACCGATCGGTCCATTGCTGTTCAACGCGTATTGCGGATACAACGTGTACCCACACACATTGAATGCAATGGGCCGGCCGGGCACACCGATCGGTCCATTGCTGTTCAACGCGTATTGCGAATACAACGCGTACCCGCACACATTGAATGCTATGGGCCGGCCGGGCACACCGATCGGTCCATTGCTGTTCAACGCGTATTGCAGATACAACGCGTACCCGCACACATTGAATGCAATGGGCCGGCCGGGCACACCGATCGGTCCATTGCTGTTCAACTCGTACCCGGGATACAACGCGTACCCGCATACATTGAATGCAATGGGCCGGCCGGGCACACCGATCGGTCCATTGCTGTTCAACGGGTACCCGGGATACAACGTGTACCCGCACACATTGAATGCAATGGCCAATGTGTGCGCACCGATCGGTCCATTGCTGTCCAACGCGTATTGCGAATACAACGCGTACCAGCTCACATTGAATGCAATGGCCAATGTGTGCGCACCGATCGGTCCATTGCTGTCCAACGCGTATTGCGAATACAACGCGTACCAGCTCACATTGAATGCAATGGCCAATGTGTGCGCACCGATCGGTCCATTGCTGTTTAACGCGTCCCTGTACAAGTCACTGGCAAATGTCACCATGCCTGTCACAGGTGAACATATGCCAGCCACATATACGTCCCATGTGGGACGGTATGTACGTCCCAGGGTGACCCATTGGCACAATAGTGATGGTCCTCCACAGTCTGTGTGCATGTTGTGTTTACAATGTCTCTGATTCCATGAGCACAATGGGAGACAGTCTCCACATCCACGTTGTTTGTGCATGGACTTTGATGTTGTGCGTGTGTGTGTCACAGACGTCCATGTCTGTCCTGCCGAGGCAACAGGGACCACTACCTGTGGGGGTCATGGTTGTTTTGCTGTGGTGTATTCATGATACACCATGTCATGCCAGTGTCCATGTGGCAATACAGGGTCCCTGGGAATCTACCTGTCGTTGAGCTGTGATGCCTGGGGCACATCTGTCCTCACATGTCACTGTGGGGTGTGTTTGGAACGTGGCAGCAGGAGATGGGAACTGTGACACGGCCTCATGATATCCCATGGCACAAGCTGGGACTTATTGATGCCACTTGTGGAACTGTGATGTTAGATGTTGGCCATGTATGTGCCATACATGTCCTTACGGAACTGCACACATCATGTACTTGTGCCTCATAATGATGTATCATGTGATATTGAGTGTGGTCAATGCCACATATGTGGGGTGACTGACAATCTTTCTTTCTTCACCTATGCACTGCAGGGCACCAGCTGTCCATAGACCATTCCCTGACCTTGCAACCATGGTGGAACGGGACTGCATCCGACTGTACCGCTTCACCAGGCCGCTGATTGAGGTATTGATGGTGCGGTTGGCCCCACATTTGCAAGCTGGCCGGACATACCCTACAGCGCTGACCCCCAAGGTGAAGGTGATGGCAGCCCTACACTTCTTTGCCACCGGTACCTTTCAACACACTGTGGCGACTGCTGGTGGGATGTCACAGACCATGTTCAGCCGTGTGCTCCACGATGTTTTGGAGGCTATGTTGATATACCTGAACCAGTACATCTATTTCCCTAGACTCCAACAACTCACTGACGTGAAGAGTGACTTCTATGCCCTGGGGAGGATGCCGCATGTCATTGGCTCCATTGATGGGACACATGTGGCTTTGGTACCACCACAGGCCCAAGAGCAGGCATACAAGAACCGCAAACACTACCACTCGGTCAATGCACTGGTGGTATGTCTTGCAGATATGAGCATCTCACACGTGTGTGCCCGTTTCCCGGTTCTGCACACGATGCCTACGTGATGAGGAGTAGTCGCATCCCGAGGATGATGTCACAGATGCGGAACCAGCGTGCCTGGCTTGTTGGTGTGTACTGACTTTGTACCATTGTGTGTGTTCTGCAATGTAGTGTTCCACCCTCTTTTCCTACTCAGCTAATGTGCAATTGTCTGTAGGTAGGTGACTCCGGATACCCCAACATGCCGTGGTTGCTGACGCCCCTCAGGAACCCTGTGACACCAGCCCAGATGCGCTACAATGAGGCACATGGTCGGACAAGGAGAGTGATTGAGCGGACATTTGGTCTCCTGAAGAGCCGCTTCCGCTGCCTGGACAAGACAGGAGGGGCCCTCCCATATGCCCCAGCAAAGGTGTGCAAGATTGTCATCGTCTGCTGCATGCTACACAACCTGGCAGTGCGGAAGGAGTTGCCTCTCATCCTGGATGACGATGACCAACATCCGCCACCTGTGGAGGATCCTGGGCTGGACCACGATGCCAGTGATGATGATGATGATGATGATGGTGATGTCCGCACACAGCTCATCGCCAACTTCTTCAGCTGAATGTGAGTATCCAGAGATGTCATGTCAATGATGTGAGTTTGCATGATATGTGTTGGTGGTGCTCTGGTGCTGTTTGAGTGTGTCCATGGGCTACATGACTGTATGCGTGTAGTGATGTGTCCTTACAGGTAGTCTGTACTCCCCAACAGTGTTGACATGCTAACTTGGTTCTGGGTGGGTATCTTGTGACATGTATTGGGCATGAGTATTGCAGTTCTGTCCTGTTCTTCAGTGCTTTTGACTGTGTGTCATTTCTGTCCTTCACAGGGTACTTTCAGAGTCGTTTGGTCAACTGTGATCCCCGACACCCTGATTCGACTTCCAGGGTGGTAGCTGTCGTGTCCCTACAGGTGATGTGCGCCACACCCATGGACTTCCTTCCTTCTACACTTGTTGACTGTGTGCCCGCTGCCAGGTGGGATTACCTTGCATCTGTAGTGGTTACAACATGTTGCAAATGTGTAATAAACCTGTGCTTCACTTAGTGATGTGCGTTGTCTGTGGTCACACATCTGACTGACATTTGCTTACTGCACCAGTGGGCTAGTTGACAAAGACTGTGAATAGGTGTTGTGTCTGTGCATTGCACTGTATTTCCTGGCAACATCAGTGTAGGCAATGAGTCAGATGGCCTAGGTGTGTATTTGTTGTGTAGCCCTGGTGGTGTGTCTCCCTCATATGTGTCATGTTGCCATGACTCACATGCCTGTGTTGTACTTGCTGTAGCAGTTAGCATGCACAGTGTAATTTCGCTGGTCATCATCTCCATGACAGAAACCACGTTGGAATCACGACAGAGGCAGGTATGGTGTATTAGTGTGTTTATTGTCATACATGTGTGTGAATAGTGCACAGGATGGTGGGTGCTGTACATTTTGATTGCAATCCAAAGTTCCTAGATGAATTGGAAGTCCTGGTAGCAGAAATGTCCTGAATAAAGTCCACAGTCATCTGAGACATTGGTCCAACTTGTACTCCCCATGTCATGTGGGGGAGTTGTGTTGCAGTCAACAGGGTGAACAGTTTGCGCACAAAGGTGATTATCCAGAACAGGTTTTGGCTTCCTGGGGGTTGCACATGGCCATCGGCCTCTCAGTTGCCTCTCCTTGGACGACCCCTCTTCTTTGGGGGGGGGGACCCTCAAGTGCAGGCTGCTGCGGTGCAGGGGACTCTCCGCCAGAGTCATCCTCCCTCCCTGTGGCAGTTGCAGTTGTTTCAGCACCAGATGTTGTGGGCACACAGGGAGGTGTTGACTGGTTGCTGCTCATCTGGCGGAGGCATTGTAATATGTCCCTATGCACCGCCGTCATCTCTTGCAGTGTGTCCCACTTGGACTCCACGCGGGACATGTGTAAGTCCAAGCGGGCATGATGGGCAGCCTGCTGCTGTTTAATGTCCCTGAGGAGCCCCACTGCCTAGCTGAGGTCTCCGGTGCTGGACTGGTACGCATCGGCTATGCGTACCAGTTGTGGGTCATCATGCAGTCCAGACCCCTCTGCGATCAGCGACCTATGTCTCCCACCCCTCCCACCACCCCATGCGACACGTGCAGTACCTGAGGTGGCACGCACAGGTGACCCTGGGCCCCCTTGGGGGTTGTTGGTGGTGTTGGTGTCCATGGCCCCACGTTGGTCCTGGGTCCCTGTGCTGGTGGTGGTGGTGCTCCTTGGTCTGTCCATGTTGGCAGGGGTGGTATGTGTGTTGACAGTCGTTGGAGGGGTGGGTGCAGGGGGTGCAGCTGGTGGTCCTGCTGGTGCTGCATGATGACTTGCTCCGGAGGTGCCAGGTAGGTCTTCTTCATCCGAGGAGGGCAGAGGCTGTTCCACACCAGTGAGCTCAGTTTCCCCTTGAGCCTGGGACGGGGACTCCTCAGCGTCTGCTGCTGTGTCCCCATGATCACCTGTTTTTGGGAGACACACACAATGTATGTTATGTTTCTGCAGGCATCAATGGTTGACACACCTGACAGTTGTGACTGTACCTCTGGATGCGGCCCTGTACATTGCATTGTCCTAAGTTGTCACAGTCAGAGGTTGATATTGGAGTAGCACATTGTCCTGCATAATTTGGGCATTTCTATATGAATGTTGGGGTGTGTACATGGTCTGCATTGGTTGTATTTGGTTGACATCCGGCCCTCCTTCCCACCCAGCCAGATATTCCACCATGGAACGTGCTTCCATTGCAGGGAGTGCAAGTTGTCTTTCAGGATGTCAGTCAGTGGTGTCCTGCTGTTGGTTGGTGCACAGTTGCCAGCAGGGCCTTGTGCTCCCCACAGCAGTAGCCAGTGTCAGCCATCTTGTCAGTTGTTTTCCACTCCCTGTGATGTGAGCATGGTTCATGGTGGTGTTGATGTGCACATTGTGAGGGTGGGCAATATCTGTGACTACGACTCCCATGATGCTATTGGCTACACTGACTTGCCCAGCATACACAGGATTCCTTCCTTTCAGTGGGCTTCACTGTGAGGTGTTGTTGTAGTGGTGGCTACATGTCTGGATGTGTTTGTTTGTTATATTTGTGCCACTGCCTAGCTGTAGTTGTAGTTGTGTTTGTACATGTGATGACACAGTTACATATCACTATGAGATGGCATGTGTTGTGTTTATCTGACTGGCATGCACATTTTGGGATGATTCTGTTCTGGTTGCTGTGTATTTGCTAAGGGTGCATGGTTTGACTCTCCCCTTGACAGTGATGTGTGTGTATTGTCGCACAATATTGTGTACATTTGTTGTGTACTCACCAGGCTCTGGGATGTTTTCTAGTCCATATACGCTCACTGGTGGTAGGATGGCCCGCACCTTCTCCTCCCAGGGCCTGAGGTATACTGGTTTGGCAGGAGGGCCACTGCCGGTGTGTTGGCTCAGGAGGTAGTCCTTCTTCAACAGCTCCCTGACCCTCCTGCGCACGTCATACCACCTGTTCTGGATGTCTACCTTTGTGCGCAAACATGGTGATTGTGCGTTCACCCTGTCGACGATCCTCTCCCACATCTTGGTTTTTGCGACATGGGTGTCTGTTGGACCAGTGTACCAAACAGCTGTGGCTCTACCCTGAGGATCTCATCTACCAGGACTTCCAATTCACTATCTAGGAACTTATGATTCTTCTTTGGGGGCATGGTGATGGGTGGTGATGGTGAGTGATGTGTGTGTTAGTGTGCAGGTGAGGGTGTGTGAGTGTGTGTTTTGCTGGGTGTATGTGAGGGTGCTATTTGTTGAGGTGCTAATGGTGTGTGGCGTGTGTGATGGATGAGCTGTGGGTGTGTGTGTTGTTGCTGTCTGTTGAGTGCTGGCAGGTCTGTTGAATTTGCAAAGGATCATGGTAGGGATTTGTGTCCTTTATATGGGTGGAGTTGTGGGTGTGTCTTTGTTCCCTGTCCCCCCCCAGTATTTATTGGCTTTGTAATTGCTTGTTTGGCCTTTTTTTGTGTGTTTTTCCCTTTGTACTTTTTGTGCATGTAGGAGACGTTCTTGTGACCGAGTCGGACCCTGCAGTTGTCTCGTACGAGCTTCTCCGAGTCGTTCATGCTGTGTTTGTGCTGTTTTCTATGCTGCATACGCGTCGGTCGCGGTGTTTTGGGTTGCTTCGGCTCGCAGTTTTGTATGCGTGTCGGTCGTACGGCTTGGCGTCCGTGCGACTCGGTCGTGTTTTCCACGCGTTGCATCGTACTTGGCGGGTAGGAGTTCACGGGTACGTTTCGTTCGGGATTGTTCCGGGTGCGTGTCGGTCAGTTCGATTCGCGTGGTTTTCCGGCCGGATAGCTGTTTTCCGCGCGGCTCGGTCGTTCGGCTTGTGTTCCGTACGAGTCGGTCGGATTTTGCACGCTTCTCATCGTACTTTGCGGGTCGGGCTGCACCGGTACGTGTCGGTCGGAATGTATTCCGGCTCCGAGTCGGTCGATACGTTTTCCGGCCCGAATCGGAATCGACCCCTTAGTATCAATAATACTCCAATGAGGTGTTATCAACCTGAGGTGCCCTGGTGCACATTCAATATGCAAGGACGATATACAATAGATCCTAACTTTTCTAACAACAATAACCATAAGTAACAAGCAAAAGAAAAAATTTAACACAAAACTTAGCAAGTTACAAATACACACACATCAGCCCATTGTGTGTGATGATCATACCCAATTTAGGAAAGGAGTCGAGGAGGGAAGGAAGTCTAGTGGGGGTCAGCGGATATCAAGGACAATCTGCCAGTATGTTAGTGAGGAATAAGGTGGGGAATGGGGAATGTTCGAGGCGCACCATGGTTTATTGGAACAGGTTCTCAATCATGATATTAGGCTCCAACTCATCGTCATCCGATCGAGTTGTATGTAGGGCCAAAAGTATAGTGTCCCAGTGTGCTGCAATCTGGTATTTCCGCAGTCCTAGTGTGTCCTCTCTATGAAGGGCTACACTTTCGGCCTGCGTCCAATTGTCCATTGAACGCTGCCAAGGAGCAATCGTTGGGTGTGGGAGATTTCCATCTTTTCGTAATAAGACGTTTGGCTACTATTAACCTCAGGTCTAGGAAGCAGGAGGTCACTCTGTGTCTTTTGGACCTATGATAAAGGCCTAGTAGGCATATCTCCCAATGGTGTAGGGCTGGGTGCTCAGTACATGTATATAATGCCTTTGTGACTGCATACCAATAGGTGTGCATCAGTGGGCAGGCTCATAGCATATGTACTAGGTCGGCATCAACACGTGCGCTTCTAGGGTATGCAGCATCAGTTATGTGATAATAATTGTTGATGTTTGCAGGAGTAAGTTAGACTTTGTGCAGTATGTAGAAATGTATACGTTTAAAGAGGGAGTTTTGTGGTATGTGACGTGGGCCTTCTAATAGTGTGCTCCATTCCCTATCAGTGCATGGGCGGGCCAAGTCTGTCTCCCATCGACGTCTCAGAGTAAGAAGTTGCAGGGAGGTCTGCAATTCATTGTGTGAATTTTCTGCCCCCTCCCATCACCTGTAGGTACTGGGCTGTGAGGTGTGTTGGAGGTTCAGACGTTATGTCTCCCCAGTGCTGTCGTAGTGTGCTGAGTAATGATTGGTGGAGTAAAAAGTGCTGTGGAGACAAACCATCATCTTCCATGAGAAAGCCGTATGGAGCTAGTGCACCGTCTTTGTATAACTCACCCAAAGTACTTAACCCCGCTGCATGCCACGCCTCCAGTTCCATCGCTGCCGTCGGGCCCATTGTCCTAGGAGTGCCCAGCAGTGCCAGTCCTGGTACATAGGGAAGATCCTGTTTAGTAATGCTTAAGCATCTGCAGTAGCATCTGTGTGCAACTCCCAGCAGGAGCAATTCAGGTTGGCCCGCTTTCGTGCACGGTGGAATAAATGCACTATTTGCAATGAGGACCATCCCAGTTGAGTTGTAGCCTTGTCTGACAAGTGCAACCCCACCAGCCACTGCGCTATCCCTTGGATTTGCGAAGCCAGATGATAGTGTTCAAACTGTGGGGCTGCTAGGCCTCCATTGTTTATGGGGGCGTAGAGTTTTGCCAGAGCAACCCTGCGTCTCGACTTGTTCCAAATGAATTCTCTCATCTGTTTTTTGAATTTCTGAAAAAACATCGCCGGGATTTATACGGGTAGATTCGTAAAGAAATAAAGGAGTCGGGGCAATACCACCATTTTGAGCAGGGCCACCCTCCCCATGACTGTCAGAGGCAAGGTGCACCAGAACTTCATTTGCGTGGGCAACACTGTGACTTCCCACATTATGTTGCCCTCGAAAAGATCTGCCACACTGTGGTATACCTGTATTCTCTGATATTTGAATGTGCAGCGTTGCCAGGTCAGTTGTGCTTCCCCTATCCTTAGCTAGAATTTACTGTACTTGGGTGGAAGGGGAACACGCAAGACATCGCCCAGTTGACTCTCAATCCTGATATGGCTGCAAATTGCATCAGAATATCATTTATAGTAGTAGGGACACCATGTATGTCCCGCACGTACAGTAGCATGTCATCAGCATTTAGGGAGACAACATATAGTCCGTCACCTATAGTTATACCCCATGTTCCCTGCTCATATAGCGCTAATCCCAGTGGTTCGTGGCCAGTGAGAACAGTAAAGGTGACAATGGGCAGCCCTGGCACATGCCTCTGTGAATATGGATATCTGCCGATAATAAAGGACCTGATTTGACTCTAATTATTGGGTTAGTGTATAATAGTTTCACCATCCTAAGGAATCGAGTGCCAATTCCGTACTGGGTGAGTGATGCAAACAGATAGTTCCATTCTAGTGTGTCAAATGCTTTTTCAAGGTCCAAAGCCAAGTATCCAGCTTGAGGCCCACAGCAGGGGCACTTAAGGACCCTGAAAAAGCGGTGCAAGTTTAAGGAGGTGTTTCGGGTGGGGACGAACCCGTTCTGATCTTGATGTACCAAAGTCTGCAACAGAGGAGCCATTCGGTCAGCTAGTATATTTGCTAGTATTTTATAATCCATATTCAGGAGCGCCAGTGTGCGTGCGATCCAGGAAATTCAGGGTTTTTGCAGGGTTTGGGCAAAGATATAACAGTCGCCGCTTTTTGGGACTCCGAAAGCATCCCTAATAATAAAGCCTCGCCATATGTCTTTAGCAAATGTGGGGCAAGTTGTGTCGCAAATGCCTTTTACAGTTCAGCGGGCAATCCATCCGGGCCGGGAGACTTACCATTGCCCAGCGTTCTAATGGCGTGCTGCACTTCAGTTACAGTGAGCGGTTCATCCAGTTCCAGTCCTGCTTCTGCAGTAGAAACTAGCTGTATCTGATAATGTAAGGAATGATGAAGTATAACCCCCCTCAACGACCCCCTATATAATTCTTGATAACACCTTGGTGAGAAGTACTTTGATGTCCCCATTTACATTGTAATACATAGCTATTACTTATTGTGCTGTCTCGACAAACAAGTTTGCCAGTGTGACTTCCCTGGTTTATTTTTTGTGTTTTTGTTTCCATTTCGTTTCTTTTCGAAGTGCACCTAATGTTTAACATGTAAAGAGATACGTTTTGGAGGTCATGTATACAGAATAGACACTTGTTAAGATGTGATGTATTATTGAACAACTTTGAATATTTGAAGAAATAATTCTAAAAACTGAATAACCAAAAAAAGAGACATTAATGTTTGGTTAAGAAAGTCTAGCAGTGGAAGCCCAGTAATCCATGAAGTTAGTGTTATTGAACTCTTCATTGTGTCTCTGTTTTAATTGGAGACTTAGAGGCTGATTTATTTACGGGCGCATGGTAGTAATTTACACTGTCTCCCTGTTGGAGGGGCCGTCTGCCACATTTATAAATGACTGCCAGGCAGGCAGTCATTTATAATGCATTGGCAGGAACTTTCTTCATGGCAGTTCCTGCCAACGCATTTTTCTGTTTGGTGCAGGGCTGGGAATGCTGGTGCAGCCCTGCACCAAACAGTTTTCTTTTTTTATTTTCAAAAAGAAAATGGCTGAATGGGATTTTCTTCTTGAAAAGGAAAAATTTAATGCTTCCCTCTCCATGGGAGTAATCGCCCTTGGCGAACGGAGCATTATTATCGTTTTACTGTCCCTTACCGCCAGGAGGGTTGCCTGGTAGTGATGGACAGCAGAGAAAATTGCTATATGTCAGCCCATACTGATTGGGTGGATGGACATATAGCCATTTGTTCTACCGCCTTTACTCCTTTGGGCCATTGTGTAGAAATAAAAACCTTTTTAGGGGTTCACTGATGCACCTGGTCCTTAAACCAACAAAGAAGAGATTGGCACGGAAGCTGGAATATCAAAATAATAAGTTTATTAACCTCACATGAGGGTGACTGCGTCAATACAGTACCCTCAGGCCACTGTAGGAGGCAGTCCATGGAGTACAGAGACCCTGGGCCTTTTATGCCCAGTTTATAGC
Organism: Calotriton arnoldi; assembly: GCA_963921515.1. NCBI lineage: Eukaryota > Metazoa > Chordata > Amphibia > Caudata > Salamandridae > Calotriton > Calotriton arnoldi. The sequence goes on along the minus strand of CAWUFW010012367.1, from coordinate 309,127 downwards.
TGAGTTAGCATGTAGACTCAAAAAGAGGCGGTACAAGTATACACATGAATAGCTAGTTACATATAAGGATACATAAGAATTGCTTAGTCAACAGAGTGGGAGGGTTTACAATATTGCTGACATTAGTTAAAATAGCCTGACAGTTACTCCAAGAGCAGGTGCATTCTAGCAGCTAGGCCTTTCTGAGCATGTGCAGTGTTCTGGCTCAGTACTGAAGGAGTTAATTATAGTTCCTGACTGAAGTGAAATACAAGAGCAGGCAACAGTGAAGAGGGAGAAAGCACATGGCGAGCACATGGCTAACTAAAATGGCTGCCAAAAACAAAATGGCTTCAGCTGATGCTAACAGCGATTTCAGCTGATTTCTACAGATGGCCATTTTAGCATTAGCTGAAGGCATCCGCTATGAATTAATAGAAGCATGGAAGTTATCCTGCACATTTATCCTCATAAATCCATTAATATCCTGATCCATTGCTAGATGGGCATTTACATTTTGAACATTGTTTAACTGGTGAGATACAAGTAGAAATACATGGGGAACAGAGTATTGGGTCATAATGAACACACAGATAGCAGGAGAAAATAATGGCTATTATTACAAACAAAACTATCAATTTTTCCAACCCCCAAGCAGAAAGTAAATCCCAAAACCATCCAGTCCAATTCTATGTTTCAGGGCTCCTATGTATGTCAGTGACCATCTATTTCAGCTTCAGAATAGCCAACAACACATATCTAATATAATATCTTAAATAAAAAAACATTTTTTTTTAATAGACCTTTCCAGTGTTCTTTTTATGAGGGCTAGAGTACCAATTGATATGCTCAGGAGGAGGGCAGAGTAGTATTTATCAACTGTTCAAAAAAACGTTTCTCTTGCAGAATAAACATTCCTAATGCAAATATTAAAGCAAATACAAGGATCATTACAAAAACAATTTTCGCTTCAGGGGACCAGGAAGACCAAACGGGGCCATGGGAATTAGGACGAGGAGCCGCAAAGGGTTGCTCCTCCTCAAAAATAGGATGACCAAAGGGATACATTGCTAAAAAGTACTTAAAAGAATAGAGGCCGCTGTACAACCAGCCAGAGGGGAGTCTTCTCCCTGTGTCCGTCTGAGCCTCACAGGCAGACTCCTATCGAAGTTCTTTTCCAACGGTGGAGCTGCACAACTTGCAACTCAAGAAAACAATCATGGCCCAGTTTTAAGGGAAAAAGTTTCTTCTTTCAGGATAGGGCAATCACCCTCCGGGGCAAATGCCCTCAACGATCCTGTCCAGTGTCTCAGGCAGTGCACCAGTTTTCTTCGCTTTAATCTAACAGGCACCAAAGGCACAGCACCTGTACCCTGAACTCAAGTCCTTCCCTAACTCCTGTGTTGCTCCGCTGGTGCACTGCTCTTTTGTCGGGGCCAAATATTGTACCCAGTATGCCCAGGTATCTCTTGATCAACAAACAGAGATGCAAACTTGCATTCACTTGGGGACCAGGACTCAAAGGCCTGATGCTGGGATATCTGAAGCAACCCTTGTTTCAAAGGGGGTCACCTCAAGCAAAAGCCTCCTTGCCGTCCTTGTCGGTCTGTGACTCTCTCAGCTGGGCATCAAAAACTGGATCCACACAAAGAATTCTCCATCCTGATTTGTGACCCCGTCTTTCGTCCAAGACAGTAGCAGGGGTACACACTTCACGTCGCTTTCATGGGCCCAGTGCTTCCGGCCTTCTACCTTCACTGTGGTCCTAGTTGCCAGCAATGCCTGTGCTGGTTCCCTTTACCTTGACTCCAAGCTGGATCAGCGCTAACTCCCCAGGCTGAATCTGATGTCCCGGCCCCTCTGGCAATGGTTGTAGGGCAGCAGATATCTATTGATGGACAGAACAAAAAATCTTTAGACAAGGCATACAAATAATCTATCAACAGAGAGGATAGTCTATTTCAAAATACTTCTCTAGTGTTGGGGCGCCCCATACATTAGCAAGGCACCCAAGAACCACTTCATCTATCTGAGAGTAAAAAAAAAACCCTGGACCTATTAGTGAGTACAAAAGGCACTTTTTGGTGAACTGACAAAAGTAAAACGTTACACTATTTGAAGCAGCAAAGGAAGTCTATGTTTATTTACTAAATTCTGAGGGAAAAAGAAAAACAATACGGACATACTCTAAATCCTTACATTTGTGTATTCCTATTTTATTCATCTGAAGAACCTCAAGAAAGGGAAGTTTTAGAACAAGCATTCTTTTGTGCTTCTTGTCTTAACAAGCTTGTGTTTCATAAGTCATAACCTTTCACTACTTGTACAGGACTGCAGACACTTCTAAAATTATTTTTCTTACATAAAAACACCTACATTTTACGCTTAGGACCATGCTCTCATGTTATAGGCGCGGCGGGAAAATCTAAAACTGCTAATTTAACAGGGATCCTGTCAGCTCAATTACACAGACTAATAAGAGACTAATAATGCCTTTGCAAAACTGTATGTAGCATAAAAATAACAAACAATAATGGTGTTATCACCTGAGAATTTTAGAACAAAAACTACCCACATATAGTTCCCCTTTAAAGGTCAAATAAGGGAACATCAATCTAGACTACTCATCCGTTCATAATTTCATCAGACAGGATGGGCAGTAACATGGCGTATTTTTATTCATTTTATTAATCTTAACAATTTTAAAACAGTATTACTGAATAGTCAATTAAACGTCTCATGGCCGTTCCTAGACAACTTAGACAGGCTCAAGAGAGAGTGAGAAAAAGAGAGAGAGAGAGCACATAAATCAAGAAAAATGACAATGTATTACTTAATTGTAGTTACCCTTAATTTGCCCAGGAGCTAATCTCCCTAATCTCCTCCCATCATTCGACAGCAGGTAACCTGAAACAGGTGACCTTCTGTCGACAATAGTTACTCCCATTTTTGGCAGCTGGGCACAAACAAACTTGTAGGAGGTAAATAGCACATTGAGCTAGCTAGAAAACATTAATAACCAACTACCAATTCCTTTAGCAATTGTACTAGTGTAACATGAGGGCGCATGAATGCAAACTGAATTTCATTGCCTCCTTATTGTAGCCCTTGCACAGTAATCTTTAAACTAAAAGCATTATTTCTATATACATGGCAGAGCTATGCTCTACACAGGGCCCACATACGTTACTGCCTTTCCTTTGCTTCTTATGACTGCGCAAAACCTGCCTGGTTTTTTGCCAAAAATAATAAGCAAAGCTTCTCTTTCTTTTTGCGCTGTCATCCCTTCCTTCAGAATCTTTTCCGAGGTCGAAGTGCCAAAGCAAGCCTATTAGAAAAAACCCTCCTATGTGGGCATTTTGTTGGTCTGCTAAATACAGAACTCGACCTCTGCCCCTTAAACCTGCTGTCCAATTTCTGTGCAAGGCTATTTCCATGCGGTTTCCCAATTCAAAGTAACTCTGAAGAATCACAGCTGAAAAGCAGTCCTGTTCCGTGCCTGTGAGCTAATAAGTTTGAAGGTAGGATCTAACTTCTGCTGTTGTTTTGTATACTTATTTTTATTTGTGTGCTGTGATGTGCTTTCTAGCAGGTTAGAGGCCAGCTGCTTGTTCTGCAGTTGCATGTGTGCACTGCTGAAACCTGAGATCAGTTTGAAAACAGCCCTGGGTGCCAGGACTGCTTTTAAAAAGTAAATTGTGCCCAAACTCGACTTTGGTGGCAGGGGTACTTAAAAATGAATAACCTACAATGTTTTGGCATATTAGGGACCCCCAGGGTCTCCCCTAGAAATCCCAGGGGTGGGGAGTCAGAAATGTATAAGGTACACCCTTATAAAATAAGTTTTTATATGCCTGGGTAAAGTGAAATTTCACATTTTACACCCCACATTGTGGTAAAGTGCTGCTCAAATTCAACTTTGATGCTAGGAGTTTGATGCTAGGAGTATTTGTCACAGTAGGATTATTAGACATTAAGAAATGCAAAAACAATTTTAGTGCAATTATTTTTAATAAAACATTTTTTTTTTCATATAGTCAATTTTTTTTAATAGTGATCACTAACCCTTTTGATGTTTCCACATATGAAAAGCAAGCCTCATTCCTTTCCTTTTGCCTTTAAATGCATGTATTTATAACACTAAGCACAGAAGCTGTAGTGAAACAAAAAATAGTTTGTGTCACTTTTTAAAGGGCAGTAATTATTTACCATCAGAACCACAGATACGCTACTCCGCTAAAATGCCCGCAGTTGTATGCTAGTATTGTTTTTAGCACTGTTTTTGCTAGTATTGTCTTTTAGAATTGTTTTTTTAAACAAAACAAATTAGAACTTTGATGTCTTTTTAGGACGGGGAACGGGAACGTTGTGATAGTTTACCTTCTGTGCACCATCGCTCCACCGGCACCTGCATTCGCGCTTTGCTGACCGAGGTGTGCTGGTGTGCTCCGCATGTAAGAGCGGGCCACCGAGACGACGCCATCTTGGTTAGCGCGCTAGTTGTTTTCCCTGATCACCACACGCCTCCCTATTTAGGAAAGGTGGTGCAAGCGCGCTCATTTTAAACAGCGTAAGACTGCCAGCATAACGCTACGCTACGCTACTCCGCTAAAATGCCCGCAGTTGTATGCTAGTATTGTTTTTAGCACTGTTTTTGCTAGTATTGTCTTATAGAATTGTTTTTTTAAACAAAACACATTAGAACTTTGATGTCTTTTTAGGACGGGGAACGGGAACGGGCACGTTATGATAGTTTACCTTCTGTGCACCATCGCTCCACCGGCACCTGCATTCGCGCTTCGCTGACCGAGGTGTGCTGGTGTGCTCCGCATGTAAGAGCGGGCCACCGAGACGACGCCATCTTGGTTAGCGCGCTAGTTGTTTTCCCTGATCACCACACGCCTCCCTATTTAGGAAAGGTGGTGCAAGCGCGCTCATTTTAAACAGCGTAAGACTGCCAGCATAACGCTACGCTACTCCGCTAAAATGCCCGCAGTTGTATGCTAGTATTGTTTTTAGCACTGTTTTTGCTAGTATTGTCTTTTAGAATTGTTTTTTTAAACAAAACACATTAGAACTTTGATGTCTTTTTAGGACGGGGAACGGGAACGGGCACGTTGTGATAGTTTACCTTCTGTGCACCATCGCTCCACCGGCACCTGCATTCGCGCTTTGCTGACTGAGGTGTGCTGGTGTGCTCCGCATGTAAGAGCGGGCCACCGAGACGACGCCATCTTGGTTAGCGCGCTAGTTGTTTTCCCTGATCACCACACGCCTCCCTATTTAGGAAAGATGATGCAAGCGCGCAGCGGGTGCCCCAATGGCGCGCCAGAGGCAAGCCCGTCTGCGCCTGTCCGGCTCCGACCGCGCTCAGCGCCAGCCACGCTGCCAGTTGTGCACCAGGGCTTGCTCGATTATGCTATTCAAGGGAGCAACTCATACATATAGGTGAGAGGGATACTAAGGGGACACAGAAAGCGGCTAATAAAGACAATCATGTCATAACTGACCAGCTTCAGGGCAGATTGAACTGTGGCCTGATAAATAGTAGATCCCTAGTTAAACATTATCAGGAGGTGGCAACTATGTTGGAATGCTTTAACCTAGATGTGTTGTTTTTAACCGAAACATGGACCAGCGCCGACTCCGCGGTAGAGCTAGGATTCGCATGCCCAGAGGGATATAAAATGTTCCACAAACCCAGACTGGTGGGGAGAGGCGGGGGGGTAGGAGTGATCTTTAAAGATAAATGGGAGTTTACCCCTCTACACATTGATGATGTCGAGGGTATTGAACTTCTAGGTTTCTCACTACAAGAGGCAAGAGGGAAAGTGTTGACAGGAATAGTTTGTTACAGGCCCCCCGGACAACCCACCCAATACCAAGACCTAATTGACACCTTGGTCAATATGACCCCGACACACTCAAGGATGATCATATTGGGCGATTTCAATCTCTGGGACAATGGGACCCTTGGCCCCTCACTGAGAGATCTGGAGCAAGCCTGCGAAAGTCTCAATCTGCACCAATTAGTACATCAGTCAACCCATCAAGGAGGGCACATCCTAGACCTCTTATTTGCAAATCAGAATGAAACAGAAGTAATAGAAGTGCTACCTCAATGCTGGACCGATCATTCCTTAATCCATTTTAGGACCAGGCTGCCCTGTCTGGCTAATAATACAAATCAGTCAGTAACCTTCCGAAGGGAAGAGAATGGGCTAAGTTACTAAAAAACAGAAAATATCCGACATTTCCAGAACACAATTTATTTATGTCCAGTAAATCAGTGGATGAAAACTACCAAAATTATTGTGACTACATAAAGGGTACCTTAGATGAGATTGCCCCAGAAAAAATGCTGAAGAATAGAAAAAAACCCTCAGCTCCTTGGTATAACGAAGAGCTAAAACTAATGAGGAAAAAATGTAAACGAGCCGAAAGGATGTGGAGAAGGTCAAATGAGGAAGCGGACAAAGAAACGCTGAAGTCATTACAGGCCCTATACAAGGAAGCAATCTTAAGGGCCAAAGCAGAGTATTATGCGAAAACAATTCTGCAGGCACCTAATAGCACAAAAACGCTCTTTACCATCATAAAAGACCTATCCAATCCAGCGTGTACGGGCAATAAAGTAACTGCGACACAAAAACTCTGCGATAATAATGCTACCCACTTTGACGAAAAAATCAACAAGATAGTCAGTGGTCTAAACAGTAGCCTCAACGGGGAAAAGGAACCTCCCATGAGATCAGCAACAGAGCAACAGAAAGAGGCACTCAAGGATTATCCGCCACCCGCTTTAGAGCGCTTTGAAATACCCACTGTGGATATATCTAACAACCTAGCCCAAAGCGTTTCTTCCGGGTCCCCTTTGGACCCTCTTCCGAAGGCGATTTGGAAAGAGTTCCAGCTGGAACTATTTCCATGGCTACGGCAGATTTGCTGTCAGTCATTAGAAAAGGGAACAGTCCCGGAAGGCTGGAAGCAGGCAGTGGTAACCCCGTTGCTCAAAAAGCCGTCACTCAACCCTAAGTGTCCATCGAGCTTTAGACCAATATCTCTTCTCCCGTATCCAGTAAAAATTCTGGAGCGGGCAGTTAGTAAGTCTCTGTCCCTCTATCTAGTAGAAAATCAATTACTAGACAAGGATCAATTCGGTTTCCGACCAGGGCATGGAACGGAAACAGCCTTAGCAACGGTCCTGGATAACCTAAGAATGCGAGCCGACAATGGTAATCTGTCCATATTGGTATTACTGGACATGTCGGCCGCATTCGACACGGTAAATCACAGGATCCTGCTGAAAAGACTAGAGAATATCGGAGTGAAAGGACAGGCTTTAAAGTGGCTGCAATCGTATCTGACGGGCAGGCAACAGGTGGTAACTATCCCACCGTTTACCTCTCCCAAGACCCCCGTGCGACACGGGGTGCCACAGGGCTCAGCAATCAGCCCAATTCTATTTAATATTTATCTGCGCCCTTTAATCCCAATTATTAAGTCTTTCGGCATCGACCTAGTCAATTATGCAGACGGTACGCAAATGGTGTTCTCTCTAGAAGGAAACCAGGCAGTATCTATTGAGAAATTTCAGGAGTGCATGCTCAAGACCTCCAGCTGGCTCAGGAAAAACTCCTTACAATTTAATGGAGAAAAAACTGAGATAGTATACTGCTCTGCGGCCAAAATAGCTCGGCTTTACCCCACCGAATTTAGACTCACCTCTATGGATAAACCACTGATTCCTGCCAGTACAGTGCGTAACCTGGGGGTTTTAATGGATGATAATCTCCAACTGGAATCACAAATTAATAAAACAGTCGGCACTTGCTTCTCCTTGCTAAGAGCACTGCGCCAGATCCTCCTGCTCCTGCCTGCCACCTCCAGACCCTTAGTGATGAGGAGTCTAATACTGAGTAGGTTGGACTACTGTAACTCCCTGTATTTGGGAGCACCACAATCAGCATTGCGGAAACTACAGAGGATTCAGTCTATAGCAGCCAAACTGGCGTTAAACAGGCAGCACAGGTCTTCTACATCTCAGCTCTAAGAGACCTCCATTGGTTGCCCATAAATGAGAGAATTCACTTTAAATCTCTCTGTATAGTGTTCAAAGCATTACATGGCTTAGGTCCAATATCCATGCAGGAGAAATTTACCTGGTATACCCCAGGGAGAAATTTACGCTCATCAGGCATGTATTTGGTAACCACCACCAGATTTAGGAAGACCAGGACAGGTGGCAGAGCCTTTGGAGTAGCAGCCTCACGACTCTGGAATGACCTTCCCTTGAATATTAGGCAACTGAAATCTTTGCTCCCATTTAGAAAAAGCCTAAAGACATGGCTCTTCCCTAAGAACTAGCGTTACGAGCATACCGTATAGACTATCTTTATGCACAATGTCATCTGGGCAAGTCACAGCACCAGGATACCCGTAGGGTGACAGTTTTGCGCTATATAAATTCAATAAATAAATAAATATGCTTATTTAGAAAAGCAACAAGAAAGAAAATCCCTGCTTTTAATCCTTTCTATTTTATCCAAAATAATGAAGCTGTATTTGTAACTTTTAAAATCAGTAGTCTTTAACGCACGTGCTGGATCTGTAGCTTGTGGCCGGGCATAGCCATGTGTTGTTTACTCAGCTGTGTTTTTACGACCAGCAAGCCTCAATTTCCACGCCTTTTTCAGGAGAAAAACCCTTTGCTGTATTGCAATGTCCTGAAAAAGTTTGATCTCCGTCTGTTTTGACAGACAGCTTCCTTCGGTACAGACAGCTTTGAGCAGCTGTTTAAAAGCTCTTTTTATGGTCTTGGAAATTTGAGCCCGGTGCAGTCTATTTAAAACACAGGCATTCCAAGCCAGCACAAATCTATAGTCTTGTAATGTGAAAAAAAGGCGCGTTTATTTCAGCAGCAACCAATTTACTCAGATGATGTGAATGCCTTTTAATATTAATATCTTAAGGATAATGCTGTAACATTTGGTATTCAGTCCTAGTTATGTAAGCACACAAATTCGTTTTTTTTTTCTTTCTATGAGGCCTATTTTTTCCCTATTGAGAGTTAATTCTAATGTTTTTTCTGTGGCAATATTCACACATCTATACTTTGTTACTGTTTTACTTCTAATAGTAGCGTGCAGCTATTTAGCATATATTATATAATTAATTCCTTGAATTCTAAAATGTAGTTCTTTCAATGACATTTGCATAACAGAATGACGACAAAAAACCAAATTGAGCTCATTCCAGACATTTTCAAGAAGGGGGGCCACACACTCAGAGCACACAACACTGCTTCTTAAGGCAAGCCTTTCTCACACAAAAAACATAGTCACTATTTACTGAAACAAGTACTTTCAAGCATCACCACCGGTGTCAATCCACAACCACATAGACACTAAAAAAAAAAAATTAACCCACAAATTAACACTTAGGACAAAAGCAAGAGACAGCTCACAGACTGTACTCAAACCATTCAATCAATCAATCAATCACAGAATTTGTAGAGCGCACTACTTACCCGCGAGGGTTTCAAGGCGCTGGGGAGAGGGAAGGGGGGGGGATGCTGCTACTGGTCGAACAGCCAGGTCTTGAGTAGCCTCCTGAAGGTCAGCAGGTCTTGGGTCTGTCGTAGGCTTAGTGGAAGGGTGTTCCAGGTCTTGGCGGCGAGGTGTGAGAAGGATCTGCCGCCGGTGGTTGTTCTTCGAATGCGAGGGACGGTGGCGAGGGAGAGGTCGGCGGAGCGGAGCTGGCGGTTGGGGACGTAGAAGAAGAGTCGTCTGTTGAGGTAGGCTGGGCCAGTTTTGTGGAGTGCCTTGTGTGCGTGGATGAGGAGTTTGAAGGTGATCCTCCTGTCGACGGGGAGCCAGTGCAGGTTCCTCAAGTGGGGGGTGATGTGGCTGTGGCGTGGTACGTCGAGGATCAGGCGTGCGGAGGCGTTTTGTATGCGTTGCAGTCGCTTGATGAGCTTGGCCGGGGCTCCCGCGTAGAGGGCGTTCCCATAGTCCAGTCTGCTACTGACGAGGGCCTGGGTGACTGTTCTTCTTGTGTCTGTCGGGATCCACCTGTAGATCTTGCGAAGCATGCGGAGGGTGTTGAAGCAGGAGGAGGAGACTGCGTTGACTTGCTTGGCCATGGAGAGCGTTGAGTCGAGGAGGACTCCCAGGTTGCGTGCGTGGTCGGTGGGTGTCGGGGCTGCTCCCAGCGTCGTTGGCCACCAGGAGTCGTCCCAGGCTGAGGGGTTGGAGCCGAGGATGAGGACCTCCGTTTTGTCCGTGTTCAGCTTTAGTCGGCTGATCTTCATCCAATCGGCGACGGCCTTCATTCCTTCATGGAGATTGGCTTTGGCGGCGAGGGGTCCTTGGTGAGGGAGAGGATCAGTTGAGTGTCGTCGGCGTAGGAGATAATGTTGAGGTTGTGCTGTCTGGCGATGCGTGCGAGCGGGGCCATGTAGATGTTGAACAGTGTTGGGCTGAGGGACGATCCCTGGGGTACGCCGCAGATGATCTCGGAGGCTTCGGATCGGAAAGGTGGGAGGCGGACTCTCTGGGTTCTGCCGTCGAGGAAGGAGGTGGTCCATTCCAGGGCCTTGTCTCGGATCCCTGCGTCGTGGAGGCGTGCGCGTAGAGTGCGGTGGCAGACAGTGTCGAAGGCGGCGGAGAGGTCCAGCAGGATGAGGGCTGCGGTCTCACCGTTGTCCAGTAGGATCCTGATGTCGTCGGTGGCGGCGATGAGGGCAGTCTCAGTGCTGTGGTTGCTGCGGAACCCTGATTGGGATGGGTCCAGGATGCTGTTTTCTTCGAGGTATCGGGTTAGCTGTTTGTTGACGATCTTCTCGATGACCTTGGCTGGGAGCGGAACCATTTGTAAAAACCATTTGTAAATACCAATGGTAAGTCATTTTTACAAACGAAAGGACTCTAAAAAAAAAGGTACAGAGATTACACCAAGACAAATAGACAGCCAAAAGACTGCCATGTTCAAAAAGACAGGCTCGCGCCTCAAACCTTTTCCAATAATACACCAAATTACCAGTTGGGCTGGCAGAACACTCAAAAGCGCTCCGTATCACCACTTATGAATTTTACTAAGTGCGCAGATCAGGATCCTTTTTTATATATATATTTTTGTTCCATAGTGTACAAGTCATCATGGAAGAAATACCATTTTTAATTTACCTAAACCCATTTAGGTATCCCCTCTTAGGGAGTCAGCTGAGTACTTCCTAAATCCATATTGGTACCTCCAAGACAGCAACACTTTCTACGAAGTGTGCCAGGAGCAGGCATGGCAAAAATATTATAGTATATATAATATTATTCTCCAAGTGACACTTAACACAATTTGTGCCGTTCAAGACTTCAAAATTTAGAGAAAAATCTCCTCATTACCTGCTTTCATTTGCTGCAGCAAACAAACAAACAAACCAAAATCTTGGCCAAGCTAATCCAAACAAAAGTGTTGCTACAGCAACCTTACCAAACCAAAGTCTCCAACCTCCACCTGCCAAGTTCTGAGTGACCTAACGGTCATTTTAAAATACTCACACCAAAAAAGATCTCAGTCGGGAGCGGCCAACACCTGGAGGGTCAGATCGGGAAAACCGAAAAACACGTTTGTCTGCAAAGACAAAGGGTCTCCTCATGCAGGGTACCTCCTCAGTAGATTCCTGTCTTCCATCAAGACCACTCCCTTGGATAGCCGCGTCTCCGATGAGTCCCACGTTCGGGCGCCAATTTGTAGAAAAAAAACCTTTTTAGGGGTTCACTGATGCACCTGGTCCTTAAACCAACAAAGAAGAGATTGGCACGGAAGCTGGAATATCAAAATAATAAGTTTATTAACCTCACATGAGGGTGACTGCGTCAATACAGTACCCTCAGGCCACTGTAGGAGGCAGTCCATGGAGTACAGAGACCCTGGGCCTTTTATGCCCAGTTTATAGCTGAGTTAGCATGTAGACTCAAAAAGAGGCGGTACAAGTATACACATGAATAGCTAGTTACATATAAGGATGCATAAGAATTGCTTAGTCAACAGAGTGGGAGGGTTTACAATATTGCTGACATTAGTTAAAATAGCCTGACAGTTACTCTAAGAGCAGGTGCATTCTAGCAGCTAGGCCTTTCTGAGCATGTGCAGTGCTCTGGCTCAGTACTGAAGGAGTTAATTATAGTTCCTGACTGAAGTGAAATACAAGAGCAGGCAACAGTGAAGAGGGAGAAAGCACATGGCGAGCACATGGCTAACTAAAATGGCTGCCAAAAACAAAATGGCTTCAGCTGATGCTAACAGCGATTTCAGCTGATTTCTACAATTGGAGAGTTTTGGCTATGGCAGTGATGGAGTAGTCACCGCTGTAGCCAAACCTATGATCCTCCCGCATCTAAATCGGATGAACCATTATGTCGGCGGTAAGGATACTCTGTCAACGTTGCAACGGAGTATCCTTACAGCCAACCTAAAAATCAGCCACTTAGTGTCCATTGTTCTGTACCATTCATGCATTTGCATAAATATAGGAAATGTTTGCTTCTCCCTTGACTCAAAGAATGTTAAACATTATGTACATAGGATTGGCAAAGCATACTAGAGTCAAGAATCTACATGAAAACATAAGATGCAATCTTTGACGATTAACCCCTTCGATGCGCCCGTCGGCCAACGGCCGTCGCGAGCACTACCTCCGTAGTGCTGCGCACGTCCGTTGGCCGACGCGGCCCCGCCCACTCAATTAAACCGCTGCACTGCGGCGGAATTGCCGCCGCGGTTAAGCGGTTAAATCAACAGTGATAACCTCCATGGTTCTCTAAACTCCACCAGATTCTGGTAGTCTTCAAAGGTGTCCATTTGAACCTAATAGTTACTATCCCATGGAAAACAACAACAACATTTTGTGTGTGAGTGGATAAGAGAGAAAAAAGAGTGAAGACGTGACTGTGGAATGATTTGCGGATATTTAATCTGGGAACAAACGCCCAATCACTCTAGATGCCCATGTTTCCTCCACAGTGATTGACGATTTCTCTTTTTTCTAATAGGGGGTGCCCTGGTGTCTCCACTCATTTTCCCACCTTGCAGAAAGACATTTCCCCATCTACAACTGCAGCACTATTTAATTAGGGGCTGCCGCACAGGTGCCAAAATATCTGACAGCAAGAATGAAGCAGCACAAAGTCTGTATACCCATGGAAGATAGAGATCTACTTTTCTGAAAGCTGAAGACTGATCAAAGGAGGAAATGGACAATACCCTCATCTGCAGAAGCTAAAACATTGTCTCAGGTGGTTATATGAGCAACTTCTGGGGGACATGGAGAACAGAACTTTGAATGATTGCATTTCAGATATACAGACTCTTTGCAAGGATAAAGAGAGGTAGGAAGTTAGTGTTAGATGGATGGATGCAAAATGAGCCATATTTACAACGAGTTACACATTAAGAGGGACAATTAGACAGATGCATTGAAATGGAGAGAGAAAGTGATCTAAATATGATCTGGTAGATAGATAAATAGACAGACAGACAGATTAATAGATATATCAGTAGTATGCACTTCTACTGCCATTTTAGAGTCTCATAGTGCAGCACATTCACCTGGCCAATAACATTTGCTTTTTCTATGAGAAAGATGCTGAATTTATTATAAAGAACCCACAGTTCTGAAGCACATTTTAATGAAAATGGTTCTATTATGTGGCAGGTAATTTGCTAGTAGTGACATATTTAGTGAACTGTGGGAGATGAAGGGCACTTACCATAAGCAATTGTATGACTAGCTTTAGCCAAACTTACAAATAATGAGAAAAACTATAGAATAATATAGGTCTAGAGCAAGGTGATTGAAGTGGGATGTAGGTTAAAGCTATGATATCAGAAACATATTATTAAAGATATGCAGCTATTTATTTGATCATCTCTCTCAGTACTTCAGAGATGTAGAAAATTGATACGATCTGTAACGAGTGGGCAAAATAAGGCATTGATCAGTGTCTCAATCACTATAAAGTACAGTGGCAGTCAATTATTTAGATCAGTACCTTGAAGATCTCTCTTTGCTCCTTATTGCATAAAATTCTAACCTACACAAGAAACATTCTATTCAGGATTAAGAACACTGCACATTTATTACTTACTTATATATAAACTTACCTGTTTAAGTGTCAAAAATATTGAGGTGTGCCAACTTTTTCACTTAAAAATTAAATTTTTACCACATTTAAAAAAATAACCAGATTTTTTTAAATCATTTTAATTCAGAACATTGGTGGACAACAAAGGATTTTGAGTTCAGTTCAAGTCTGGAATGTGATGAAGACCTGTTTATTGTTTCATGTCAAGACATGAGACTAGCAGGGCGCGGCTAGGCTACTGTAAAGATGGCCGCACACTAAACGGGCTCCGCAACTGTTGCAATAAAATCCCTGCCATCCATGCCAATCTGCAATCCTGCCAGCCTTTGCATTGGTCGCAGTGAGTGCCGGTATTTGTGGCGAACCCGCTGCTGCATGACTGCCCACCCAGTGACCCCTAAAGTAGTGCTGTTGACGGCAGGGCCCGTGAGGCTGAAGGCCATGATGAGCGTGGGCCTGGAAGCTGAGGCCCCGTGGGGCAGCGGCCCTCACTGCTCTCCCTGTCCCTGAGACGATACAAGCGGAGCAGGAGGATGAGTAGCCAACGGAGGTTGCGGGGGCCCGATGAAGGCCTCTGAGCCGATCTTGGGCCTGGGATGGCCGGGCTCCCTTTGACAAGGCCCTGATGAGTTAGCCCGGGTCTAGACAGTAGTGAACTGGGCCCAGTGGTGAAACAGCAAGGGGAGAGGAGGCCTCTGTGAGGGCTGACAGCGGCGAGAGATCGGCTTTGATCTGCGCCACGTGGCGATGACCCCTGGGAACTACAGAAGGTGAGGCCGCGTGGTTGAGGCCTATGGTGCGCCAGGATCTGAGGGAGAAGAGCGGCTGATGCAGAGCTGCTGGGAGCCTGGAGAAGGGGGCCCGGTGCCTGCTGGGGGGCTGCTGAAGGTGTTGGCTGGGGTTCCCTTCCCCCCCACTGTTACTGGCCGGTGCTTAGTGGAGCTGTGGGGTGGCGGGGCCCTGCAGGCTCCTGGTGCCAGGCGGTTTTATAGCTGCTGCCCTCCCCTTCCGGCACTCAAGGTCTCATAATGGGACTGAGGAGGACGACCTGTGCACGGCTCACCCCTCTGTGGGTTGCTATTGAGGGCCAAAGAGTGACCCCTTTTTCCAGGCGCACGCTGAAAGGCAAATTGGGTCTCCTCTACAGCTCGAGGGGGTGGATTCTCCTGGCTGAAGCGGGGAACACTGGTGAGTCTTGGGAATGCACCAGGCTGCGTTTGCTCCTTTCCATCATATAGGGGGAGAGACCGTGTTGCAGGAGTGCAATTGGAGCAGTGACTGAGTCACAAGTATTTTGCTACTGACAAGGGCCAAATGTGATGTTTCCGGCACCCTGAGAGAGTTGTGGAGTCGATTGGGATTTCTTGTCGGCACTGTCTGGATAGTTTGAGTTGGGGCTCCACCCTGCCCAGCGCAGCTTCCCTCCCGGTGTAGTTGTTGGCCGGGCACGGAGTAGACCATGGTTGTGGCCTGGCTGACAGAGAGACCAGGTGCTGCTCAGGTGTGGGGGCGGAGGTCATGGTAAGGAGCAGAGGGCCTAAACCCACCCACATCAACAAAATGGAAAAATATGTTGGGGTCATAGTGGCACCCTGAGAGATATTGGAAGGGGACATGGCTGTGGTCTGAGCCCCACCTTGCCGGGGAGCCCTCCTTCAGTGCAATTATGGCTGCCATACAGGACCTCAAGGGCACAATCGAGCCCAAACTGGAAGTTGTCACAGTGTATGTCACCCTCCTCCAAGCAGACATTAAAAAGATCACAGAGAAAGTGACAGCAGCCGAATCAAACATCATACTGCTTCATTCCATGAACCAGAGGTTAGAGAACCAAGTACAATCCGCCATGAAGCAACATGCTATCATATGCAGCCAAGCTTGTAGACCAGGGAGGGAGGGTGAGGAGAAATAACATTGGAGTTGTGGGGTCCATGAAGGGGCAGAGGGGCCCAGCATCGATCTCTTCCTGGAGGATCTCATCGTGAACACCCTCTGCCCAAAGCACCTCTCAAACTTCTTCTCAATTGAAAGGGAGCATAGGGCACCAATACCTTCACTGAGGCCCGGTGCTCCCCGGAAGACAATCATTGCAAGGGTGTTTAACTATAGGGACCAGGATACAATCCTACAGGTGACCCGCTCGCATTGAGACATAAAATATGAAAATGACATAATACCTTCTTCACCGGATTTTACATTGCAAGTACAGAGGCAAAGACATAGCTTTGAGGAGGTCAAGAGAGCATTGAGGGTGACAGAACTCAAATACATGATGCTCTACCCGGCTCGGCTTTGGGTGATGGCGGAGGGCAAGTCGTAGCACTTCACTGCACCAGAAGAAACATGGAAGCGGCTTGAGGGGTGGCACACTTCTGGCAGGCAGAAAATCGGGAGACACGAGGGGGGCACAAAGGAGATGAGCTGGGAGAAGGGCACACTTCCCTCCTGGACAAACAGCGGAGACAAGAGGCCTATTGAGAATTGTGAACAAACTGGACCCCGTGGCGACCTACCGTGGACTACCACACGAACAACGGTCTACACTGCTGTGACTTTTTGAGATGTGGTGCAAGTGGGAGCTGGGTTCCGAGCCCGGCAATCATGAACAGCCAATTGCCCCTACATGGGGGACTTGTTGGGGGGGCCAGTGAATCTGGCAGTGATGAGTCCTAAAACAGAGGTATGAATGTACCATAGGCCAAATGGGATATAATGCTTTGTTGACATCTTTCCCAGCCATGCAAGGCGGAGCTGGCCATCCCACTGTTATATATGTCAATGTTAAGCAACAGGCACTCTGCATACTGGGGAGGTGGGCAGTTCTGAGCCTGCATTGAAGGGTAGCAGGGAGGGGGGAGTTTGATTGTTGGGTATAGTCGTCTTGGTTTTTTACATTTGTATTTCCATTAAACTATTGCTCAAGTGATACTAAGCGGGTAAAGTCAGGGGTTCAGAGTAGAGCGGTGCTGGGGCCAGACATCTTTGCTGCTGGGCACTCGAGGGTCGCACAGACAGACCCATAGTCACCAAACATATAGATGGATGTACCACCGGGGAAAGCCTTAAGTGTCCTAATGTTGAATATCAAAGGGCTCGCCGGCAGAATCAAACGCAAAATAGTGCTTCAATTCTTGCACATACATGCTCTAGACTTGGTCCTTCTGCAAGAAAACCACCTCAGAGGCAATCTCTACACAACCTTAGACAGATACGGTTACACCCTCCTCATGCATGCTGGCTACACGGCAGACTCTAGGGGAAAGGAAATTCTGATAAAAAAAATCCATACCCTTTATCCCAAGCACACATGGAGTGACCTCCTAGGTAGATATGTGGCACAGACAAGGAGTTGGGAAGGCCATACTTTGAATATTTGCTCTCCTTTCATCCAGTCACGGCGTAATGCGTCAACATTCCCTGACGTCAGTGCCTTGCTTCTTGAGATGCCACCTGTGGTCCTAACACTAGGCGGAGACATGAGCGCTGTGGCCGACCCCAGAGTTGACATGGAGAGCAGGGCTGCGCCTCTGGATGAGCTCGGTTCCCTCCGGCCTTTACAGAGGTAATTGGACTGATAGACTTGTGGCGTGACCTTAACCCACTGAAATGACAGTTCACCTACTACTCGGAGGCCCATGGCAGCTTCTCCCACCTTGATCATATCTTCATGCAGCAAATTTACCCGGACAGATTCAGGGACACGATGCATACGGTGTGTGATATATCGGAACACTCACCGGTGGGAGTGATGCCGAGCGGCCCTGCCAGGGACAACATGCTGGCCCCGTGAATTGATCCCTAGCACTTGAGGGATGAGGCCCTCAAGGACAAACTAGGGGAGAGGACAGACCAATATTTTCAGGAGAACAAGGCATGATAAGCTCTGCCTGTGTTCTGTTGCAGGGCTTCAAGGCGGGTGTTTGAGGACATGTGCAGACTCTTATGGGTGGGAAACAGAAGGAGTGGAGAATACAATATGAAGCACTTGAACGCAACATTGAGTCTTTAGAGACTTGATTCTTGGCAGAGGGGACTGAGAACTTCAAACACCAACTCCGCCTCAAACAACACAAATTACGTGAGCTACGGAAGAAAGGGCCTGCACCTATGCGCTAGCGGCCCAACGCCGCCTCTACGAGGTGGGCCATAAAGCTGGCAAGTTGCTAGGGTGGTTAGATAACAGGTACAAGGGCCCGAATTGATTAGGTGCTGGAAATCCTAGATCAGGATGGAGTGCTTCAGACAAGAAGTGCCACCATAGAGAAGGCCTTTGCCACATACTATGAGGGCTTGTACAACTCCACGACTACCATAACAAGCAAAGATTGCGTCACCCTCCTGAACAACAAAGACCTCCTGAAACTCTCGTACAAAGTCCGGGGGGCCCTAGATGGGGATCTGACAGCTGAGGAAATAGCCAAGGTGATAGAGGGCCTCCACTTAGGAAAGACGACAGGGCGTAACAGCCTGCCAGTGGAACTCTACAAAGGTATGACAGATAAGCTATTGGAACACATGTTGGCCATGGGTCAGAGGATTGCAACAATTGTGGTTATCCCCAAGAAGGATGAGCCACCAGCCGAGTGTGCATCCTATAGGCCCATATCCCTACTTAATGTAGAGGCCAAGGTACTGGCAAAAGTTCTAGCGACCAGGTTGTGGAAAGTGATCACCACAGTGATCCATCCGGACAAATCCGGATTTTTGGTGCACAGGTGGACAAGACTGAACTCACGGCGTACCTACAGTGTGTTACATATGACCAATAATCCCCAATCTGAGCCGGCCGTGCTCCTGTCTTTAGATGCCAGGATGACATTCGACATTGTTGAATGGAATTATATCTTCACCTCCCTTGATAGGCTAGGATTTGGCCCCAAACTCTGTGGCTGGGTGAGGCCCTTATATCAGTGCCCGCTAGCGAGAGTGCGGGTCAAAAATGCAATGTCCTGAGTCTTTGCCCGGCAGAAGGGTATGAGGCAGGGGTGTCCCCTGTCCCCAATGATATTAGCTTTGGTGCTCGAACCATTTGCCAGCATCCCCTTATAAAGAGGGTGAGCAGCAATTGTGAGTGGGAAGAACGGATATCCTTATACGCTGACAACATACTGTTATACGCCACTGCTGTCCATAGACAAAATACTGCAAATTTATTAAATCTTTGGGGATGACTGGGGCAAGTCCTTGATATACCCCCCGGCGAGAGAGGCCGCAAGACTTCCCCCGCGATGTGCAGCACCGCTGGCACTGGAAGGCTTTTGATACCTCGGTATCTATGTCACCTGGGATCCTGTGGAATTTCTGCGCAGGAACCTCTCTCCACAATTGGACAGGCTTTGCAGAGATGTCAAGGACTGGAGAACTCTCCCACCCTCTTTGCTGGGCAGAGTCACCCTCTACAAAATGAGGACCGTAAGCTGCCTCCTACACGTTTTCCAGAATACACTGCGCAGGGTCCTCCCGGATTTCTTCAAAAAAGTTGAACATGAGGTAAGACTTCTCCTTTGGGACGGGAGTAGCACCCGGATCACGCTTTACAAACTGCAGAGGGGTGTCTACAATGGGGGGTTGGTGGTCTCTGACATACTCAAATATTATTGGGCCACACAGCCAGTCAAAGTGAATGACTGGATGTGTTTGTAGACTGAACCAAACCGGCCTACCAGGTTGGCAGTGAGGTCACGGGGCCCAGGGACTACCCAGCGATTCTTTAAAGACGGCGGAAGGAGCACAACCAGTCGACCCATACTCAGATGGTGGTGAGGGTGAGGCGAGAGTCCACGCAGTATCTAGGTTGGTGCAACAAGCTGCCAGACCAGACCCTGCTCTGGGATAGTGACCTACTGA
The DNA here is from genome assembly GCA_963921515.1 of Calotriton arnoldi. Taxonomy (NCBI): domain Eukaryota; kingdom Metazoa; phylum Chordata; class Amphibia; order Caudata; family Salamandridae; genus Calotriton; species Calotriton arnoldi. Next base: position 289,160 of record CAWUFW010012367.1, on the reverse strand, counting down.
AGGAGGTGGGAAGTCTGGGAGGTTTCTCACGATGGGACCTGATTGGCATTGGATTGACCTGTGGAGGGGACAGTGGCTGGTAACATTTGAGGTCCTACAATAGGTATAAGAGCTGGCAGCTACTGAGCCATTAAGGTACATATAGATTGGACACGGACTCAGGTGGCATATTATTGACGAGGAGCATCTACCTGAGGCAACGCTGTTAGAGTAGTGCCTCCTCCTGGACTCGCTGATGGAAATGGCCATGTCCATGATATATAAATAAAAATTAATAACTCCCCAGACCCCCTGAAATCTTTGAGATAAGCCTTTGAAAGGGATACTGAGACACTGGAAGATGAAGATTTAGAGGAGGCATTGCAAAACCTTAGGGAGGTGGCGATATGGGCCCACTTCAGACTGGTACAATTGCAGATCGTGCATAGATCATACTGTTGTAGAGGGCTTCTACACAGGGTGGGAAGGGGTGACTCTGCGATCTGTTTGATGGGTTGCGTGCAGGTGGGCACCATTTTCCACATACTCTGGGACTGCCCAATCATCTAGTGCAATTGGGCAGGAATGGTGCAAATAAAGGCCCGGGTGCTCACCCTGGTGTTTCCCCTAGATGCAAAATGGCTCCTCCTAAACTAAAAGTGAGGTGATGTGGCCTAGATACCAGAAAATCTGGCTGGTGGTGGGCGCAGGGTAGCTAAACGCAACATAGCACATACCTGGGTTAGAGTGGCGCACCCCCAGGTAAAGGATTGGGAGTATGACATGAATCAGTGCCAACAGGCAGGAAAGGTGGTCTATCAGAGCAGGGGTTGCCCACAGAAATGGGAAAAGGTATGGGGCAATCGACATACTTACTGAGGCTACTGAGTCTCCAGGGGTGGGCATGGGAGGAGAGGGGGGAATCTGACACACATGAAAGAACAAAGTTTCTCCATCTCATGATTCTCCACACAAAATGACTGTCATTCTTGAGTTCATACTGTTATATACTCTGCTTATGTACGATTAAATCAATGATTGCGATGAGCAAACCTTAATAAAAAGAATTCATTAAAAAAAATACAGGAGACTAGCATTATGTTTAAAGCCTTTTAATACTACTTCCCAGCAGCCTTTGTAAGCAAACAACAGCCATAACCAACATTCCAGAATTACATTCTTAAATCAGTTAATACATGAGCACTATCAGAAGCAGCCTTCATCTTTTATTTGCTTCTCCTTGACAGTAGTATGCATTTGGTTTCTAAATTTCGTATATATATATATTGCTTTTGCTTGGTGACTTACATTTAGCTTGTATAATATGGTCTATGTTTACGTCTGATGTATTAAATAGGATTCTTATCCTTGGTTAGGAGGGTGCTTGAATTTCCAATTTATGAGAATATGTTCATTTGGTTATATTCAATTACATAAAAAAGATTGGAAATAATTTGAAATTTGGATGGATGTTTATTTGTTTCATGGATCACCATCTTTAGTCAGCTAGTGCAGGCGCACCTTTAGCTATTGGGCTTGATTTTCAAGCACTTGTGAGGAGGCGGTGCTGCTGCACACGTTCCTTTTTGCATCGTCTCTTCTTGTGCTGGTTCTTATAGTCCTTTCTTTGTCAGCTGGAGAGTGGCCCAACGGAAGAGGTTGCAGGGGTAGTTTGTGTGTATACTTTCCTACATATTGGCACACCTGATACAGGTAAACATTTTTATTTAGGTCAGTTAACTTGATAAGTTATGGCAACGTGATGACACACATTTGTGCATTATGGGCTAAAGAACACTGGACAGAGGAGAGCATTTGGGACAGAGATGATCAGCTCAGAGCTGTCATCACATAGCGGGTTTTATTCAGCAATTTGTTTAGCAAGCAACAAGACAGTTTCTGGAGATTGGTCTAGAGTATTTTGAAAAGAGGAATGTAAGAGCTTATTAAGGGATTTCCATTTTTAGAGTGAAGGAAGCATTTCAAATGAAATTGTTCAGGAAGAGATTTTGAGAAAACTGATAGAAAAGAGATTCAACTCCCATTTAGAGAAGCTGTGCAGTCTGTGTTTGCACACAAAAGTAAGTTAGAGAGAGCATCCAATGTAGAGGAGTGTACAGTATATAGGGAATAGTGTGTGGAATACATTGTGACGCAAAAGGGTTAATTAGCTTAGGCCGTGTTGATAAGTGAAAATGCATGCAGAAAACCCAGTGAAAATGCATGCAGAAAACCCAGTGAAAATGCATGCAGAAAGCCCATCTAATAAGCTGAGATAGCAGATGAGCTTGTAAAGCTTGTTTTTTACCACTTTTAATACACACAACTATTTGCTAAGGTGCCCTGTGTACTGTACCAGGCCGAGGCATGTGGATTGTGAGAGACATACCGTTGAGGTTGTACTGACCCCGAACGAGCCTGGGAGTAGTTTGAAGTCCCTGGGAGGATGATTGATTGGTACCAGTGCTTGCAAGAGGCGTGTTTCCTAGGTTAGCGAAAACACTAATAACATCACGAGAACCACTAGTGCAGGAATAAACATGATGTTGTGGAGGCCAGCTTTTAGTGTATAAAAAGGAGGGGTGCAGATGCCTCAGTGAAGCTCAGAGGTGGAGTTGTGCAGATCTGCCCTCGTGCCCACAGCCATTACCCCTCTAGGACCATTTTCAGAGAAAGAGGGAAAGAGACAGAGAGGTCGGAGCTGGTTCTTGGTGCTAGCTACTAAAGTTAAGTTATCAAGGGGGAAGGGCAAGATTCTCCTACTCTATCTTGATTTACCGAGTCATCATTGTGCTTTTGATGATTTACTGCATTGCCGGTGAATTAAGACTGTTTCTTTCTTATGCTATTGTTGTGCTAGCATTGCAATATAAATATGCATGTAACCATTTTGCTACAGTCTAGTAATCATTGCCAATGTATGTATTTGTGCTAGTGTTTTATTAAAGTCATATTGTATCAGCTACATGTGTGTTGCTCCTTACTAAGTGTCCTTATTGATTTGTACCTGAGTGATATTGGTTGGGTTGGTTGCCAGCAACTGGTCCAACACAATTGGTACCAGGAGTGGGGTGCAAATCAATAATGCTTGTGTGAAGATGCAAAAGAGATAAAGCAGATGGAGAAGGGCAGAAGGGGCAGAGACCAGATCCACTCCCGGGTGGCTGTCAACAGACCTGTTCTCTGGTGTTGCAGAAATCCTAAACCAGTGGGCGTCAACGGTTCTAGGGGAAGAATTAGATGAAAAAGTGACTCAACGTTTAGTAGAAAATACCGTAAAGAGGAAAAAGGGGGTAAAGCTGCAGCAGACAGCAGCTGGACAAGTGGAATGGTTTTTACTGTCTGCGCTCTGCACAGTGTATAAGTAAACATTAATCTAAGATGCTGACATAGGAAACCTATGTGATGAGGTAGCAGCTTTTGCAGGAGAGACAACTTAATATGAGAGAGCCTGCTGAAAGTGCGGTAGCCAAAGGGGATCAGATGGAGGCAAGGTGCACCACATTAGCAGTGCAGATAAGCTCAGCAGAAAAGCAGGCGCAAGCCCAAGGCACCCTTAGCGGTGCATGTGAGGGCATTTGTGTGCAGAGAGGATTGGAATTCCGAGACATAGAATGGGTCAGTCTCTGACAGTGATGAGTGGGACTGGGACAATGAGATAGAGATGAGTGTGGCAGAATTAGGATGGGATGTAGGTGAAAGGGAAGAGGCGCTAGAGGCTTGCCCTCTGGTTCAAAACAAGTCAAAAGGAATGGGTGGAGCACAAGTGCAGAATACCCGCCTGGAGAGGGATTATACACAAAGTGAGTTGTTGGAAATAACAAGCATGTTTAGGCAGAAGCCTGGAGAGCCCCTGTTCAAATGGCTCATTCGGTTATCGGATACAGGGGCAGATGGAACATTCGTATCACCTGATGAACTTTTGGAAAAGGGATCAGTTATGACGCATGCCATGCTAGGGCAGCGGTTGCGAGGTGAGCATGGGCAGCAAGCATTTTCCTTGGTGGGTTGGTTGATAGGGAGATTGATTGACTACTTACAGCTGAGAGGACTTATGAGCTGGGCACTGACCTGGCACCTCGATAGGTGGAAAATCAAAGGCACCCCTATCTGGGGTAGTGAGCAGTTGTGGGAAGAGATGTGAAAGAAAGGGCAGTAGTGTCAAATCTAGGTCATGTTGATGCCCATTGTACGTTGGACACCTCCCTTGCATCTCTGCTCAACAATGAAGTACATCAAATGACCAAAGTAGGACCAGGGGTATTTAATGGAGAAACTGAAGTGGCCCTAGCAAAATGGGTGCACACAACTTCAGGGCATCTGGTAGAAAATGGCACTTATGCATGGGCACAGTGACAACAAATCCCGGTTTCCAAGGAGCAAGTGCAGCAAGTAGTGAAGGAGTGGCCCACATGTACCCAGATCAGATAGATGCCATTGCACAAGAGACCAAGAGGACATATCAAAAGAGGAACTGCAGCTGCCACAGAGTGGCAAACTGACTATATTGGATCCCTGCCAAAGGAAGGGGGCAAAGCTATGTATTGATTGTGGTGGACACTTATTCTGGCCTCATGCTGGGCTTGTCTTGTTAGTCTGCAGACCAAAAATCCACTCTGTGGGGGCTAGATTACCTAATCACACACTATTGGGTGGCAGACAAAATCCAGACATGCAGAGGCACACATTTTTCAGGGAAAACCAAACAGGACTGTGCAAAAGAACAAGGGGTTCGGTTAGCGTTGCACATTATTTATTATCCACAAGCAGCAGGAATGATTGAGAGATGAAATGGTTTACTGAAGGGACAGTTGAGGAAGTCATCAGAACTTGAAAGGATGGAGTAACTATCTAAACAGAGCTTTGAGTTAAATAATAGGCCAGTAGGACAACATGCTCCATTTATTCAAATGATATGACAGGATACTGAGCCTACGCCACTATGTTTAATTGGAAAACCGCCCGAGCTAGACTTCCATTACAAGCTTCGCCTGGAAGCAGAGGGCTAGACCTACTTGCCCTCGAGGAGGGTGAAATTCAGATAGGACAGACAAAGGTGATACCTTTGGGAGTAGGAGTGAAAGGGCCAATAAGTATATATGGCAGGATTGCCCCCCGGTCTAGCCTGGTGGTTAAAGGCATACCAGTGTTGGGAAGAGTTATTGATCCAGATTACTGCGGGGAAATCAAGGTGTTACTGCTGAACCAGGGAGATAGTGCTGTGTCATATCAAACACATGACAAAATTGTACAACCAGTTTGTGAGAAAGTGCAAATCCTACAAATAGAGGAAAGATCTGGACCCCCAGATACTACCCAAAGGAGGGGAGGGGGATTTGGGAGCACTGGAATGAAGGTGTGGGGGTATCATCCAGGAAAGAAAGCAGAAGCTAGAGAGATACTGAGTCAGGGAGTAGAAAGTACATATGCTTTTGAAACATTCTAATGTGACTGTATTTATATCTGCAGTGCTGCTCACTCCACAATCATAAATGTGGGTGATCCATGCCAAAGATGTGGTTCCAGTTTGCCCTGATGACTGCAATTGTCGGCACGGCCGGACTGGCCGGACTGGGCATTGGGCGTTTTCCCGGGAGGCTGGAAGGATGGGGGCTGGTTTTGTTACTGGTGGCCGATTTTGAAGCAGTGCTGCACTATTGGCCCCAGTAACAAAAGCAGCAAGCAAGCATAATCCACTCACTTTCATTTCCAGCCTCCCAGGGCCAGCCAGTGCTTCACACTTGAACTCCCCCCCCAAACTCATCTTGTAGTGGTCAGACAATTTTGCCAGGGCTGTTTTAGGTTCCCAGTCATGCCCTGATTGTGGGAGCCTAATGGGTGCAGCCGAATGTATACGAGTATGTAAACTCTGATCTCTATGGGGCATATTATCAAGGCGGCGTTAAAGAATTATCGCCGCTTTAGCGTCCGTTTTCGGACGAAAAGCGGCGATAATTTTATCGCCTAATTAACAAGGACACGCTAGCGCGTGATTCCTTGAATTAGCGTCCGTTTTCTGCACGCCTCCCATCGCATCGCTAATGAGATGCAAAGGAGGCGTGCCTGTGAAAACAACATGGGGAAATATCGCTAACCCAGGTATCGCCATATTAACAACGTGGGTTAGCGATATTTTAAATCGCGTGAAGTATGCCTTAACGCAGGAATTTAACGTCTGCTAAATTCCTGACTAAGGCATACCTAACATGGGGGGTGGATTGTGTGGCTACGACCACAGGCCCTATTCACAAGATTATCGCCGTTTTTCCATGGAACATCGCTGAAAAACCAGCGATGTTCCATGGAAAACACCGCTATCACTAGAAAACTATCGCCTTTGCGCTAAGCGTTGTTAATACAGCGCTAGCATGGCGATAATTTTCAGCGATAGCCGGCGATACTATTCCCCACGCTAAGAGCGGTCAGCGATAATTATAGCTGCCGCTTGATAATATGCCCCTATATCTTTTGTGCACTGCACGCACTCAACATCACATCTATTGAAGGAGTGATTTCACTCTGCAGTATGCCGATGTCTGGAAGCAAATAGTTGGCCACCAAAGTGATGACTTGGAAAGTGACGGGACAACAAATTTGCTTTACTTTTGGACTAACTGGGCTAGAAGGAATGCATGCAAGGGTGCAGGTGCTGAAATCTATCATGAACATGACTGTAAATACTGTAATGAAATTTTGCCCTTTTTGCCCTTTTCGCCCTGAGCCCACCCACCGAACCCTCCGACCCCGACACCGCCGCCCGCAACCTCAGACAGTGGATCGATGACTGCGCCAACACCCACGCCCCGCTCAAGAATCCGCCCAACAGCCACACCAGCAAGAAAGCCACCTGGTTCACCGAAGACCTCCAGGCCTCCAAACGAACATGCCGAAAACTGGAGAAGATCTGGCTCCACGAACGGACAGCGGACAGCTACGCCGCCCACAAGAGCGCCACCCGCAGTCACCATCACCTCATCAGATCCGCCAAAAGGGCCTCACTCAAAGACCGCCTAGACAACAACGCACACAACAGCAAAGAGCTCTTCAACATCGTGAAGGAACTCTCCAACCCCAGCTCCAACACCAACGACATCCAGCCATCGCGAGACCTGTGCGACTCACTGGCCACCTTCTTCCACCGCAAAATCGCCGACATCCACGACAGCTTCAACACCACGACCGCCCCAGCAACCACCGAGACCACTGCCCCCACAACCACCAACCGCCTGCTCTCCTGGACCAACATCAACGACGAGGACACCAGCAAGATCATGAACACCATCCACTCCGGTTCACCGCTAGACCCGTGCCCTCACCACATCTTCAACAAAGCCAGTACAGCCATCGCGCCCCATCTCCGGAAAATAATCAACATCTCCTTCGAGACAGCAACCTTCCCGGAAAGCTGGAAGCACGCCGAGATCACCGCCTTACTCAAGAAACCCAAGGCAGACCCCAAGGACCTCAAGAACTTCCGACCCATCTCTCTGCTCCCGTTCCCCGCGAAGGTCACCGAGAAAATCGTCAACAAACAATTGACCCGCTACCTCGAGGAGAACAACATCCTGGACCCTTCCCAGTCCGGCTTCCGCAGCAACCACAGCACCGAAACCGCCCTCATCGCCGCCACCGATGACATCAGGACCCTGCTAGACAACGGAGAAACAGCAGCCCTCATCCTCCTGGACCTATCAGCCGCCTTCGACACGGTCTGCCACCACACACTACGAACACGCCTTCACGACGCCGGGATCCAAGAGAAGGCCCTGGACTGGACCACATCCTTCCTTTCCGGCAGAACACAAAGCGTCCGCCTCGCCCCTTCTGATCCAAGGCCACCAAGATCATCTGCGGCGTACCCCAAGGCTCCTCCCTCAGCCCAACGCTGTTCAACATCTACATGGCACCCTCGCCCACGTCGCCCGACAGCACAACCTCAACATCATCTCCTACGCCGACGACACCCAGCTGATCCTCTCCCTCACCAAAGACCCTCACACCGCCAAAGCCCACCTCCACGAAGGAATGAAGGCCGTCGCCGAATGGATGAGGACCAGCCGCCTGAAGCTGAACTCGGACAAGACGGAGGTCCTCATCCTTGGTTCCAACCCTTCAGCCTGGGACGACTCCTGGTGGCCAACATCACTGGGAACAGCCCCGCCACCCACCGACCACGTACGCAACCTAGGGGTCATCCTCGACCCCACCCTCTCCATGACTAAGCAGGTCAACGCCGTTTCCTCATCCTGCTTCAACATCCTCCGAATGTTCCGCAGGATCTTCAAGTGGATCCCCACCGAAACAAGAAAAACAGTCACCCAGGCCCTCGTCACCAGCAGGCTGGACTACGGAAACGCCCTCTACGCAGGAACGACGGCTAAGCTCCTGAGACGGCTGCAACGCATCCAGAACGCCTCTGCACGTCTTATCCTCGACATCCCCCGACGCAGCCACATCACACCCCACCTGAGAGACCTGCACTGGCTCCCTGTCAACAAGAGGATAACCTTCAAGCTCCTCACCCACGCACACAAAGCACTCCACAACTCCGGACCAGCCTACCTCAACAGACGACTCAGCTTCTACACCCCCACCCGCCAGCTCCGCTCGACCAGCCTCGGCCTCGCCACAGTCCCCCGCATCCGGAAAACGACCGCCGGCGGCAGATCCTTCTCCCACCTCGCTGCCAAGACCTGGAACACCCTCCGACAGACCGAAGACCTACTGGCCTTCAGAAGACTCCTCAAGACCTGGCTCTTCGATCAGTAGCAGCACCACCCCCTTCTTCCCCCAGCGCCTTGAGACCCTCGCGGGTATGTAGTGCGCTTTATAAGTGACATGATTGATTGATTGATTGATTGCCATCTTTAATGTATCGCTGTAAGCAGTATAAGTGTTTGAAGGAGCAGATCATTCTACCAGGGCATATGGTGGATGTCACTATGCAAAAGGGGACATAGGGGAACTCAAGGTTCCAAACCTCCAGCATGCATATATTATGTAGCCAAGAAGCACATGGCTAGCAACTTAGACAATTAATCGGCAGTAAGAAGTAGGCTAGGATGCAAACAAGCCCTGCATGCAAGTATTATTAATGTGGAAATTATATGTATGCAGTAAACAGCTGTATGTTAGCGAGAAGATGCTTAATGCAATGTTTCCTGGACTCCATAGTAATCTGCCAGTGAATGCAATCAAATTATTTGGTTTTTGCATGCATTGACACTCATCAAAAGAGGTGGAGTGTACAATATGTATGGAAGAGTGTGCGGAAGACATTGTGACGCAAAAGGGTTAATTAGATTAGGCAGTGTTGATGAGTGAAAATGCATGCAGAAGACCCATGTACCACATTGAGATAGCAGATAAGCTTGTGATGTTTGTTTTTGCCATTTTTAATAGATGCAACTATTTGCCCAGGTGCTGTGTATACGGTACTAGGCCGAGGCATGTGGATCATCGAAGACATTCCATTGAGGTTGTACTCATCTGTTGAGTAGAGAACTGGGATGCATGGAATGGTTTAGCAGTTTTGGGCATGCCGCCAGATTTTGTGCTGCAACAGTATGCAAGCATATATGGCGGGGAAGCTCATTTACGCCACCAGGGGACAGAAAGCCTTTAGTGGAAAGAATGATACACATCAATCATCAAAGCTGAAGGCAGTGTTGTTGCAATGTCTTGTTGAAGATGGACAGTGTCTCTGCCATGAGGCATATAAACCGATTAGGTGGGAGTTGGTTACACAATTACACAATTTGACGAAGGTAGCAAAGGATCTACGCTGCTTTTGTTTGGTGCATAAAATAAGTTTGAGGGCAGAGTATTTACCAAGACGGAGCAACTGTGTGGTGGATCGGAATTCAAAACAGTTAAAGGATTGCAGTGACTGGAGACTCAACTGTTGTAATAAACATGGGGGGCTTATTGAAGTCAATCTTTTTGCATCTTGACTGACATCTCAACAAAAGAAATACTTCAGTTGGAGGCAGGACATAGGTTCAGAGGTAGTAGATGCATTCCAACAGGACGAGAGATCGATAAAGGGTTATGGCTACCATCCGTTTTTCATGATACAGCAAGTTATTTTGATGGCAAGGAGACAGACATGTCAGGTGGTGCTACTAACTCTGTTTAGGATGTGCCAATCACGTTTTCTAGGGGGTGCATTGTAATAAAAAAGTTGGACATGCACTTTTAGGATTTGCATGTCCTGGTAGTGCTAAACTCACAAATTCATTTTTCACCTTATTAATACAACAATCAGCAGGTCGATGAGCAGCAGATCATCATCAAATCTATTGTGGGAGGAAATGAAGGAATTACACAGTTCAGTTAATAAATGCATTGCAAACAGTCCTACAGCCCCAGAGTCCCAAGTTATCTAATTGTTCTGTCACCTAGGTTTGAAAAATACAAATTAAGGAGGACCAACACAGTTCTAACAATTGTGAATGTTAAGAAAAGAAAAATTATACTGTATATAAACGCCGAAATGGGTGGTGTATCTGCATTGTTTTTCTCAGAATGTTGGTATTGGGTGCATGCTGAACCAGTCCGGTAAGCACGAGGGTTATGGAGCTTTCGTGCAGAAGAAGAGAAGGCCAGTGGATTGCAAAAAAGTAAATGATGATATTGTAAAGTCAAGGAGAAGGTAAGAATCATGGTGTATAAGGACCAAGAGGACAGAGCAAGAGCATAGGCTAGTGCAGTCATGTGTGATTAACGTAGAAGTGAGAGCAATTTTACAACCAATATCAGACAAGTAGCTGCATGTACCTGGCTGATCAATCTCACAACTGCCAACTGTCATAACATTTAGCCAAGTCAGTCTATCATTTGGCACGCCTCCAGTTACAGGCCCCCCCAGACTAAAACCAATTTAATTAGTGGAGTTTGATATTTGAGCCAGCACACGACTCGGCATTTCACAAATCAATGCACCTCTCTCCAGCCCACAGTGCTGTGTAGGCCTTTTTGAGTCATGTTGTTGTCCTCTGAAGTAGATAGGCATTGTTCATAACTTCCTTCTTCTGGCTGTTAAGGTAGTCCCGTCTTGAGTCCTGACTCCAAGTCCCGACCCAAATGATATTGAGTGAGAAAGACCTGTAGGGCTGTTGATGAACGAGCAGAGCAAAAGAATTTGAGCATTTTGTGTAGTTTTGTTAACTGAACTGACTAGTCTGGTCTCTAAAGAGCCTGAAAAAAGAAGTACAGCAATGAGTGAACCATGTAAGTAATTCTAGCAAAGTATGAAAGGGGCACTCATTCAGGCAAATCACCCATCTGGCCCGAAACATTGCAAACCAAGTTTGCAAATTAGTTATACACCCACGCTGCCACCACACAAATCATCATCACTCACTTAATAATATATCATTCACTGCTGCAATAATTACCTGTTCCAAGCAGGGTGGTGCACATTTGTCTATTGCATCTCCTCTTTTTCATTGAAGCAACAAACAATGATGGTCTTGTAAATTAATGATCTTTACTGGCATCCCAGCTAGGAAATCAAAAAGAAGAAGGATAGGGATGGGAGGTATTCTCTTCATGTCCTTTAAGCAAAAGGGATGGCTTCTTCTGTGCACACTGGTCTAACTAACTCCACTCTAGTCGATACCTGTGAATAAATGGTGGGGCTGCATAAGTCAGACATTAAATATATAGATGTTTCCCTGTTTCCCTACATACGTTTTTTTTTTTGTAAAGCAGTTCGACAATAATATGAAAGTTATTGTGGCCTACTCAGTCAGGGAAGTAGAGTTCCTCCTTAAATTCAGGTGGCTAGCCCAAAAGTTCATCAGCTAACACACTTGAGTCTGACCAATTGCCATCATTCTCCTCCTGTGCTGTTTCAGGAACAGTGTAATCTTGTGGTATGAAGTGTTGGTTCATTTTAATCATGGTCAATCTCTCCACATTTTGAGGCGAGAGACTGCACCAGATGCACTAAACGCACACTAAGAAGACACATTGGCTACCGAACAAGCCAGATACTTTATTACCAGCCTGCTGTGCTCTGGCCACTGGCACATCTTCCCATACTAATAGACCAATGGGTCTTGATCTAGGTAGACCTCTTTTGAGTATTAAAGATAGCCTTGGACCGTCCTATGAATGGTCATCGGTGCTGCCACTTGCTTTCGCCTCTGTACTTGGCTTAAGCCCTGCCACTTTAAACCAATCCATTGCAGAAGTTAGATCCGATTCTTCTATTGCTGGTGTTGTTGCTGGTGTTGGCTGCTATGAGGCATCAGCACTGTCCTCCATGTTCCAGTTTCTTCTTCCAGGACTCTCGCATGGTCAACAATCCAAATCTTGTATTGTGAAACGTCCCCTTCTGAAAAAGTAATGAAAGTGGGCAGTATTGTTTTGAAAGACACGATCTCTCTTTGCAGCCTTTTATTAACAGACAAGTGAAAGATTTAGCTCTGCACCAACTCATACGAGAGACCGCGGCCAGTGTTTCTTTCACCCTCAGGAGGGGGCTGGGGACCGGGACTGTACGCCCCAGAGTTCCTAGCAGCTGCACGTCGCCAACGCCGCATCCTTTGCGCCAGGAGGCGTTCAAAATCAGCCCAGGTCTCCCACTGCACGGTAGACCGCTGCCAGTGTTTCTTTCACCCTCAGGAGGGGGCCGGGGACCGTGACTGCACGCGTCAGAGTTCCTAGCGGCTGCAAGCCACGAACGCAGCATCCTTCGCGCCAGGAGGTGCTCAAAAACAGCCCAGGTCTCCTGCTGCGCAGGAGGTGCCCGGGCAAAGCCTGGGCCAAGGGCAGGCCCGTCTGCGCCCGTCCGCGGCCGACCGAGGCTGGCTGCGCCTACCCTCTTGGCTGGTCACTTTTGTATCAGAGGCAGCCCAAACGACACAGCAGATAAGCCTTTACCACGCTGGAGCTAGAACCTACACAATTCAAGCTAGCGGAAGCCCTGAAAAGCCCAGCAGTGTGGTGAGCACTTGTCAATTGTTCAATTGATTTAACTGTGGCCGCCCCAGGTTCTGACAGGCATTTTGTGTTGGTCAGTATTTATCTATCATGGGGAAGAGAAAAGCTACTAACACTGATCATTTGTTTAATAACAAAAGGGCTACTATTGGCTCATTTTTAGCGAAAGCGGTGGGGGCCATCACTAAGGAGATTGATAAGGCAGAGAGGAGACTATCCATGGGTTCTACCGGTCCCCTAGTGCCTGAACTCTCTCGGGCTGACCCATTAGAAGCTACCACCACAAGCCCTCTGGTTGTCATGACTGATAGTGTACAGGCTGCAGCTACCGGGGCCGTGACATCAGGGGGAGGTGAGCCATGTGTAAGTGCTCCTTCACTAGGCACTGCGGGGGAGGGTCGTGGGGTATCCCCAGCTAACAACAACAAGGGCACGGAGGCAGAGGTTTCACCAGCACCCAGGATACTGCGTAAAGCGAAGAAGAGAAATGAGCCCACAAGGAGAGTGGAGGACCCAAAACCTTCGATTAGCCCGACAGACATGGGGGATTTTTTTAATACTCTGAGGGAATTAATTACGGATTTGATGACCGACCTGTTCTCTCAGCTTTGGGACAAATTGGACAAAGGGTTATCAGATTCCAGAGAGACACAAGGGAAAGTGGAGAATATGTTGAACACCATCTCTAAAGTTTCACCCCCGAGTAGTGCCCAGTCACAGGCAGCATGCCCCAGTTTGCTCAGTCAAAATGAGCCAGGAAGTCGACTACCAAACTCTAGTAGATCATTGGAGAATGGGCCCCTGAAATACGTAAGGGTCCAGTGGAAGGAGCACGGTAGTAGGCTTAATTCTCAAACACATGGTATGGAGAGAGGAGACGGGGTGTAAGGGACCAACATTCCTCATCGCGTGAGCACGAGAAAGTGAGGGCTAGCTCTAAGAACACTTATAGATGAGGTCTGCCAGTAATCGGTCTGCCTCCGGCATGCTGTCCCTGTACTGTTGTTCTGGTGGGGGTTCATAGTTTGGGAGTAGGTATTGAGGAACCCACAGATAATCTGATTAATAAAGTGTCTCATTGGTTAGGAAACATAGCAGATTTAATGTAAGGGATCATTCTCACATCTTGATGGAAAGAAGGGTCTCTTGGATTGGACAATCCAAGAAAATCTTCAGGGCGATGCCGTGATTGTCACCTTCAGATTCCCAAAACTGGCACACAATATCTTGAGACACTCGGCAGAGTTCCCTTTCTATGCCTCAGAAATTAAACCACTCTCACTAGGTTTTTTCTACATACCGGGGTCTACTGCTGTAGTAACTAATGACGCCCTTGAGCTGGAGGGTGGCGCACACACTTGGGAGGGAATAGAGTTGTCATCGAATAATTATGCCCCCTGTCGGATCTTAATGACCTGGATTGACAGGCAGTGGGCACTGAATACAGCCTAGTACAGACAGCAGTGACTGATCCTCAAACGCAGGTCATAATGCCTAAGGAGGATCGGCAGAGAGAGAATGTAGTCCACCCGATAGATTATTCTAAGCAGAACTGCCCAATAGGTCACCAGGGGGACAAGATAATACTGACCATTTTACCCAGCACCCAGGGAGGGAGAGAGCTCAATCTGATCTCCTGGAATGTGGCAGGATTAACCTCAAAATTTGAAGATGACAGATGGATCCAATTTATAACCTCTTATAAGATCATCTGCCTGCAGGAGACCTGGGAGGTGGAAAATATATTCTTCGTTGAGGGCTACAAGTCGTCCTTCCTTTCAGTGGAAGGCACGATGTATGTGCGAGCCAAAGGTAGTTTAATTATATTTATTGCACTTGAGCTTTGCGGGTCCGTGAAACAATTGAATTGGAACTCTGCAGTGGCACAAGGTTTAAACCTTGTGATAGGTAGATCTCCTAGATCAGTTACAGGGGGACGAGTTACCACAGGGTAATCTTATTTTGTTAGGCGACTTTAACTGTCATTTATGTTCAGACATCGGACAAAGTACGAGGGCTACTTCCACGTGCATTACAGAAGAAGAATGGCACATGGAGCATTCTTTAGATGGCCACAAATTAAATGCTCTTTTAAACACCTTTGACCTAACGTTTACCTTACAAAATGCAGTAATGCCTCCCAAAAGTCTCTACCCCCTACCTATAAAGGAAGGGGTTGCACTACTACCATTGATTTTTTTTTGTGTCATCATCATTGGGCCCCACCATATCATTCTTTAGGACTTTAGAAAGTCCCTACAGCGATCATAACCCATTGATTTTGGAGATGTGGGTACAGGGTCCTGAGTTAATACAAGGTAGTAGCATGGGGGACAAATAGGCCAACTGACATGGGGAGGCGCCTGCGGTGGTTCCAGGTGGATAGTAATGCTTTTAATGTATCCCTTTTTAAAGAGAGGCAACAGGAGATTCTGAAGTGCCTAGATACATCACCATCAGAGGAAGAAGTACTCAGTTCCTTTGAGGCTATAGCGTAGTCAGTGGCTGCTCTTTTAACCGCCCCAGTGGCCACCTCCCATTTGGATAGCCCAAGGTGGTTTGACAGTGAGTGCTCTCAGGCAATGAGGAAACTTAAAACGGCTCTGAAAGAGAATCCAAGCAATAGGTCTATGGTAGCCATTTACTGCAATAATTATAAAAAAGCACTCAAGATATGGAGGTCTTCATTACAAAAACAGGCTTGGGATGTACTGGTCCAGGCTAGTGCACTAAAAGATATCTCCTTATTTTGGAAAGTCATCAATAGACCTTGTTTCTCGGAACCAGACAAACCAACCATATGTCATCATATCACACAGGACCAGTGGAAGAATCATTTCCAGGTGGTTTATAATTACGGGGATAGAGATCACTATAACAATGTCTGGGAGCTCCTCCCATGTGATTCTCAGATTGATTTCCAGCTAGACGAGGTAAAAACAGGTATAGAGGGATTGACCAAGAATAAGACCCCGGGCCCAAATGGGATCCCCATGGATCTATTCCGGAGTAACATTGATGTGTGGGCCCCAATTTTGACTAGGGTTTTGAATGCGGCAGTGTCATCTGATGTGCCCCAGTCTTGGTCCACTGCTACTATCGTCCCTATTTACAAGAAGGGGGATAGGGATAATCCCAATTGCTACCGACCCATATCCCTGACTCGACTGTCAAGGTTATGGGGCGGGTTATATTAAATAGGTTAGTGGAGTGGGCAGACAAAATTATCTCGGAGGTCCAATACGGCTTCCGAGCAGGTAAATCCACAGTGCGCCAATGCCTGAACCTCTACTTACTGATATCAAAATATACACTCGCCAAAGCGTGATCCATTTATCTAGGCTTCATGGATCTCACAGCAGCATTTGATAGGGTGAACCGCAGTAAATTGTGGTCTCTGCTAGATGAATTAGGAGTGGAGCAAGCAATAATAAACGCCCTGATGACCTTATATGCCCATACCTCAGCTGCAGTCCGATTTACACAAGAGGGGGGACTTACCGACAGCTTTAAATGCTCAAGAGGTGTGCGCCAAGGCTGTATTCTAGCCCCTTTTTTATTTACGCTGTAACTCAATGGGCTAGAATCTGCCTTGATATCCCTGCAGGCTGATACCCCGAGAATAGGCAATAGACCAGTACCAGTATTGCTATATGCAGACGACGCTGTGCTTATAGCACGCACCCCAAGAGCGTTGCAAGTTTTAACTGATGGGTTTGTCTCCTTCATGAAGGGGTTAGATCTGTCTCCCAACTACGCCAAGTCGTTTGTGATGGAAGTGGGTTGTCGACGGAATAGTACAAAATCCTACAAGGTAGGCTCTTTTAGCATAGCCAAAGTTCCAGCTTTTAAATACCTCGGTGTTTTATTTGACGCCAAATGAAATTGGAATATCCTGAAAGAAGAGAAGGTGATGGATACGAAGAAAGCAATGGGAGCCATAGCAAACTATGCACACAGATTAGGTACATGGTCGCCTGGGGTGAGTTTAAAACTTTATCAAACAATTTGTATCTCAGAGGCCTTGTATGGGAGCGAGACCTGGGGTTACAAGGCAGTGGTGGAACTACAGACGACGCATCATAAATATCTGAGATGGCTGCTAAAAGTCTGCTTACTCAGTTCATGAAGAACTAGGGGTGAGGTATGTGACTGACTTAGTAGCAGTCAAGCCTCTGCTTTGTTGGGTGAATATTTGGTCCAATGAGGAAGCCTCCTTTAATCAAGCTGTAATTTCGGATTGCCTCTCATTGGATCATGCCCTTAAAATCCCCTGGCTACGATACCTCAAGGATACACTCTGTGCCCTAGGAAGAATAGACATTTTTACAAAATATAGAACAGTTAAGAAAGAGGACAAAAAACTAATTAATGAACTATTCTCTAAGAAAGCTAGCGCCGAGCGAGAAGGAAAGGAACTGATTAAGCCGACGGTGAGTGCACATGCCTTAGTTAAATCAGTGTTGGGATCAGAGTATTACCTCACTATTTTAACCAGCGCTTATGATCGTTTTTTAATTACCCGTTTTAGATTTAACATGTTTCATCATTTAGTGGCCTCTTCTCTTAGCTTTGTAGCACGAGCCAAGGATAGAGGGCCCTGTGGCTGCGACAATAGGTCTCCACAGGATATTTACATTTTGTCTTTTTATGCAAATATTTTATGTATCCCAGGCGACTGTATCTTAAACCCTATTTGAAAGAAATGGGATTCAGACAGGCTCGAATTGCACTTTTGCACATGCAACTTTTGCAGAACGAACGCACTTTATTCGTGGTTATGCACTTTCTAAGAGCAATGATGAGATCTAGGAAAACCAGACATGATTGAGATAGAGAGGTGTATTTTTTAACAGCTCCATGTTGACATAGGACCTTTGGGAAACCAGTTAGCAGGCACAGTCATTTATAAGTTAGTGGTTTTGCAAGATGAGAGTATATTGTGATGTCATTTTAGAGTTGTGTAAATAATGAAATATGCTTTTTAATGAATATGATATTGTTTTAATGTACTGTATCTTTTATGGCTGTGTTTACTGCTGAATAAAGATTGTTTATTATTGAAAAAAAAAAAATCATACGCTACTTCCAACTCATTTGCTACTTAATTCGGGAAGCTTTGCAACACCTTTTTCAGCTGGTCCTGCAGCAGGTGCAACTACAGGATTGCTTGGCTAATCATACTTTCCTCCTTGCTGACTTCCCAAGTGAAAACATCAATAGGAAGTAGTATTTGTGTCAGGCACTTCACTGGCCCCCTCTTGTCCATCTCCATTGTTATACTTTTCTCAGTGACATTCCCTCCTCTTTGAAGGACATAGTCAATGATTGGTCTGTACTGCTCAAACAGACGTCGCAACATGTAGTAGGTCAAGTTCCAACAAGTTGGCACCTCATGTATGAGGGCTTTAACCGGCTTTAACCGGTACTCTATTAGCACGCTGAATGATCCTCAAATATGTCCAGGTTTTAAAAGAATGACTGAAATGAGTACATATTCTTTTGCAGGTGGCCAGAATGTTGCTTACTATGTCTTCTTTTTTTAGAAAGTCCGGCACAATCAGGTTCATGCATTGTGCCAAACACAGGACCCTGAAATATCCACCATCTGCCATGGCCTTGACTATGTTACTGCCATTGTCCATGGCAACAAATCCGATTCTGAGACCTCTGGGTGGTCGAAGCCATTCAAGCACCTTGCTGTTAATGTCTTCCAAGATGTTTACAGCTGTATGGGATTCCTCCATGTCTAACATCACCACTGTTGCCTACCGCCGAACGCACTTTAAACTTTCCTCAGTGCTGAGACCTGCAGATACCTGTTGCTGAACACCCACAAAAGACATCCAGTGTGCAGTGATACATATGTAATCAGTTGCTTGACAACTCGTCCACATTTCTGTCGTAAGGTGGATAGTCTGAACAGTTCTCTGCTGCATAGCTTGGCCAATCAATCGCAGCACATCATGATTGAGTGCTGGAACAGCAACTCTGTTGAAATAGGACTGGGTGGGATCCTTTCATTTCGAGCAGATGGCTGTCACATATTCCAAAAGTCCCACTCCTTTCACAAAAGCAAAAGGGAGGCGGTCCAGAGCTAACATTTTAGCCAACTTCCCGTTGTACAAATGTGCCATTGGGTGGTTGGGTTCATAGGGGCACCTCCTGCCTAAACATGCTCATAATAGTAGGTTTTGTTTCCTTTATGGTGTCACTGACACAGTCAACTTCCCGAGAGAACAAGAAGGTGGTTGACTCAATTTGCATCTTGTTTGAATCACTATGTGTGGTGGTGTCTGCATCTGGATCTTGTGCCATTTGGAGGTTGCTGATGTGGGTGATGCTGGCACACTGCAGGGGACAAGGCTGCTTTGTGTAAAGCTGTCATCCTTTACTTCCTAATCACCTTCTTTTTCTATCACCATGATCAAAGCTGCTTCCCCTCTCTTACCACCACCACCAACAGCTATCTTTTTAAAGTGCAACTCCCACCGGATTGCATGATGTTTTTTTCATATGGGACGTTTGGCCTCCAGTACCGTAGTGTAAACCTGGTTTACCTTGACAAACAGTCACGTAGCAAATGGAGCATATTACAAGGGTATCCTCCTGCTTGCTAATTGTAAAGAAGCTCCAAACTGGGGAAGAGAACTTTTTTAGTGTGTCAATACCAATGCCTGAAGAACTGGGGGTAGGTGGGTGTGTCGTTTGTCTCTATGCAGTGCATACTTCCACTGAGGTAGTGATGGATGCAGGTCTCAGCGGGGCCCTTGCAAATATTGAAGGTGGTGGTGGTATAACCACATTCCTCTGAGCAGGTTGAATAGGAGGAGTCATGTTGGTGTCTTCTGAGCCACCCTCCATATTGCCAAACACTTGCTCATCCTCATCACTGTCACTTTCCATAATTCTAAGGCTTTCAGGAACTTTCCTTTGCTCTTATCTCTCGTGGCGGGCATCAGCCGGGGTCCTATCCATGTCCAGATCATCAGAAGGAGTGCTAGAAGAATATGGTGGAGTAACCTTTCTTTTTTTGCTGGAGATCGTGATACCAATGGTTCAAGAGCCACATCTTGCTCAGCAGAAAGCTCAACCTCCTGATCTGCTCCTATTTCAGGAAGAACTATAGCTGGCTGCGGCTCCTGTTGCTCAGTTTCCTGTGATGGTTGGGTACTTTGCAGCGGAGACAGATCCAATTCAGACTCACTGCTCATCGCCATGACTGCCGTGGCTGTCTCACTGAGATTCATGGACTTGGGCTCAGGATGGGGTGGTGTCGTTGAGGCAGGAGTGCTGCTCACAGCTCTTTGCTGCTCGGAGGAGGGTGCAACAGGCACACCACGTTTCCTGAAAAAGATGGAGGGCGGCACACAATTGGTGGTAATCTCCTTCTTCTCCTCCTCCTCCTCACTAGCCACTTTCTTGGTAGTAAAACCTTTCTTTGGGGCCATCTTCAAGTTCTTAGCTGTGGCAGTTGGCACTTAGCTGCACAAGTAGAAGCAGAGGAGGACTCAGGTGGTGTCACTTTGTACCGGCCTACTGTCTGGCAACACACACATACACACTGCCCAGACAAAAAAAAAGGTAAATTGCCAACAAACATAAGAGGCATATTAAAAAAAGAAGAAAACACTACCATTAATTCAGCAATGCCAAAAATTAAAATTAAGTCAACTATAAAAAAATTCCAACAGCACACATCCTCCCAAGTCATAAAAAGTGTACCCCAAGAAAATACATTCAACACTTTGCAGAAAAAATTAGAAATACAAAATTTGCATTTCGTCAACACCCATCCCTTAATCATAGATGTTTAAAACAACATGTACCAAAGAAACAATTGTTTTATATACCCAATACCAAGTTCTGGCTGGATAGACCCTGGGCAGACTAGGCCACATGGTAAAACAGAACGAATAGTGTAAATTTAACAAAAATGGGGAAAAAGTACTTAACTGTGCAAACTTTATCCCTTATAAAAGCGAAAAAAGTGAATGCAAAAAAATAGGTCACAACTGCAACTTTAGGCCTACCCGAATCAAATTTAAAAATTGAATACAAAATAAAAAAGATACAAATATATACTGGTGCATGCCCTTTATGGAACAACACCCTTATTGAAATGTTTTGTAACTTACTTGATTGTGATGTCACAAAAACATTGGGCCAGATGTATCAAGCAAAATTGCGTTCGCAAACGCTGAAATTCGCAGAATTTTGGCATTTGCGAACGCAATTTTGCTTAGTGGTAGGTATTAAGGCAAAACTGCCTCGCAAAATAAGGAATCGCAAAATTTGCGATTCCCTATTTTGCGATTGCATTTAAGGAATCGCAAATTGCGATCCCTTAAATCCAATGTAAGAAGCACCAAAAAAGTGCAATTTGGCCTTAAGGAATCGCAAATTACCACCAACTTCAAGTTGGTGGTAATATGCGATTTCTTTGAAAAATGCACTTTTTAGCATTTTTCAAAGTGCCATGTGGCGCACATACATGCCTTTAGGGCATGCATGTGCGCCACATGTGCACACATACATATTTCAGGGGTGCAACAGGGTGTCAAAAGGACACCCTGGCACCCTTGAAATTGCATTCTCAATTTCAAATTCTCTAATTGCGATTCGCAAATTGAGAATGTCTTCCCATTCATTCCTATGGGCCTCTACGCCCATAGGAATGAATGGCAAGGTATTCCTTAATTGCGAATCGCAATTTGCAATTCGCAATTAAGGAATATTAAGGAATCGCAATTATTATTGCGATTCCTACATACATAGCATTTTGCGATTCCTTAATAGCAATTCGCTAAAATTCGCTATTAAGGAATCGCAAATGCAATCCTTGATACATCTGCCCCAAAGTCCTTAAAATCCAATGGTATTTGCTGTCAGGATCCTGCAATCCTGCCATCGGGTGGTGATACTAGAAGACCTTTTGCGAGCCTGCTACCATCATGAATACTAGTTTGGAACCTGTGCTGACCTTCGGTGTTTCAACCCTCTTGAAAACCAGATCCACTCCAAATTCCATTACAGTATTTACTTGCCAACCTCTAATCCATTATGGTACTTGTATGCCTTTCCCGAGCATGAGCACTCAAGAGGACACTTTTGGTGAACCATATTATACTTGGAACTGTGTCTTACCTCTTCCAGCATGTCCATGTACTCCCTTGCGCAAATTCTGTTCACAATATAAAACTAGGGGGCATATTTACGAGGAAGTGACGGAGCACAGCTTTAGCCTCTTTGGCTTAACGCTGTGCTCCGCCACTTCTGAAACACAGGACTGCACCGTATTTATGAGGTCATGGTGCAGCCGTGCATTTCCCACTGCACTGGCGCTAATTTAGCTGCCTAGCGCCAATGCAGACACCCTTGGACCATAGTGCAAAGGTGCCTGTGTTGCAGGAGAAGATTGTTTATGTGCAGGAAGTTGTCCCTTCCTGCAAATCAACAACCTGAAATGGTGGTTTGTAATAAGTTGCAACTTATCTTTTTTTTATGACTGTTTATGTACAGGAAGGGACACCTTCCTGCACATTAATATCAATAGCCTTATTGCTGTTTCTATGTGTACTGCACATTGCAGCACACATGAAAACAACAAAAACGAGGAGAAATTAACTATTTCTCCTCGTTGCGCCAGGGTAAGACCAGGTTTTCCCTGGTCTTAATTTGGGCGCTGCCCCATGTTTACGCCACCCTAGTAAATATGGGGCAGCATCAAAATCAATGGGTGTTGCGGTAGATCGCCCATCACAACACCCATTGCCCGCCCCTTTCACACTAAGTATAGCATGAAAGAGTGCCTTATTTACAAGGCAGCGTTAAGCCACATTAAGTGGCTTAATGCTGTCTTGTAAATAAGGCAAAGCCCCTATCGCCAAAGGAACATTCCTGTAGCGATAGGGGCTTGTAAATATGCCCCTAGATCTGATTCATGTTCTAGTCAGGATTTTCGTTCTGCCTACTGGTTGCTTTCTTGAACCTGTATGCAGTCGTTCAGGCAGAGATCTCTGGTTTTCTGTTCCATTCCAAATTTGGTTCACTGTCTGTTACAGTCCATATAAGTTTACAATGTGACCTCTGCCTTGATCTCTATCCCAAACAGGTAAGCAAAAGACTTCCATTTTTGTGCCCAGGTTCTTTGGAGTCTTACCTGTATCAGTGTTGTTGTAAGGTTCGGTCCACCTTGCACTGAGTACAACGGTTTCTATACAGCAGGCCCCACTATGACTTAACTGTATGACTGTAGTTAAGAGCAATCTGCTGGTGTCTGTCCAAAGGGCTTTACCTAAGCTACCAAGAGGTCTCTTGTTCATATACCAGTACACCCTTTGTTTTGATCATACCTTGTTCTTGTCTATCTCCTGTCCAGTGTTGTTTAGTGGCCGCTGTTACACTTTGAGTACCCTGGTATTTCCTTGCTATATCTCCTTGCTGAGTGTCACCTCTGGAATAACTCAGTCCTGTCTTCACTCCCTGACAGGTGCAGCAGGAATTGCAGACAAAGAGAGTGATCCTTTCACCTCAAAATCCAAATGAAAAGTGACCAGAGATGGACAAAGCACTGGGAGGAGCCTTCTGGACAAGAAGAGGAAGTTGGATTCTCTGTGACACTTCCTTCCTGTTAACAAAGTAAAATAAAAAAGCTACCTGAACCATCTGTTTGAGTACAATATTCACCCAACAAGGTATTTTTGAGTTGATTTAGTTGATTTTTTGGTAGAAAATCTACTCGAGAAGCAGTTCTGACTGCTCATAGCTACCAGCATTAAAGAATCACACCAAAAGGCTCCCTGGCAACTGGAAATCGATCCAGGGGTCGGCAGATCTCACTTCCGCTCGCAAGCGCACTTGATGGAGCCTCATGTTGTTCCCATAAACAAACAGGATAATAATTTCGTCACATGCCAAATGGTGGTATTTGGGAGTAACTCTGCATTACAAGAGTAACTCTGAGTTACCACATTCTGCCATTTTTACGTAATTTTTTATTGATTATACAATAAAAAGTTGCAAAAAAAGAACCTTCCAACAAGGGGGTATATTGTGTGGGAAAATGGATTATTAGTTGGCGTGGATTGTAGTCCACCACAAGTAATAAGGTCACTATCCTTGTGAGGTCCAATAAAGGTTTCAGTAATTTAACATGGGCAGCTCCTCCGTTTGAGAGGAGGAACGTCACCCCACTTAATTGCCCCAGATAACGAAAAATAAAATGGTAATGAAGTAAATTCATTACCATTTTATCTTCCGTCAACCCGTCCTGAACCAAGTGTCAGGACGGGGCGGGCCAGTTGAGTGGCAGCAGTGGTGGGCTGTCTGACTGTGCACTAGTTTATAGTGTGCATGACCCTTTTACCGGTCGTCTTGCAGCAACCGACCTGACATGCGCATTATAAACCTCTCAACCCGGCTGTCTCAGACAACCGGATTGGGAACCTACACAAGCCTCCAGTGTTCTTCGGAGCTGCAAGAGAGGCCGCTCCCACCAATCAGGGCACTGCTCACATGCAACACCGGGATTTGTTAGGCCCAGCTGGACGTGACAAGATGTGAGGCGAAGAAGATGACCGGAGCAAGGAGGACGTGTCTCCGGAAAACATGGTAAGTACCTTTATATTTCTTTTGTGTATGTATCTTTATGTGCTTTTTAAAATCAAATCAAAATGGAGCTTATAAAGCGCACAAATACTCCAAGGAGTGTCTTGGAGCTGCAGGTATGTAGACTTCTGATCCTAAATGTATGTGTGAGGGGACACATTCTAAAAGGTTTCATTGAAAAGCTAGGTTTCAGGCTATGTTTAAAATAGCCTGCATCCCTAACAGCACAAAGATGCCGGAGGAGGAGCATTCCAGCTAGCAGCGGCTAGCGCAGAAAAGGAGGGGCCTCCCCATTTCTTTCCTTTTGTCTTAGGCACCACAACCAGCAGTGCATCAGCCACACATTGCATTCTGGAGGGCAGGTAGTGAAAAAGTTTCTTAGATAGATATTTAGGACCTAGTCCATAGAAAGTTCTGTGGGCAGGCACCAGTCCCTTAAACTTTACTCTCTCCCGAATGGGCAGCCAATGTAACCTCTTTAGATGGACCTGAACAGAAGCGTTCCTCTGGATGTTTAGCAGAAGCCTGGCTGGAGCATTCTGCAGCAACTGGAGTCTCGATGTCTTTTACATTTGAATAGGTATATATCAAGAACAACAGGAATTCATGCACTGGATTAACCACCAATGCCCCGCCTACACTTCACATGGCATCCAGTCACATTGGTATCATGTACCTTGCTATGGGCATCACAGTAGAAGGTACTAGTTTGATAACTATAGTACTTCAAAAACTCATAGACATGAACTCCATTTTACATTATTGGTCCTGCCATCGGGAGAGCACTTAAAGACAACTTCGCAGTAGGTAAGGTTTTTTGCTACAGGCATAACTGTAGCAAGACGGAGGACTCTATTAAACAAGCAGGAGATCTCAAGACAGGACCTATTCAAACATCATAATCATGGAGAGCAGTCTAGTAGGCTTGCAAGAGAGCATTGACTACCCCGGGACCCCACTCCTGGAAATTACACAAAGGACTGAACAAGAGCATGTCATAAGACTTTGGTCCTCTATTGTTACAGTTCCAGAAGTTAATTAGAAGGCATTGACAGATACTCAAAACAGGACACCACAAGATACCACCATATGACTGCATTTCAGAGCTACTGATCTTAAAGACACGTGCTCCACATACGATCTAAACTTAAAACAAATTCGACATTGTGAAGTCCTCCTGTAGCTAGCGGTCTCTACCCTTGTAGGCCATGTAATATTGGCCATATTATCAAGGCCAGTAAAATGGTTACATTTAGAAATAGCCCTATTTGGCATTAAAAATTCCTTACAAATTGTAACTTTGAAACATGCAAGCTTGAATGCAAGGGTAACATTGGCCTAACCACCAGAAAATCAAAGGTGCTCAATCAGGAGCACATACGCACTATCAAAAATCAATGTGTAACACCCAAACTAGTATTACACTTCCTTCAAAATAAACATGAACTTAATATTTAACTAGACCATCTAGGAAGGAGTAAATCCCACAACACAGGGTGCAGAATGTCTGCTTTATATTTCTGTTGCTACATATAATTCGGGAAATGCCCTTTTGGATGTGTTTGTCTAAATCCACAAATAAACCTTTGATGCCCCTTTGGAAGTTTCAATGAAGTAATAAACATATCAAGATTTTAATTATATTTCTAAGTCACTTCACTCTGTTAACCTTTTGCCAAAATCACATTTCTCTCTTCCTTAAGGTTCATCCTCTTTTCCACTTATGACGTTATTTGCAAGCTTCTCCCCTTTGAAGAAACTTACATATTAATACACTATACATTTTCAAGATGCCAGTGCCTTTCAGTGAATGACACAAATATAGGATCCCAAATATTGTGTGACATAAATATTATGTCAAGAATGTCTTGACTACAAAAATATTGTGTACTAAAATATTGAATGCAAGAATATTTTTGTATATAGTATCTTTTTAAAGAATATTCTTGTATTTAATATTGCTTTCTTAAATATAGTTGTGATAAATATTGTTTATGAATTGTTATAGTATATTTTTGTTATTATTTTAATTTTAGGTGTTAGAATTATTAGTTTAATTGTTTTCATATTGTTACTCATTTCTAATTTTTAATGTGTAATCTAATTTTTTAGAAAAGTTATTGGTAATTTAGAGTGTAGCATTGGTTGCTGGTTTTGTAGGGGAATATGGTGGGAAATTAATTATTATTTATTTTTTGTTGGTAATTAATTTGTTAATGTCATTTACATATTTAATTGGCTATTAATTTCCAAATGTACTACTTGATTGACCATTGTTTTATTTATTAAAGTATGATTTATGTTTTTTTTATGTTTTTGCATCATTAGTAATTTAGGGGCATATTACGATGGCGATCATTGCAGTGGGAATGGGACTGCCTGACAAGGCGTTGAGGTTCCACCCTCCGTATTACAATAGGACTGCCAGCACGGCGGTTGGAATGTGTTCAATAACACTGTGGCTTGTGCTGCAGGCCTGGAAAAGGGCTGCAGCACAAGCTGCAGTGTTCTTGAGCACTTTGTTTACATTTATGCACCGTGTGCCAGGCACCATGTGATGCCTGACATATGGTAGATGAATGTGCGTGGGGGCATTACATGTGCCCCCTGGGCCACATTGCAGTGGCCCACGGGGTACAGGGGAGCTGCTTGGGGCCCCAAAGTCCCTTTCCGGCTGTCTTTCCATGGCGCTGGGTCCGCCATGAAAAGGCAGTGGAAAGGGACATCCTATTTCCAAAGGCGGTGCCTGCGCAGGCACCGCCTCTATTGTAGGGATAGGATTCCGACCGCCACCCCGACGGGATCATAGATACTGTCGGAGGTGGCGGTCTTTCGCCCCCGCCCTCTGCGCTCTGACCGCCGGTACGGTAATCTGGCGTTCAGACCGTTGCCCTGGATGTCAAGCAGATCGCCACTGATGGCCTGTTGGTGGCGGTCTGCTCAACATCATAATGAGGGCCTTAGATATTAGTAGTGACTTGTTGAGTTTGTTGGGAAATAGGAAGGGAATTTAAATAACATATATTGTTTATATGATCATTCATTTGTGAATGTCATTTAAATATTTATTTGGTTGTTAATTATGTAAATGTATTACTTGGTTCATTTCTATTTGAAATATTTATGAACAAAGCGTGATTAAAAAAAAAAAAGATGTGTTTAGTACTTTAGATCGTAATAATGGGTTGTTGGACTTGTAGGGGAATAGGATGGGAAGATATTTAATTAATATTTTTAAATAATATTTTTGTCAAGTTAAAACTTTAAAATGATCATTAATTGACTATTTTTATGCTGCTTAGCTTTTAAATTGAAGTGATTATTAATTAATAATAACAACTAATTAATATTGAGCAATAAATATTAATTGATTGATAAATGTATTTATTAATAATTTTGGGAAAATGTGTTTAATATATCCTATTGGTTTAACTTTTGTTTTATTTGCATAGTAAATTAATGATATTATTGCATTATTTGTATATTCATTTTTTTACAGATGTTTTTGGATATTAGGGAGGAATAGTTTGTAATTAAAAGTAATTAATTTTTAATGTTCTAATGAATTTGAGATTATTTTAATATACAATTGTGTTTTTTTAATTTGTAAAGTATTTATTTTGTAATTAAAATATGCATTTATATTTTTTTGTTAGGTATTTAAATGACATCCAGCATTTTTTCTCCTGTTGCTTAGATTACAGAGGGAATACTAAATTTAACCCCTCTGAAACCCAATACTTTCCCTACTATTGCTTAGTGTGGAGCGGGAAAAGTGAATCTAACTCCTCCGAAGACCAACACTTCCCCTACTGTTGCTTAAACGAGAGAGGAAATATTAAATCCAACTCTTCTGAAGTCCACACTTTCCCTAGTTTTGCCAAGACTGGAGAGGCAAAAGTAAATCTTACCTCTTTGAAACTGAAATCTTCCCCTACTGACGCTTAGATGCAAGTGGGAATGGTAAATGTAACCCCTCCAAAGTCCACCTCTTTTCCTACTGATTCTCAGGTTAGAGAAGTAATAGAAAATATAATTTGGGGAAGTTGTATCAATTTTTCTATTTTTGTATAAATTGCACTTTATGTATTGTATTTTTTTATGTTTACTTTATATTTAAAAACATATCTTTTATTTCAATGTAATATTAATTTTATTGATTTAACTAATTGTATAAATGCATCTGTTAATATGTTTTTTCTAATTCCATCTTTTTATTAATGATAATACCTAATAAGCGTATTTCAGTATTTTCTAAAACGCATATAAATATTGTATTTATTTTGTTTGTTTACCATTTTGACTTTCATTGTTTTGTATATTGATTTTAAGTTTTATATAGATTTTTCTTTATTTAATTGTATTCATTTTTCTTTTATGTTATAGTAAATGTGATGTTTTAAAAAATGATTAAATTAATAATTATTTAAGAATTTATAGATCTAAGTTGATAAAAGTATTTATTTTAAGTTTCATTACATTTTAGTAACTTTATATTAAGCTAAAATACATTTTAGTAACTGTATTTTAAATACATTACCTATAGTTTAATATTTTTAAAAAAACAATATTTTTGCCTTTTTTGAAAATGTTCTTTTCTATAATATATTTGGCATGATATTTTTGTGATTCACTTTGTGTCATGATATTCATATCAGTCGATATTGTTTTTCATAATATTCTGTCATACAACTGTGCCTCTCACTTCGATTGGCCTGTATTGTTTAAGATCAGCGTGGGTGTCCCATACAATAACATTTCCGACCAATTTATTTTAACAAATGATCCGCTTAGAAACCTTTTTTAATTACTGTTCATGTCTAGTACACGCTTCTCTAAATTCAGAGTAGCATGTTTCTCCAAGGACCAGTTAGTAATAATGTGTTTCTCTCAACATACTATGCCTACATTGTGCCTTTTCTTGCTCTAGTACTTCCCATACGTCACAAGGGAGCAACATCCCCAAGAATGTGCTGGGCTTTATGAACCACGTATTGAGGCCTGTCCTGGTCAGCCTACCCATATTGTCATGTTGGCCCATGCAGTGGATGCAGGAGGTGCGCATACAGACTGTTTATCTCTGATATGTTTTTATCACCCCTACCCCACCCGACCATCTCCATTTGTTTGGCAATCACTGCTATCTTACCAGTTCTTGTGGGCACCTTAAACCCCATCCTGAGGGTTCTACTTTATAGTGTAGATTAAGTAGAGCTTCAATTCTGATATTTATTTTGTTGGGTACAGCCACCTTAGTAAATATTGGGATTTGAGAATTAAGGGCAAAATCAAGAACATTTGTGTGCTCTTGAGAGGCGCCGGTGTGTGGTTACTGTTGCCTAAATAGTTACCCATGTCTAGGTACTACTGACACTTATTTTCAATATACCCTACAAATACTGTGACTCAACTCAATTAGGCTGCAGGAAAGGAAGAATGTCAAGGCGCTAAATCCACTTCCCCAGTGGGGTTAAAATGCAGACAGTGGGTAAATGCCATAAAGAGGTGTGTCTTTTGTCAGGGAACCAGGCTCTCCCCTCGCTTTCTACTTTTCTCTTGAGAACAAAAATCACTAAATACCTGAGGGCATTTCAGGTCATCAGAGGGGAGCATATCAGCAGGTACCACCCTGATCTACTCCCCAAGGGAAGCCGCAATGTACATGTGGGTTGAAGATCAAACAGAGACATGCTTTTCCCCAAGAACAAAATGTCCATGATATCTAATATGATTTTTGCCTTGGGTGTTGCAGAACAGTGGAAAATGCCCCCCACAGCTACCAGGTTCAGCTTAGTCAAAATTTGGGGAACAGCGCAGCTAAACACGGGTTGGAGGCGGCAGTACATGACTGGGACCCTAACATGGCTCAATTAATGTTTGCAATCCCAACCCACAAATCACACTAGGTGAGTGAGGAAAGCAAGTGATTCACTCTAAAATAGTTTGAAAGAAAAATGCATCTACACGTTGCCTTTTGGCGTCTGCTTTCCAGTGCAGGGTGATAAATACATTCAAGGTAGCGCCACCCTGTGGGGGGAGAAGTCTGCCTTTCATAAAGGACTACAATTAAAATAAAGGCTACACTGCCCAACAGAGATTTGCTCTGCCACCCAGCGCTAGAATTAACATTACTGTTGTGCTTCCTCACTTATGTTGCCTCCAAAATGGTTTTGGAACTCAAATTCCTTAAAACGGGTGAGTGAGTTCTGCTCTGTTTTTTTCCATCACTTTTCCATCTGTCTACTAAATAAACAGGCAGCATGCTACTCCTTATATACAGTATGTGTATGCAAAAAAGAAAATCCATCTTATGCATAAAACATGGCTGAAAAATGTTTTAAAAATAAGCAATTAATTCGGCACTTTTCTTTCAGTAGTCTCCCTGGTGACATATTGGGTTTTCTGTTGAACACAATAATTAAAAAACAGAGTTCCTCTGACTCTCACTCATAATTCTTGGAAAGCCGCCTAGCTGAACATCCTCCCACTGAGAAAGAATGACATTGGACATTGATGTTCCAAGGCAGTCTTACTCTTAGACTTTAACGTATAACGCATGGACTGCTCTCTAAAGGTTTAAGAACAGTAAATGCAACATTCAGTGTCCTCATGGGACCCTTTGAATGTTAGTCCTCTATCGGTGTACCTGTAAATCATGTCTGCTGTATTACAGACCTATCTGTACATTAATGGTCCAAGTTGGTCCAATAGGAGAAAAATTAACTCATCAAGGGAAACATTATTTCGGGACTTTATACGGCACATTTTTTTAATTAGAGCCAAGTGGCAAGGATTTAGAAGGCCCTTAAAAGCTTTCTTCCTGAGTTTTAGGCACACGCTGCAGACACAAGCCTGTAATAAGTGATCAAGCATTTAACTACTTGTACAGCTTGAGGTGGAAGGTCTGTAATGATTTAAAGGGTTTGAGCCTGCTGTACAGTGGAGGTATAATCCTTCCTTTGTCCACAATGACTGAAGGGACCCAAAGTGCATAACTTCCTTTACAATGTCCTCATATCTCACAATGCCTCCTAGTTCACTTAAGAACTTTTCATCTATGGGGACACTATGTTATATTGCACGTCACTATGCCCTATTCCTCTATAACCACTCCACCCTCTGTCCTGTCCCATATTTCATAAGACATGCTGGCCTAAAGTTACTGGCACAAACTGGTAGGTGATCTATCCTTGCCTTCTTCTCTCTCTTCTACTATGCTACCAGTTTTATGTAAGGGCTCAAGATAGCTCTTAACCAGACTGCCTATCTTAAGAAACCCAAAACTAGTCAAACGTTCACCTCCGCTCCCTTGTACAAGGATGAATTAAGAATCATAAAAATGCTTGTAAAGCGACTGAACACAACTGGAAGCAAAACTATAGCAACTCAGCCAATGTCCTATAAGTTGCCACAAGCAGCACCTATCAGTCCAGCATCAGGGGGCCTGCCTCCTACTTTAAAGAGCCATACATAACTGCTCCATTCCATCAATGGGGGGTTTTCAATAGTCAAAGAACTCACCAACGCTGACTCCAGCAAGACAATTACCACTTCCTCTAATTTATACTGTAAAGATTAATCAGAGTACTTCTACTTTAAGATCGCTAATGCTTTCTTTATCAACATCAACATCTTCCCAGCTCCGAGATTCCCATCTCTCCTCTCCTTCACAGTTTGTAACCCTTTTACAGATGAATTCACCCTCTCCAAATGCGACTATTTTTGGGCTGGCTACCACCACCTCCTGAATCCCTGATGAAAAAGTTGGGAAGTTGGTAGCAGAAACAATTATCCTAACGTTGACCGATCCGACCCGCAATTCTCAAAAATAGGAAGTTCTGGGAAGTGGACAGACTGACACTGCTTCTCAAAAGACCTAACGCCAATCCGGCCATCTACTTCAACTATCAACCACTCTTTCTATTTCACTTTCCCATGAAGGCCATTGACCCCACCGTCAATCTCCAACTTCATCGTCTCTTGAATCACAATGCTTCTTGATCCCTTGCAGGCAAGTTCTTGTCCTGTCTGTACTGATACTGTGCAGACTGCTGCTTTGATTGATCTTTACCTACTATTGGTGTGTGGAGGGCTAACCACCTTGATCCACCTTGAGCTTTTGACAGGGCATCCTGCCACATTCTACTCTCTTGATTGACATAGATTGCGGTGAAAAGCTGTATGCAAGTTTTCTTCTGCCTTCCTAGCAGACAGTGAACAGGCTGTTGCTATATCACTGCTTTGCTCTTCTGTCAGAAACGAGCTATTCACGACCCTAGAGGCCTCCTCTCTGCGCCAAGCCCCTTTAACACTTGCATGACCCTACTGATCAGACTTATTAGGTCTGTCCGCTTTCCTTTTTTATGCTGGTGACACTCCTTTGAGTTTAAAACTGCAGGAGCTCCATTTGCACTATCATCAATGATTCCAAGAGTGTGTTGCCCATTGGATGAAGACACCCCATCCTCAGATTAATAACAAGACTAATGCCACTCTTCTATTCAGAGTAAAAAAGCCCTTCATAGAATAGCTCTGCTCCATGTGTATACACCTGTTCTAGGTCAATTAACTTGGAAACCTGGGCATCCTTTTTTACAACAGGATCTCTTTAAGCCACATTTCACTGATCTATCTGCTTCCTGCTTTCTTTGTCACCAAGCACTCAGAAAGATCATCCCTCTTTTTCCTTCCAATTTTAAGAGGATCCTGATGCAGGAGACACACCCCGGCTATGCCACCTTGGTCTTCTCAAACTTGTTTATTTCTCCACTTATCCTCAACATGGCAGCAAGGTAGGCGTCGGTCACTCAAATTGAGAGAATATTTTAGCAGTGGTGGTGTGTCCATTGGGGCGTTGCCCCACTAAGCCACATGGACCCATTCACCGACCGTCACTTTGACACTCACGTGTAATTGCCAAATGTCACTTGAGGCAATCGCTAACAGCGCTGAAGTGGGTGGGGGCGGGGCTGCGGCAGGCTGCAGCTTGAGTGACAGTCCACTCAGCGCGGCACTAAGCTGCAGCAGACAGTACTGTAGTCAAGTGAAGTCACAGTGCGTAGCAGCGCATGTCTATTTTTGGGCTGGTCATTTTTATGACCAGCCCGAACATGCGCACAGTCACACTAAGCTTGAAGGCTTCCCTTTAGCAGAGCTGCTGCTGGCGAGGGAGGGACCCGAGGGAGGGTGCGCTTCATACAGCAGCCCCCCCCCCCGGGTCTCATATGGGTGAGGAGTAACCATGCCCCCCTAGCCAATCCTGGCACATTGGCGCCGCTATTGCAGGGCCAGGATTGGCTGAGACACCGCGCAGCGCAGCAGTCCGTCACGTGACTCAGTCACGTCACCGTGCCACACGACACACGCCAACACCACCACACACACCACAGCAGACCTCGTGGTGACTCGTGCCGGTGTGCTTGTGGCTCGCGTGTGACGCACGTACTCCGAGATCCTGATCATCGTTGAAGAATCAGATTAAGAACTCAACTTGATGGTTTAAATCGAAAAGAAAACTAAAGTAAGAGTCCGGCGGGGGCCCCACTCCCACTGGTTTGCAAAGTTTGTTTCAGAATCCAGGAGAGTGCTTTATTTCCGAGTGCGCCCGTGACATACGCACACACAGGAACTCTATCACTACTGATTTTCTTGTTTAGTGTCGGTGGCACCGACACTAAACAAGAAAATCAGTAGTGATAGAGTTCCTGTGTGTGCGTATGTCACGGGTGGTGCATGCTAATGCATTCATTCAATGAATGCATTAGCATGCCCCACCGACACATTCACAGTTATATTCGCAGCAGTCGTACTGAGTCAGTCAGGAGCATAGGTTTGCCCCTGAGGCTGAGCACCGAAAAAAATCACATTGTCATTGTGTATAAGTGCAGCGGCATTCAATGACAAACCTTAGTAAGCATCGCTGTGAGCGCGAGGCCTATAAATTAGATCATGCGTGTGTGAGTTACATTAAATAATTTCTCAAACCACAATCACGTCAATCGTAAAAGACAGAGGCAGAAAGAAGGTACCTTTTGAGGGGGCGCAAATTAGCTGTAAATAATGCATGTTTTCTTCCGCACTTGAACAATCCGTTTTTCTCACACATTTAGGCTTACACACAGAAATCCCTGCTTACCTCTACTTAGTCCAACCAGCAACTGAACAGAGCCAAAGGACGTGCAGAAATGTTATGGCTGGAGGCATTCAAGTTAAAATGTGTGATTAACACCTAGCACTTCCAAATTCAGAGAGAGCAAATGTGGTTTAAACGAGTTTGGCAATAACGGCCTTCTCTGTGAAACCTCCAACTTATTTGACACTTTAAGCTGTGACCCGAGTAGGGTGACCAACCGTCCGTAAATTTCACGGACTGTCCGTAATTTGGACCTCACGTCCGTTGTCCGTGACGATCCCTTTTACGGACGCCTTTTGTCCGTAATTTTGGGCATTGGGGAACATCACTGCTCCCCTGCCAGAAGCCTCAGCTCTCTGATGGGCCGCCTCGCACTCCTCTGAGCACAAGAGCAGCCCCACCCGAGTACTTCACAGGACTTTAAAAGACCATTACGTGTTAACGAGGATTTGTAGTAGCTCCCCCCCGAAATTTGGCTCTAGTTGCGCCTCTGATTGTGAGTGACAGATAAGGCCTGGCTCTTTAGCTGTCGATGCTGTGATTGGATGTGTCCTCTGCGGGT
Source organism: Calotriton arnoldi (assembly GCA_963921515.1). Taxonomy (NCBI): domain Eukaryota; kingdom Metazoa; phylum Chordata; class Amphibia; order Caudata; family Salamandridae; genus Calotriton; species Calotriton arnoldi. Next base: position 253,926 of record CAWUFW010012367.1, on the reverse strand, counting down.
GGTAGGTCTGTAAAGAGGTATGAGGTGAGGAGAAGAGTGACTGAACATTACTTACACGAATAGGCCTGCGAGTGGCAGGGCTGGGAAGAGCAGGCCTGCAGGGCCATGGCTCATGGCTTTGAAGAACAGTGCTCCCAGGGACCTTGATCCGAAGCATATGGATGACCGCTTGGGGGTGTAAAGGGCAAGAACAGCACAGGACTCTGGGGGGGCATGCCTCTGTGTGTTGGGAGGACAGGCCCATGGAATGTGGCTCTTGAACCGCAGAGTTGCAAAGTGTAGTGCTCTGAGGCCAGTGGTGAGTGTATGGCTGCAAAGTGACAGTGTACCGAGGGCGGGGCTTTTAAAAAGTAGAATGTATGACGTGACCCAGCCAAAGCTGTCGAAAGGTCCCATGCCATGTATGAAACACTAAACCAGTTCTGGCCTTTTAGCCAAAAGCAAATTGTAAATATGGGCATCAAAATCCCAGCATGGAGTGTGTTATTGGCTGGAAACAAAAAAGATAAACGAGTCGCACTTGCATGGGCCTTCCTGGCAGCTGTGGTACCCACGGAGGCAACTGCACTACAGTTCAGAGCGATGGGTAACGTCACATACAGTGTGGTCAAATTCTTTACTTTGCAACATCCTTGTACAACTAATAAAGGTCATGTGCGGGAATTGACATACTGATGCCTGATACCAGGTAGACCTAACCGTGATCGAGCTTGATGACAAGCCTTCCAGCAAATGACACCATGATGTGACCAACCCAGGAGCAGAGCTAAAACAGAAATGCTACCAGTAAGCCACCCTTCATTTCAGTCCAGCCCGAACCACCTCAGAGTCCTTTTCAGGAGTTTTAAATTGACCAAAGATGCCATATGTTTGTCCGTCATATTTGATATTTTAGTCTTTTCTGACTGCACCTTTGACATTCCCTAACTTAAGGGGTTTGGCGTATGGAAAATTGCCACTATGTGCAGACAAGGGAGGGGGGCAAACAGAGTAGACCGAGAGGGCTTGCTATACGGCCTCCAGCCTTTTATACCCCACACTCCCAGCCTCGTGCCTTCCCATAGATGAACGTGGTTATGCAAAGACCCCTGCCTGCCTCTCACAGGAGCCCCTACTGATAGCATATGGGAGCAAAGGATAGGTGTAGGGAGGGTGGAAGCTTTTGAAGAGCTGTTTCCCTGTCAATGGATAAGAAAGAGAAGCTGTGTGTGGGATCTCCCTTGTGGCAGATTAAAGCCCTTTCCATGTTACTAATGTGAAGGGCCATCACAATGGGAGGACAGAAGAGGCAGTATGCCCCAGGCCTGTGATTTTTCAGGGCCCCATGCTGATGGAAGGATGGATGGCTAAATGAAAGACAGATGGAGAGAGAAAGGGAGGATGGATGGATGGATGACTGAAAGGGTGAATGGGTGGAAGGATGAGTGACTGGGTGGATGAATGAGTAAGTGAAAGGATGGCTGGATGGGTGAAAGGGTAGATGGCTGGATGGATGTGTGAATGGATGGATGAGTGGAAGAGTGGATGGATGAGTGTATGGATGGATAAGGTGAAAGGATGAATGGAGGGATGGATGAGTGAAAGGGAGAATGGGTGGAAGGATGAGTGACTGGGTGGATGAATGAGTAAGTGAAAGGGTGGCGGGATGGTTGAAAGGGTACATGGCTGTATGGATGAGTGAATGGTGAATGGATGGATGAGTGGAAGAGTGGATGGATGAGTGTACGGATGGATAAGGTGAAAGGATGAATGGAGGGATGGATGAGTGAAAGGGTGGATGGAGGGATAGATGAGTGGAATGATAGATGGATGGAAGGATAGATGATGGATAGGTTTGCAAATGGTTGAATACTGATATGGATGATCACACAGATGAAAGGACAGAATGAATGGTGAAAGACTGAATGATGGATGAAGGAATGATTACACCTTGTAACCCCCATCATCTTAAGTACATTTCCTATAGATTGACTTTCACATTTATATGAGTCATTGTCTGTATATAATATGTGTGTGATGTAATGCACTCCGACACCCTGTCCTACTTACTTGGGATGAGTAGCACTATAAAATAAATTAAATACACATGAGAGACGGTCTATGTGAAGATGAGGGGCACCATTGGAGGGTGGTAGCAAGGCTGGACTGGCCGGTCCAGGCATCGGGCGTGTCCCTGGGAGGCTGGAAAGGTGGGGTGGGGGCGGCTTTGTTACCACAAGAAGACCTGCACATTTGCTCAAAGCTGCACGCATACTGAAAAACCATGAAGTGCACAATTATCTCAACCTAATATAAACTTCTTTTCACTCGTCCTTAAGTGGTTGTCTATTTACTTACTTCTATACTATTGCGCAACCTCTTCTGATGTGTCTGTAAAACCTACCTTTTGTCCTGAATTTTGACCCTTTGTCCTGAATTTTTACACTCACCGTCCTGAATTTGCATCCATGCCAGTTGGTCACCCTAGACCCGAGTCCCAAGTTCGGCAAAATAAATTTATTTTGTGCAAAAGTATAAGTAAATAAAAAAAAGTGTAGATTAACATGGCCTTGCACATGGTGCACTTTTAGATGCATTACTTTTGTGAGTTTCTGTTAGTTATTGACAGTTTTGTGCTTCAATTTTACATTTAAACAAGCATTTGCAATGCAATCGGTCTCGCTTTTGGGACCTTATAAGTATTTATCCATACAGCACATTATCCTGGGTGCTGGAACCAGCGGCTCAAATTAAGCAGAGGGAGAGGGGAGCAACGAGGGAGGGACGAGAAGCTTGGAGGGAGAGGGGAGGGACGAGAGGCCTGGAGGGAGAGGGGAGGGACAAGAGGCCTGGAGGAAGACGGGAGCAATAAGGGAGGGATAAGAGGCCTGGAGGGTGAGGGGAACAACGAGGGTGGGACAAGAGGCCTGGAGGGAGAAGGGAGAAACCAGGGAGGGATGAGAGGCCTGGAGGGAGAAGGGAGCAACCAGGGAGGGATGAGAGGCATGGAGGGAGAGCAGAGTTCTGGCAGCAAGGGCTGAAATCGGGGAGGGTGGGAGGCTTCCATCCTCGATCACAACCTTAGGGTCCCAATCAATGTCCAAATTTGCACCTCATACCTCATGTGCCATCGGCAGGGACGGTCCCATGTAGCGTGACACCCTGCTGTGAATTAACACCTAAGATGGCTGCCAGTGCCAAGTCCAAACTTAACTACAGTTTGGCATTCGGAGTGGGCTGGTAGGTGGTGTGTCTGCAAAGAAGTAAAAAGTTAAAAGGCTATGCTGCAGCTGCAGTAGTGTGTTCCCTGCCTCCTCCTCAATGTTGACTGTGATTTGTATTTTTTTGACTGCTGTTGACTTACCCCAATTCCATCAGGCACTTCTTTCTAGTGGGCAGTGATAGTGGTTGGTGGGGTCCTTGCCGCACAATAGAGGTTCATCTAGAGCACTCATATTTAGTGCACATGAGCAGACTAGTGATCCTACCTGGTGGCGTACCTGCATCTCCCGTCATGCTCAATGTACTGCATCTCTGTAATTCACATGAAAGACAAATGTGCTGAGCAAGAGCACTTTATGTTCACACACATGCTGAGGAGCTGGAGTGGCTTTTAGTTTGGTGAATTGGGACTGGCATCATGCAGGTAGAGCAGCTCCTAGAAAGGAGATGTTCATGTGATGACGTCAGAGACCCAGAGCAGAGGTTATGTGTTTCCTCATGCTAACAGGGATGAGACTCTGTTCACTGGTGCTTGGTGACATCCAGTGGGGAGGGGGAGGGGTCAGATTCGTGGTTGGTGATCATGGGCGGCTCTTGGCAAATTGTGTCCTAAAAACGAGAAGGCGCATGTTTTCCCACAAAATGTGTACTCCGAGTTTGACGAGTAACTCCTGTTAGCGTCTGAATTTGTATTTACAAGAAACTTACAATGATGGATTTAGGAAAAACCCACAATGACGTAATAAATGGCTGCGGTAATGAGCAGATGAGTACCATAAAAAGTTAAAAGCCAGATGAGATAGATAGGCCAATTAACGGAAGAGCTCAGCATAATTATAACATTTAAAATCCATGCAGCTCTGTTCCGTGCCCTGTCACCCACTCACAAAACATGTTGTGCAAGTTACAACCTGCTTTGTGAGCGCAGAGAAGTACTCCGCTCCGAAGCACTTCCTCAACTTAAGTTATTGGCTGGAAACAACCTGGGGTAACTCGAGGCATTAAGTAATGTCCACTCAGCTTGTCATCCTTGCACACTCAAGCGTTCCATTAAGTTATGATGGCCCTTATTCAGCACTTTTTCTCAAAGCGCTTTAGCAAGCGGCCTCCTGACGAGAGACAATAAAAATGTCATGATAACGCTGATGGTTAATGTTTTTCCTAGAGAGAGATCAGAGTTTTGTCTAGTGGAAGTTTTGACTCATGGAAAGGTAGCGCAGAAGGTTAATGTGCCTGCTGCAAAGAGCATGTACCTGATGCAGATCACAAAATGCACATGATGTAAATAGGTCAGTGAGTCACTGCTTTTGTCAGAGAGATCCTTTTGTTACTTGCAGTTTGTAAGTTAAAATCCTAACACAACAGTGAGCTATTAACTGTCATCTAAGAGCTGCATGCAAACTGCAAGGTAAAAATTGGAGCGTTATGTTTTTCCCCCAGTCTTTGTTTGATTACCCTAACGTTTTCAAAAATAAATTGTTATATTTTTATTTTCAGCAACCTGAACCATTACCTAATTTTTGGGCAATTTTTGGAAGAAGAACAAGGGGCCCCAACCTCCTTTGCTGCTCTTTCATCCCGGCTACGACCGAGCAAACACCAGTGTTAAAGGTAAGGAAACTGATGCTATTTTTTTTTAGATTGGAGTTAGGGCTATGTATGTGGTCACTCTACATGGTGGTTGGGGTGGGGCACATTCTGAACATTGTACCCTCAGTGGATGGAATTTACTAATAGTGTTAGCCCTGTGCTTTGGGCAATAACGGTTGTTAAAGCCACTATCTATCCCTTGCCTTGTTCAAGGCCCTCAAGCAGTGTCTGTTTCAGTGCCTTCAGCAACCACTATGGCACACAGAGGCAGCAGCCAGTAAGGCTGTATTTTTAGCAGTCATGTTGTGCAAAGGGGAGCAGCTGTTAGAGATTTATTGCGATACTGCACAAGATATATGTATTTATACTGAAATTTGATATTATTGCACCACACCTTATACGTTGTACTTTGATTATTGACAGGTTTCTTTCATATTGGTAAGGCCAGCATCAGCATGATGAATACAGTAGAACAGCTAATTACAAGGTCATTCCAGGCACGGCCACTAGAAGAGAAAATACATATAAAGCAATTAGGACCTCATCGGCCTGACATAAAACTACAGAAAACTTCCCAGGACAGAGGAAAATTGTCCGCACGTACATTCTCAAACGCCTGGTACACAAAAGCTGATTGGCTTACAGGTTGCCCTTTAAGAAATTCTCTGTTCTACTTCCCCTGCTTGCTGTTTGGTGGTGAGTTTCCTTGGACACATGAAGGAGTAACAGACTTGAAGCATTTGTCTGAAAAAATAAAGAAGCATGCACACACAAGAAGGCATATGGAAAACCTGACGAGACTGGGAATGTTGGGGGAAGACACACCGATTGAGCAGCAGATAAACGATGCATACCGCAAAACAATACAGAAACACAATGAAGCAGTTGATAGGAACAGACAGATTCTATCCAAAATAATTGATTGCATTCGTTTCTGTGATGCTTTCGAACTGGCATTGCGAGGCCCTGATGAATCAGAAAGTTCCTCAAAACCTGGAATATTCAGAGGCCTTGTGGATTTAATAGCAAGCATAGACAAGGAAATGGAAGCACATTTAGCAAGTGCTACAGTCTTTAAGGGCACCTCTAAAACAATACAAAATGAACTCCTTGAGTGTATGCTCGAAATTATGAGAAGCCATATTGTGCAAGAGTTGCAAAACACAGACTTTGTGGCTATTCAGGCTGATGACACCACTGATGTGGCCACTAAAACACAGTCCGTATTAGTGTTTCGGTACCTTGACAATGACAGACAAGTTGTGGAGAGGTTCTATGGTTTCACACATTTAAGAGACTCTAGTGCAGAAACCATTACTGCAGCTATACTGCGTCAACTGAGCGTAATTTTTCCAGAGCTGGCTCAAAAAAAAAAACTTATCGCACAAAGCTATGTTGGTGCGTCTGTAATGAGTGGAAGCCTCCGTGGAGTACAGAAAATAATTCGAGATGTGTACCCTAATGCTCATTATGTGCACTGTTACGTCCACCAACTTAATATTATTATGCAACAGGCAGTATCAAAGATCAGCGAGACACGAATTTTCTTTCAGGATGTAGGAGGCATGGCAGCATTCTTCTCACGTTCCCCCAAAAGAATGGAAGCACTTCATGAGATTGTGGACAAAAGCGTTCCAAGGGGATCCTCAACTCGTTGGAACTTTAACATCCGTACAGTCAACCTAATCTATGAACATAGGGAGGACCTTGAGAAATGTTTTGCCGCCATAGAAGACAATGATGAGTTTGATTACAAAAGTCAGACTGAAGCCCGTGGCTTTGCTAGAACACTACAAGACAGAGTGTTTCAGTTCTTACTGTTTTTATTTCATGATATAATGGTAGCTGTCGACCTGTTATACAATCAGTTACAAGCACGAGAGATAGATACTGTCAAAGTGCAAGAATATACCACTATGTTTGTACAAAGCATAAGCAAAGTGAGAGATGGGGTTGACAATTTAGACAGCAAACTGCCAGAGCATTCTACTTTTTCAAACCGCAGGAAAAACATCACCACTCTGGTCCGAATTGCAAAGGAAATATGTGACATTGTAATTGTGCAGGCACAAGAACGTTTTTCTTTCACAAAACATTTGGTGAGTGCCACATTATTGCAAAGTGAACAGTTTGCAAAATATGATGAATCTTTCCCTGAGCGTGCTCTGAATGAGGCTGTGGAAGCTTATCCCATGCTCAAAAAAGAGGAGCTGAGAACTGAGTTGACTGTACTGTACGCAATGCCTGTGTACCGGAAGGCCAAAGGTGCCATTTCTTTGCTGGCTTTAATACATAAACTTAATATGGAAAAGTCACTTACAGAGACAGTGGCTTTACTAAAAATTGTAATAACTACACCTATGACAACAGCAGAGTCAGAACGATGTTTTTCAACCTTAAAGAGGATAATGACTTTCCTGAGAAACACCATGCTTGAGGAAAGACTCAATGCTTTGGCAATGGTCTCTATAGAGAGCAAGCTAGTTCAAAAATACCAGACTTTAACATTAAAATTATTGAAAAGTTTGCTGCACTTAAAGAGAGACGTGCTGATTTAATTTACAAAAAGTAAACAATATGTTCAATGCAGCTACTTTGCGACCAGTTTAGTTGTTGTTGTTCAATAAAAAACATCTGTGAGGTACTCAGAAATGCATTGTATCTCGAAGTCTGTTATGAAGCTCTGTGGTTATACTGATTAAGCAGCTACCTATGTTATATGACATCTCTTTATTGATGTAATAACTGCACTTTCACAATTGCTTTATTAACCTTCCTGCTTTCTCAAATTTGCTTGAAAATGCACCATTTTTCCGCTTTTTTTCAAAATTTTCTAGGGGAGAACCCTCCCGAACCCCCCTTAGGTTGTTCGGGCTCGCTCGCTACGGTGCACTATGCCAATAATTTTACGCCTCACCACTTTCAAATGTCACCAGCCGCCCCTGTATTTTAGTATATTTAAAGCATCTCCATTGGCTCCCCGCCCATAAGCAGGTTATCTTAATTCTGCCATGAGGCCACTCATGACTCTGGTCCTATGTTTTTACATACAATATGTCATAGCTTCACCCCCTGCAGAAACGTTTGTTCCGACAGCACCCACTTTCTCTTCATTCCTCACAGTTGTCATGTTAGGATAAGTGGCAGAGAATTCTTTTACATGACTTCAGAACTTTGGAATACACTCCCGATTGGCCATCGCTCTCTCTTTAACCATCTTGACTTCCGGGAAAGGCTCAAGACATGGCTTTTCTCTTTATCAGTCACATTCTGCTCAGTCTGCTCACCCATCCTATCCTCACCAGCACTAGGATAACTTTCAACCTCGCTTCTGTGCTCTGAAAATCGCACTCATCTGTTCATTCACTAGAACATTCTACTAACCGAGGACCTGATTACAAATTGAGAGATTATTTATCATCCCTGATATATAATCATATCACGGGGTACATTATTTATCGGGTGCAATAAATAACACCTATCTTGAGTTTATGGGGAATAACATGAGGATGTTGGTGTTTAACCCCTTGCATGCTTCGGACGGCCCCCGGCCGTCATACGTCACGGTGGGCGTGTGCGGAGGACTGCCAGGGGCCGTCCGAATCCCGCCTACTATTTAAATCGCCCACACAGCGCGAAAATGTGCGCAGCACGCAAGGGGTTAAGGCACCAGAAGGCTCATGATACGGTAAATACCGTATGTTTTTCTCCATTAAATTTCGGCACCTGCCGAAATCTATCTAATGTTGGGTTATTTAACACATCCCATTGATATCGGATGCCTTAAATAAAACCAAACTCGTAATTCCGTCCCATGCATAAGCAGGGCTTTAAGCGCGGGATAGAATTATCTGCCCAATTTATTGGAAATCATTATTAAAATGAAGTGTGCTAGCTCTTGCTGAGGTCGACAACTATGTGCAAAATGGATTTACGTTAAATTTCTTCCAACTGTTGTCATTTGTTTTCCTTTTTATTTCATGTTCTTCACTTCACCTTGTATGTGCCCTTGTAAGCTGCCATACATTATTCTTGTGCATTTAATATACATCAAAAATAAATATTTGATTTTATGTAGATTTAGAAGCAACATTTTAATTTAGAACAATGAATGTGGCGGGCATGCTCTAGTGGATTTACTATGCTAGCTTCAGTGTGCAGCATACAAATGCCGTTGCAGCCTTTAAATGAGAATGGGCACTACATGCTTTGCAATGCCGGATCTATTTGTAACATTATGAATGAATCTCAATGAATGGCAGCGTGCGCGCATGAAAAGCCAGGTCATTAAAGATTCATTGTCAGCTGCTGATGTATTGCCCCATTGGGAGTTTAAGTGCTGTCATACTGCTGCGCTCACGTACGCCCAGCTCGCGCTCAAATGAAAGAAAAGACAAAAGGAACTTGGAAACTTGGTAGAAAAGAAATGGAGAGCGGTGTTTCTGGAAACACACTTGAGCTATAAATCGAACAACAGGGCAGTGCGTTGCCTGTTCAATTTGAAATCACAAGGGAGCGTTTTTAATGTGATAGTGAGTGTCACAATTTATGTTGCATTCCGGTATATGTTTTTTTTAATTATTATTATTTTTCCCTTACAGAGCTTTGTAGTAGGCTAGAATAGAGTTATTGTGACTCGTGGAGCGTTAATGAATATAAACAATTGTAATAAATTATTTGAAAAATCAAAGCAGGTCATAATAATTTTTTAAATTATGTTTTTGATTGCAAATTTTGGCGCTTGGGATTCAGACGTGAATTTGAGCTTTTCATAATGGACTGGACATTTTAAAGCATAGCATCGCCGCACTGAGCGTTCTCTCTAAAGGGCACCATGCAGGCAGACAAGGAAACCTTTAAAGGTGCATAAAACCACATTGACGTGGCTTTGCACGTATAGCACTGTAGGCATGAAAGACCTCTCTCTGTGAGACATGCTGTGCCATACAGCTCTTTTTTTTAATCTTATCTACCTTGGGAACTCAACATCTCAAACCCACTGAAGTGCTGCAGGCATTCATATTTCTTGCACAGAAGAGCAGAAGAAACTCAAATTATTATTCACTGTTCGCAAACCAGAAAGTGTAAGTTACAACCCAACTGGTTTATGTTCAGGGATGCAATTTGTGATGTGACCTATGTACTTCAAAAATGCATATCCGTAGCTTGTTTCAAAATGAACTCTCTGATGAATAATAATGAGGTAGGTTGCGATTTGTGACACTGTGCAATTGGCTGTGAACGCAGGGATGGTGGCCTACAAGGCACAGCAGAGCTTATCCATGTTCGCCTTCCCAGATGGAAATCATTTTTCTTACTAGTAGCCCATGCTCCTTTAAAAAAGAAGTTGCTGCATTCCCACTTGGAATAGAAGCATTGGAGGAGCATGTTAAACCCCTTTAAGAATGAAATGAAATGAAATACATATGGCCTGAACTGCCTCTTTATCTCCCTCTCTTACAACCAGTTACCAAGAAGTCCTGGGGAATTTCTGCATACAACTGGACTCCTTCATTATTACCATCACCACAGAAGGTGGAGCAAATGTGTAATATAGCCTTATAGCCCGCCGTAGTGGGCCATACCGGCCATTAAAGGCCTGCTCCATCGTTAAAGGGAGCGGGACTTTAGTGCCGGTATAGCCCAGCTATGAAGGGCTATAAGGCTATTAGAACATTCTGTCACTAGAGGGGAGAATGTTCTAACAAAGAAAACAAAGGCCTCACAGAGTCCTCGGGCTCCGTGAGGCGTTTGTTCACAGCAGCAGCTAGGAAGGCCAACATTGGAATGTTGGAGCTCTGGGCTTCTACTGGCCATTAAAAGACCGGAGCACTACATTGTTTTCAATGGAGCTCCCAATATTCCAATGTTCTAATATGTCTTAGATCCACCAGTAGTTTTCCATCCAGAAAGCCACGACAAATGATCAGTGTGGTAAGTGAGCTAGATTGGTAAACTTTCTTACTATGGGCCCGATTCACAAAGAGCCTCCACAGTCATGGCGGAGGCTTTGCAGTCATGGCAAGGTCTCTGCACTCGTGGCAGAATCTCCGCAATGAGAAACTGCAGTGCGGAAATTCTGCCATGAGTGCGGAGACTCCGCCACGACTGTGGAGACTCCTTGTGAATCGGGGCCACAGACTTTGTTCCTTTGGACAAAATTATTATTTTTTGTCATACTCATTATAAAACACATTGAGAACATTTTTGCTTCCCTATACAGACAGCAAGCCTAATTGCCACCTGCGAAGATAAAACTCAACACAAAATCTTCATCCTAAGTATTTTAAGCCTGCCACGGCCCTGTAAAAGCCTTCATTTCTGGGAAAGCATCACACCAATCCTTAACCTGCTTCTTAACAACACCAAAAACACTATGTGCTACTCCTATGTGTAAATGCTTCACTGGCAACAAGATGGATCCTAATTTGTCAGATCCAAGACTTCATACAATATTCTCATTCCAGTAGTTAAATCCATCCACAGCACTGTACCATCTCACATTTCTCATTTGGTCTCATGCCGCGTCTCAACCTGTTCTTAATGCTCAGCAAACTTCAGTCTTTTAACAAGAGCAAAACCATGCTTACCACTTTAGATGTAATTGCTGCAGGCTCCTTGCCTCTATCCTCTGGCACACCCACAAAATCTCTTCTTGGGTTTAATTAAAACCTCAAAATCTATTTAATTGAGTTGATAGCCAAAGCAATGAACAAAATGCATCTAATGTCTAGCCACATGAGAATTACTGCTTCTTTAGTCAGAAGGTGAAGAATGCTGAGTCTACCCATAGTAGTTGTAATTCTTTGACTCTGTACTATCTGTGTCTGTGCCTCGCTACTCAAATCTTCATGTAGCACCGCTTATTTCGGTGTTGCTATTACAAATGGCAATAGACCTATAAAGTTGAATAAACTATGTACAATGGCTTTGGTAGTTGGGTTATATTGGAGTCCCTAGGACTTAGGTACAGTTTCACTTGAATTTGATGGCCAAATGACTCACCTTGTACCCCTGGCTCTCTAAGAGTGGCTAGGTCGAGCAGTCAAAGGCTACTCCAGGGAGGAGGGTTGGATTTCAGATATAGCAATAGGCATAGAGGTATTGGAGAAGTGTCTGTTTCTTCATCACAAAATCTTTATGCCAAACGGTTTTCCCTGATTCACTCTTGCAGATCTCCTCAAGTGAGCACTGTCACAGTCCATGGAAGTGCCAGGACCAAGAAAACACTAACCTGAATTGTTCCAGGAGTCCGCAGGAGTGAAGCCGAGACCCCAAATTGCCCTGAAGGCTGGCACCATACATAATGCAGCCACAGCTGTGTACCGTTAGCGGCCCACAAGGGAAAGGGGGTTGGGAAAGAGAAAAAGAAAAATAAGATAGTCGTCTGGCTTCTTCTACGAATTGGGTTGGTGTCGTCTGGCTTCCTTGGTCGCTGATCTCAAAGGTTACAACGTTAGTGGAGCTGAGGATCCCTTTTGTTAAGAGGAAGTAAAGGAAATGTTATACTTCCTAACTATTGCCCTGTCCCACCAGGTTCCACCCGATCCCCATTTCCCAGTTGTGTACCTCGTTTCTAGGAGGGATGGAGTATTGGGCTCCTAATCACCTCTTTTGTAGCAGAGTGTCAGTAAGTGGTGTGGCTGTTAATCATGTATCTCCCTTCCAAATGAGGGTTTGTGGTTTTATTATTCCCTAAAGACACAAGAAGTGAATTAGCCTCAGAGTTAGTTAAACAATACCATACAAGTGTGTGTTCCCTTTGAATCAGTTACCTTTTTCGTGGGCTCTTCACCGTGTCTTGCCAGTTTTTAAAGTTTAGAGGTGCCCCTTGCCTTCAGAATCCTCTTAATTCTTCTCTTTCCTATATCTTAATTGCTGTGGCCTTTTCATTGTGAATGTCTTTGGCTGCTGCTCTAACCTAACCTAAATACCTAAAAAATGACTCAGCATACCTTCGTCCAACAAGGCTTTTTTCAGTTGCCGTGCTCTTTTTCCTGACTAGCACAAGTGCACGGTAATTTGCCTTAGTGTGCAAGTAATGATTGTCTCTTTTGTTTTCTTTGCAGGCGATCGCCTTGAGAAGAAAATGTCGAGTCCGGATGTCAGGACGGAAGGTAGATGCCACAACAGAGTTCTGTCTGCAGGATCAGGTAAGTGTTGTCAAGCCTTGAAAAATCAAACAGGGGTTAGGGACAAACAGAATCTCTTCTTGGGAAGATTGAAAGCAAAGCAGTTGGCACAAGCATACAACACTGCACACTTGATGGTAGCCACTCCCCAAGGCCATGTGAAAAGGCGGGGTTTCTAGGTGCTGCAGGATGGAGGTCAAAATTAAAAGGGCAATTGCAGTGTGGAACCATGGAGAGCTGTATCTGGAGCAGGAGTATGGGGAGGTGGAAGGGCCAAGATAACTTGAGGATGAGGGTGGACTGGATCTGGGGTGACAGGGGACATAACCAGGCAGCACACACAGAGCAGGTGGAGAGAGACATGACAGGATGTTTTTCCATTTCCCAATTTCCGTAATAACACTTTGAGTTGCTGACACACTCTACAAACCTTGGAATACTCCATACATCACTAGAATCCCAAACACTATATTTATCTTAACTTTACTCATAACAAAGGAGCTCATGAACTTCAAAGGCGAAACTCCCCCTTCGGTGAGTGTTAACTTCATCTGTAGTCTTGCTCACATTCAACCACTGAGGATTTAGTTTATTAGGGAGTCTCCTGCCTTTCAAAGAGAAGAAAGGTGATTCAGAAGTGATGCAATTAGGTGTGTGGTGATGTGCCCACCATGTCTCACGCAAACCTTCCTTGAGTGACAATTTTGTGGCTGCCACCCTTGAACATAGCGCTTCCCATTTCTGTTAATTTATTGTGCAAGACCACTGGGCTGTGGCAAATAAAGTGCTGCTTTCAAATGTTTAATAGAGGGATTAGCCAAAATCTCACACATCTCATGGGAAACAAATTGCACACCATTATCCGAAATTAAGAAATTTGGAATGTCTTCTCTAGAAAATTCCTCCTTAAGAAACTCAATCACAGTTCAATTTTCACTGAGGCAACATACTTGGTCACCACTCATTTTGAAGTGTAATCAACTAACTGAGCAACATACTGTTTATTTTAGGCAACAATTCAAATGGCCCAGCAATGTCCAGTCGCAACTTAGTTCAAAGTTTAGTTGGAAATTCTATAGAAGCAAGAGGAGCAGTATGTATGAACTTGGGTTCTTCATTATTCATGCTTTGTCAACAATCTTTCACATCCTCCTCAGTTTGGCAATCCATCCCAGGCCAACAATATCACCCACGCAGTCGAGCTTTAGTTAAGTTTCTTCCCAGTTGTCCTCATGCACCAAATTGATAAGTTTCTCTCTCAAAGCCATGGGAGGAATAACACGATCACCTTTAAAATTGTTCCCAACTATGATACTAAGCTCTTCCCTTACATTCCAGAACCCTTTCACCATGTCAGGAATTCCTTTAACATCAGACCATCCTTTTACCACCACTTCCTTTAAAATTGAGCAACTCTTTTCACTGGCCATGGAACGATTCCATTGTTCGTCACCAATTGCACTCTCAGACACCCATTCTAGGTTTTTCACTATTACATTCCTCCTTAACAGGAAGGAATCAGGTCTACTGTTCTTAGAGCCTGGTATATATTCAACATCGAAATTGTATTCAGTTAGTCTTTCAATCCATCTTTTAATCCTAGGAGATAAATGCTCACCACTTCTGCACTTAAAATCTTTTGACAAAGGAAGATGATTTAACCAATCTTAAACGGAATCCACAACAGGAAACATTTGACGTGAAGATTAGCTCAGTAGAAAGCCAATGCCTCCCGCTCAATAAAACAGTAACGTTCCTCAGCTCTTCTCAATAAACCCGATGCAAACACTATCAATCTTGACTCTCCATCAACCACTTGGGATAGTATTGCCCCCAAACCCTCAAGCATTGCACCCATTGAAAATATGCTTTTTCTACATGCATCAAAATGTCCTAGCGTTTGCAATGCCATAATACATTTCTTGATTGCTCCCAGATCATTATGACACTCTCTGAGCCAGTTATATTTCACTCCTTTTTTAAGGAGGGACCTTGTGGGCTCTGACAAACTGGCAAAATTAGCAATGAATTTTGAGCAACACTTTGCGCGACCTAAAAAAGAATTAACTTGATCTCTATTTCCTAGTGCAGATGCATCAATAATACTCTTGACGAAGTCCATTTTTGGACTCATACCTTCATCTGAAATGGTGTGCCCAAGATATGTGACAGAGTTTATACGAAAAGTACACTTCTCTATCTAAAGAATATGCCCAGAATTCAGCAGTCTCCTCAAAACAAATTCTAAGGTTTCATAATGTTTGTCTCATTCCTTCTCATATCCAAGATGCAATTCTGGAAAAACAGAACCCTTGGTAAACCTTCTAAGACCTTCTTCATCACATTCTTGAAACAAGCAGCTGCAGACGCTTGCCCAAAGGGCATTTGTATGAATCTGTACACTCCCAGATATGTGTCAAAGGATGTTAAATTCCTGATTCCTTGTGAAGTGGAACTTGATGATAAGCAGAGGACAAGTCCAAAACCCTGGATAGCTGAGCGCCATTATTCATTGCCAGAGTCTCTGAGATGTTAGGTGGGGCTGTCAGTCTACCAAAATAAGATTGCTTGGGCTGTGCAAGTCAACACAACTACTGATTTTCTTTCCTCTGCCTTTTGGAGCCCTAACTATCATGGAAAGCCACTTGTAAGATTGAATTTCCTCAACAACACCTACATTTAATAACCTTTGAAATGAAATTCTTCCTTGAGCTATACCAGTAACATATTGAGTACCTTTCTCACTTTATGAACCCAGGGTACTGCATTTCTCTTTAGAACAATTTTGTGCTCCAAGTTCCTATGTAACCCACGCTCTCCTTCAAATATTTCAGGAAACTCTGAGTAAATTTCAGACACTAAATCAGGACTTTACAACAACAATACACGCTCACAAGAATGAGGATTTAGTGTTATGCCCATTTCCCATTGGTGTCATCAGCCTAACAAATTGTTACCATGCTTGGCCACATATACCTTGACCACGGTTTCTCTGTCCGAACCTGGATTTTCATTAGCGAATATCTAAGAACATCAGTTTTTGTGCCTCCGTACCCCACAGGGTTTATGTCTGAAGGAGTTAACTCGATGTTGTTTTCACCAAACACATCACTTACATTTTTATCACCAATCATGTATGGCAAACCAGAATCAAATACAATCATTATTTTCTTACCGCCTACTATGATTTCACACTCCAGCATCTTTAAAGGTTCACAATCAACACTTCCATCTTCTCTGATGCTCAGAAACAGATTCTCATCATCATTCACATAGTTCACATTCTGCAACTTCCCATTGTGATGCACCCATGCGTAATGGCCTTTTTTTCCACACTTCTAACATGTTGCAGATTTGGCAAAACACCCAGACTATTTGAGAGATGACTCTCATTCCCACATCTATAACATTTAAGACGTTGTCCCTTAGTGACATTCTTGTTATCTTCATCAGTGCAATTGTATTCACTACGCTGATCAGATAGATATTGTGACTTCACTCATAGACTCAGTCATGTCACCCACACTCTTCTCCTTGTAATCTCTCACTTGTCATACCCATACATTGGTATTTTCCATCCCTTCAACAATAGCGAAAAGCCTCCCAAAAGGTAAGGACTTTTGTTGAGAAGTTTCTCCAGAACCTTTGAATTTTTAGTACACCTCACTATTTGGTCCCTAATCAATGAATCTGTGACACACAAGTGTGTGCCAATGTTTTCAATGAGGCTACATACCTTTCAATCTTCACTGATTTCCTTTGAGTCCTTGGTAAATAATTTATGCTTTTCCAACACTATGTTGATCTTTGACCCAAAGTGATTTTTCAGCAGCATTACAGACATATCTTACAAATTGTTTGGTTCACCACCCGCATTGCTAATAAGACTTTCATCTAAGCTGTCATAAATGTTCCATCCTTCTAATTCTACTTCTAAGTTTTGGGGTAAAATAGCTTGCTTCCTGACCACAAAAAATTTCTCTCCACCAATCGGCAGTAGATAAGAGTCAAATACTTGCTTTCAATGTTTCCAAGGTAATATGGGGTCTCATTTCTCAGGTGAGAATTGTGGAGGTTAAGACATACCTTCTATTACCATAGTTCCAGTTTGTTTCCACTAACAAGGGAATGTCAAAATTGGAAGACACAACTTATTCAACTTAAACGCAATCAGTGAGTAATGCAAGAATATATGTTATTGAAAATAACAACTCCAAAGTCATTTCAAGACTATCATTCATGTGCTGAGTTCTCACTTCATTGACTGCTATTCCAAATTCAAAATAACTGGCACATAACAGATGCGTGTGATGTCATCATGCGGACGTCGGCTCTGATGCTCCTTTAGCCCATCATGGAAAAGATTCTTGCTTCAGTGCATAATTCCAAACACAAAGAACCTCACACACAGGCAAAGTCACTCAGGAGCCATATAAATGCTAAAACTCAATACCTGTGAACCTCCTGCACTCATAGGTGCCGCCTAATACACACGCTCTCACCTGAGCACAAGTTTTTAAAACTTCCTAACTCCAAGGTGGATGCTGGACTTGTACTCTGCGTACCACATCCATAGCATGGGTTCCTAGGGATGTTGGTGGTCCAACTCGCATGCCCTCTAGAGACACTCATCGCTAGAGTTAAGTTTTCTGGTAATGAGGAAGACTTCAGAAGGTAATCCAAACCTTTAAATCACAAAAGAGAGTACAGCATACAGACCACCAACTGAACATGTAGGCAGCACAGCATCACCTGACAATCCTAGCGCCCCAAGAATCTAGAAGCCTATGACATACCAAGAATTCTCAGCTGTGGCAGCAGCACAACAATGCCAGGCATAACACAAGTCATATACCAAGACCATGGCCTGTTGAACAACCTGATGAAGGACAAAATACGTATAAATATCTGGAGGCTTTTGTATCCCATAGGTAATGATTAAATTTTTATGCAGTGTGTTACAGGACTTTTGCACATATCGACTATTTCCTCACCTAGTCCTCTGTTTTGATGAATATCGTGTCAAGCACTATCCTTAATGACGACTTGCTGGACCCTGTCCAGTTGAACTTCTGATGGATTTGAACTTACTAACTTTGCCCCGGTGTTACTGATGCATGAACACTTATAGGCACAGGCCGCATGAGGGAAAGATATTCTGTAGTCCCACTTGGCAGACGGCCTCTTAGACAATGAGGGTTCAGTTAGATCTGACCAAAGACTAGGGAATTCTAATAGAGTTTATGTGTGGAGTGCCTTGATGAAAGAACCTGTGCTGAGAAAAAATAAGGTCCATGATGAGCAAGTGGCCCTTGAATCCTTTGTTAAAAACAATTCTAGGAAATATAATGATTCCCTCCGATGGCCTTCTAAGCGATATGAATAAAGCTAAATACACCCTCATTTCATGCTTTAGGTCTCAGGTGGAATGCACTTTGCTCCAGCTGAAGGGACACACAATGAACACAGGTAGAAGGTACAGAAGCTTTTAGTGTGCCATCTTAGGCAGAGGAAAGAGATGTCTCCTATCCTGGTCCTACACATGGATATGATGAGGCTGTTAATACATCTAACAGATATACTCAGGAGATATGTATCTAGGGTCTCTGATGTTTGCAAGAGGAGGTAAAGAGTAGAAACAGGGGAAATTTAAATTATGCCGAAGTAATTTATATACTTTAAGAAAATTTGCACTATGTTTGTTACATGAATTTTCTCATATTACACAATTACCCCACGTCCTGTAATTATGCCACTATTCATGGCAAAATTATAGCAGAGGAGCGTGGGAACAATGCAAACAACCAGAATGCAAGTGGCTGTTGTTCCCGGTGTTTTTTGCATTATTTGTTTTTAGCAGGAAACATGTTGTTGCAACTAAAATTGAGTCAGGGCTCCTTTCACTGCAAAATATAGCATTTAATGACAGATGTAAATTTTGCAAATTTGGCTAAATGTTTTCAAAATTTCGGATTATGAGTCAAACTGTGCACACCCCTAAGAAAGAGTAGCCCACAAGGAGACACTAACATACAGGCAATACTCAAAGAGA
Organism: Calotriton arnoldi; assembly: GCA_963921515.1. NCBI lineage: Eukaryota > Metazoa > Chordata > Amphibia > Caudata > Salamandridae > Calotriton > Calotriton arnoldi. The sequence goes on along the minus strand of CAWUFW010012367.1, from coordinate 234,951 downwards.
CAAGTTTGGAAAAGGTGGAGGACAGGGATGAGCAGCAGAGACTGGAAGGGTCATCTAAAACAAAAAAACTATCAGAGATCCCTTGCAGGGTATAGGATAGGGTGGGTACTGACAGGTGGCTGTAAGCAATGGCCTCTGGTTTTAATCTATGCCTCACAACTTGCTGTAACATTCCAGCTTCACTCAGTTTGTACACAATTAGTGTTTCCAAACATTTCAGTTTTATTTCTTTTCCCTCTTCGTGTTTCTGTTCAGTAGTATTTCTTTGTACCGGGTGTCCATTTGTCATCCGACCTTTCCATTTTTTCATTTATTCTGCCAGGTTCCTGTGCTCCAGAACTCAAAGAGGGTCTCCTGTCTTTGGCTAGGCTTATAAATGACCCATTATCTGCAGTATGGGCAAGTTAAATACACGTGAGAGTAGTGTGTGCAGATGTAATATTGCCTAGTGAATTATCTTCTGCTCACCCAAAGATTCCACCCTTCTACTGGCTGCCAAATGCTGATATCTCTCAAAACCTGTGTGGCCAAATACAGTAGATAAGGTGGTGCAACAGTGTTGTGTTCCCTTTGTTTCTCTCCCTTACACCCTTGTACTCTTGTTGAGGTCTTGTTACAGAGCCTGTCAAGTTCTTTGTTCAATGACCTGTCTCCACAGTGAAGAGACTGGTGGATTTTCATCAGAAGCTTGTCTCAACATTGTTTTAGTTGGTTTAGTCTTGGCACACATATGTTGTGCAAGATGTTGCAGTATGCAAAAATGCTGGGCCACCTGCACCATCAGTTTAACCCGTCACTTTTTTCATTGATGCCCAAACCTAATGAGGACCTCGTCCTCCATGTTAGCTATAAGCCTGTCTCCCTACTGAACTGGAACGTCCTCATTTTTGCAAAAGGTCTTGCATACATACTCAACCCTTTGATCCCAGGTCTAATTGATTTAGCACAGGTGATCTTCTGGAGACAATATGAGAACCCTCTCACATCTCTTGTGGCAGGCTTATGATGACAAGGAAGCAATGATTGTCCTTTTACTAGATGTTGAATAGGCCATTGCTCGATTAAAGTGGGGTTACCCCTTCTGTAACCAAGAGAGAGTCCGGTTGAGTACTGATTTCTTGGGAAAGGTGCATTGGCTCTACTGGAGCTCAATCAATGGCAATTATAGTATGCAATACTTTTGCCTCTGAAGCATTTCCTGTTAAGAAGGTGATGCATCTGGGATGTCCATTATTGGCACTATTGTTAATACTAGCCTTAGAGCCCTAGTAGCCATGATATGCCAAGTGGCTATTGTTGAGGAAATTGTGTCCTCTGCTGGACAACAACAGATTCTGATGTATTCGGATGATGTGCTGTTGATCCTTTCAAATCTGGCAATGTTCGTACCTGCTGGTATGTCCCTGATTGAGGGCTACTCACTTTTTCCAGAGCATCATTTCAAATGAATAAACAGCTAGGTGCTCCAAAAGTCCAAATTCATTGAGGAGTCAATCTTGAGCATGCACACTTTCTCGTGGGTACCTTTAGGGTGTAGGTAACTGGGCATATTGATTAACCCTTGACTTAAGAACACAGTCTAAGACAATATTGGACCACTGCCGAAGGATTGCCCACTGTGTACAATGGTCGAGTTTGCAGCTCTTGTTGTGGAGAAGGACCAAGCCTGTTAAAATAATGATAGTGCCTTAATTTTATTCTGCCTTCTCAATGCTCTCCCACTGTGTGGCAAATCCCATGCTGTCAGAAAGACTCCATCACTCAGAAGTTTGGATGTCCATGTGACTACAGTGATTGAGGGACTGAGCTTCCTGAACATGTGGGCATATTATCTGGCTCACCAAGTGACATATATTTCCTGCATACTCCTGACAAGCCTGTGTGCATTCACATCAAGAAACAACTACCAGCAGTGAATAGGGACCTAGATATAGTGTACAGCTCCCAGTCGAAGCCAGCAGAAACAGATAAACATGTTTTACATGCCACAGCCTTGTGTACTATGCTTAAAGCTGACTGCTACATCAACGTGGAAGCACCTCTCTGGGAAAATGCAGGTCTTTGGATAGATGGACAGGACCTCCATTGGTTTGACCGGGAATCAGCAAGCAAACATACCATTGGTAATTTGATACAGGACAATTGTTTAACCCCTTCCATGCTCAGGACGGCCGGGAGCCGTCCTGAGCCACGGTGGGCGTGTGCTCAGGACGGCTCCCGGCCGTCCTAGCACCCACCCACGGGGGAAGCGCTGGCGCTCCCCCCGTGGGCCGCCGATCTGTGTGCCCCCACCAGGGATTGGCAGGGAAGCCCTTCCCCTGCCTCCCCCGCCCCCTTCCGCGTCATCAATGACGTCAGCGCGTGAGGCGCGCTGGCGTCGTGAGGATTCCCAACGCGCTGGAAGCCATTTGCTTCCAGTGCGTTGGTGAATCAGGAGGTGAGTTTCTCCTCCGGGCGGGTGGGGGGTACTTTTTAAAAGGCATCTGAGGAAAGGAAGGGTTTTCCTTCCCTCCGATGTCTTTTAAAAAATCATTCCTGCTGCACGATCGCGCCTTGGGCGCGATCGTGCAGCAGGAATGCCCGTTTTTTGTTTTTTTAAAGGGCCATTTTGTTTTGGGGAGCGGCCCCTTGGGCAAGGGTCGCTCCCCTTGGTGGAGCAATGTTTGGACTTTGTTCTGCCCCCCTTGGGGGGGGCATATCGGTGGCAAATTTAATTTTTTTTATGTATAGGTGCCCACTGGGCCACCAGGGATTTTTTTTTTTAATGTAATTGGCAAATTTAGTTTTGGGGAGCGGCCCCTTGGGCAAGGGTCGCTCCCCTTGGGGGAAAATTTATTTTCTTTGTTCTGCCCCTCTTGGGGGGGGCAGATTGATTTTAATTAATATATAAAGTGTATTTATATGTGCCCACTAGGCCACAAGGTTGTGGTTTTTTTTGTAAATGGCCATTTTGTTTTGGGGAGCAGCCCCTTGGGCAAGGGTTGCTCCCCTTGGGGGAGCAATGTTTTTACTTTGGTCTGCCCCCCTTGGGGAGGGCAAATCGCCTTTAAAAAAAAAGTTATATTTATGGATAAGTGCCCACTGGGCCACCAGGGATTTTTTTATTTTAATGTCCTTTTTGTGTTTTGGGGAGCGGCCCCTTAGGCAAGGGTCGCTCCCCTATTTGGGGGCAATATGTTTTGGCTGTGTCTGCCCCCCTAGGGGGCAGATTGTGCCATTATTTTTCAATTAAAGTGGCTCACTAGACCACCAGGGATACATTTATGGGCAAGGGTTGCTCCCCTTGGGGGCATTGTTTTTGGCTGTCTGCCCCCTGGGGGGGCAGATCTCACCATATTTATTTATTTAGTGGCCCACTAGACCACCAGGGATTAATTTGTGGGGAGTGGCCCCTTGGGCAAGGGTCGCTCCCCCTTGGGGGCAATGTTTTTGGCTGTCTGTTCCCCCCCCAAGGGGGGCAGATCTCGCCATTGTTTATTTAGTGGCCCACTAGACCACCAGGGATTAATTTGTGGGAGTGGCCCCTTGGGCAAGGGTCGCTCCCCTTTGGGGAGCATTAATTTGGCCGTTGGGGGGCAGATCGGCGGATTTGTTTTTTATATGGCCACTAGGCCACCAGGGATTGTTTTTTTTGTTATCTTGGGGAGCGGCCCCTTGGGCCAGGGTCGCTCTCCTTTATGTGATAATGATTGGGGCCACTTCTGCCCTCTTTGGGTGGCAGATCAGCAGTATGTTTTTATGCCCATCTGCCCCTAAGGGGGGCAGAAGCCACTAGCCACCAGGGTTTTTTAAATTTTGGTGTTGGGGAGTGGCCTCCTGGGCAAGGGTTGCTCCCCTTTTACGGGGGTGAATTTTTTATTTATACTGTTAGGCCCACCTACCCCTTAGCTTGGTTGGTGGATTGTGTGTATACTGGTGCATTATTTGCATATGTGATTGTAATGTTTTTTTTTCCTTTTTATTCTAGTGTTCCGCTTTTGATTCTTGTTTGTGGTTTCGGCAGCGGTTGTTCTGCAGTTTTGCGTAATTGCATTTATTTGGTAAGAAAAACATTTTTGTTGTGTTTACTCCAAATGAGTATTATTGTCATGCATGAGTGAATTTTTTTGTAAGTGGTGTCATAATGACAGCATATTTGTTAGTGTTCTGAGCATGAAATTCTTTGTGATGTGTTTTGCATTGTCTTATGTGTAATTTTCTTTCTCTTTTTTAGTGGGATATTCTTGATCCTTACTGTGTCTGTGCAGAGTAGGTGGTGGTGAGTCTAGCTGCTTCTGGCAAGTGAGTGGTATTGTGTCGGAGTATATAGGTCTTTGTGCTAAAGCTACTTTTTGTTTATTTCTGTTTTTTACAAAGGGTTTGTTGTTGTTGACTTGTTTGACAAGTTACCTTTATTAGTAAGCATTATGGCTAGCCGTAGAATGACTGCTCAGCAGGTGGTTGGTATGCTTTTTGAATCTTCCTCTGACCATGATTATGAGACTGACAGTGCATCTGAGGGAGAGGAGGGAGGGGAAGATTCAGGCAGGGAGTTTTCTCTCCACATGGAATCATCGGATGATGAAGCTACTCTCAGTGCGGATGAAGCTACTCTCGGTGTGGATGAAGCTACTCTCAGTGCAGATGAAATGCCTGTTTTAGAGGAGGACACTGCTGTGCCGATGGTGCAAGAGGCATCTGGATTGCAGCATGGGGCTTTAACGCTTCCCATTGGAAGTGCTGGACTCTGGGTTGATCCAAACATGGTGCAGCTGGTGTTGCCTGCCTTTAGTGGTGAAGCAGGGTGTAGAGTGGATTGTGAAATTTTTTTGCCTATACAGTTTTTTCAGTTGTTTATGGATGATGTATTTTTGGGTGAGATTGTTGAGCAGACTAATTTGTATGCTGAACAGTTTTTGAGGGACAACAGTGCCAGACTTAGGCCCTACTCTAGAGCTACCCGGTGGACTCCCACAAATCTGGAAGAGATGAAGAAGTTTTTGGGTTTGACTTTATTGATGGGTTTGATAAGGAAGCCGTCCATGGCTTCATATTGGTCTACCAGTCCCTTGATGGCAACGGCCATATTTCCTGCAATTATGACTCGTGATCGGTATTTACTTTTGCTTCGGATGCTGCATTTTGTTGATAATGGTTTGGCGTTGCCACGAGATCACCCTGACTGTGACCGTCTTTTTAAGATTCGGACTGTTCTTGATCACTTTGTAGATCGATTTTCAGAGATCTATACTCCAGGGAAAGAAATATCTGTCGATGAGTCTTTGGTCCTGTTCAAGGGCCGTTTGGTTTTTAGGCAGTACATTCCTAGCAAGAGGGCACGTTATGGAATTAAGCTGTATATGTTGTCTGAGAGTAGGACAGGATATGTTTTTAATTTCCGTGTGTACACTGGTAGGGATTCCACTATTGACCCCCCTGGTTGTCCGTCCACTTTTGGAGTTTCAGAGAAAATTGTGTGGGATCTTGATAGAGGACTGTTTAACAGAGGCCACCATTTGTACCTTGATAACTTCTACACTGCTGTGCAATTGTTTAAGGAATTGTTCAAAGTGGACACTTTTGCTTGTGGCACAATCGGGCTCTAACCGTAAAGGTTATCCAAAAGAGCTTGTTTGCAAAAAACTTCAGAGGGGACAGTGCAGTTCCTTGCGTAGTGATGAACTACTAGCTGTGAAATTTGTGGACAGGAGGGATGTGTACATGCTGACTACCATCCATGATGAGAGTACTTCACCTGTGGCTGTTTGGGGTCAGATTGCTGAAGTGCGCAAACCTGTGTGCATTTTAGACTACAATAAGCACATGGGTGGTGTTGATAGAGTAGATCAGAGGTTGGAACCTTACACTGCTATTTGTAAGGCTTACATTTGGTATAAGAAGTTGGCCATCCATCTCTTCAATTTAGCAACTTTCAATGCTTTTGTTGTGTTCAAGGAGTGTTCTCCTGCATCAAAGTTGACTTTTGTTCAGTTTCAGGAGTCTGTGATAGGCAGCCTTGTTGTTGTGGAACAGGCAAGTGTTCCTAGAGTTGGAGTGGTGGAGGATGTGGCTACATTGAAAGATCGCCACTTTCCTGATTTAATTCCTCCCACTCCCAAAAAAAACAATCCCTGTAAGAGATGTAGAGTCTGCTTGCGAAGAGGTGTGCGGAAGGAGAGTCGTATGCACTGTGCCGATTGTCCTTCTAATCCTGGGCTGTGTGTGCCCACATGTTTCAGATTGTATCACATTCAAAAGAGTTTTTGGGAGCAACCATGAGTCTAATAGTGTTCTGCCTGGTCTGTATGGTTTTATATAGTTGTTCAGTTTAACGTTTGCCAATAGTATGATGTCTTTAGTTACTGCTGTTGTTTTTGTAGTTATAGTTTTGTATTTAGTTGCAATTTGTTTGTGTTTTCTTTCTTGTTTAAAAAAAATTTATGACGGTGTGCGTGGACTGGCGCTTGGCTGGCGGTGTGCGTGGACTGGAGCTTGGCTGGCGGTGTGCGTGGACTGGCGCTTGGCTGGCGGTGTGCGTGGACGGGCGCTTGGCTGGCGGTGTGCGTGGACTGGTGCTTGGCTGGCGGTGAGTGGACTGGCACTTGGCTGGCAGTGTGCATGGATTGGCGCTTGGCTGGCGGTGTGCGTGAATTGGCGCTTGGCTGGCGTGCGTGGATTGGCGCTTGGCTGGCGGTGTGCGTGGACTGGCGCTTGGCTGGCGGTGTGTGTGGACAGGCGCTTGGCTGGCGGTGTGCGTGGACGGGCGCTTGGCTGGCGGTGTGCGTGGACAGGTGCTTGGCTGGCGGTGTGTGAGTAGTGACTTGCTGCTGGTCACTACACACACTGCTAGCTAATTGCCACTCCATGCAATCCGTGAGCTGGTGTGGTTGCTGTGTCAGGAATGTGGGCGTGTGAAAGTGATGGGCCCTTGAATGGCGCTGTCTGCTGGTGTGAGTGTTGTAATGTGTTGGGCCCGTGGCTGGCGGTGTGAATGGTTTTGTATGTGTCACACGTATGAAAGGTGTATGAATGGCCTGTAAAGCGGTTGGTGCCTTGTCGTGGCTTTACAGCTCACGAGCAGTGAGTCAATGGTTCAGTTTCTCGTCCTTTCAATTATTAACAGTGCATTTCATTTTTGTGAAATCTCTGGTTAATACAACTGTATATACTGAACCATCACTCACCCTCGTGCCAAATCCAACCAGTATGTCTGTGCGCTTTAAGAATAGGTGGTTTTGCATAAATATTTGTCTTTTCTGTCTTTCTCAAGCAGGGTGTACCTTGTCCCTTTTTGTGAGTGTTGTAATGTGTTGGTTTCGTGCCTGGTGGTGTGAATGGTCTTGTGTGTATCACGTATGAAAGGTGTGTGAATGGCCTGTAAAGCGGTTGGTGCCTTGCCGAGTCTTTACAGCTCACGAGCTGCGAGTCACTGGTTTCGTTTTTTGTCCTTTTAATTATTGACAGTGCATTTCATTTTTGTGAAATCTCTTGTTAATAAAAATGTATATACTGAACCATCACTCGCCCTCGTGCCAAATCAAACCAGTATGTGTGTGTGCTTGAGGAATAGATGGCTCTGCAGTAATCTTTGTCTTTTTAGTCTCTCTGCCAAGGTGTACATTCCATCTAAGAATAACCTACCAACTGTAGATATTGTCGTAAACTAAACACCCATGGGAGTACATGGTGATGTCTCTTTTGTGGATACCAACACGTTATCTTACCCACAATGTCCTGCAAACCTCAAAATGTCTGTCACATTTTCCTTGCATTATTGTGCCAAAATTTTCACGCTGCAGAAAGAAACAACAAATTTCCTACCCCCGCCTTTCTCCAAGTATCCCAATAGAAATGGTACCTCACTCGCGTGGGAGGCCCAAATACCTGCAACAGGCAAGGGCCCAAAACGTATTGAGGTAACATCAAATTTGCCTATCTCAAAACGAACTGGTTTTGCAAGGGGGGTCATCTGGGTTTTTGGCCCCGTGCTCGGCGGCCATCTAAGGAAACCTACCAAACCCACACATTTCTGTAAACTAGACACCCGGGGGAGTCCAGCGAGGTATGGCTTGCGTGGGTCCCCCAACATTCTCCTACCCAGAATCCCCTGCAAACCTCAAATTTTGCTGAAAAAAATCACTTTTTTCTCAAATTTCTGTGTGGGATGGTTCTGGAATCTGTGTGGATCCACAAATTTCCTCCCACCCAGCGTTCCCCCAGGTCTCCCGATAAAAATGGTACCTCACTCGCGTGGGTGGGTGAAGGACCCGCGACAGGCAAGGGCCCAAAACCTATTGAGGTGACATCAAAATTACCTATCACAAACCAACCTGGTTTTGCAAGGGGGATCCCATGAGTTTTTGGCCCTGGGCTCGGCAGCCATCTAGGGAAACCTACCAAACCCACACATTTCTGGAAACTAGTTACCCGGGGGAGTCCAGCGAGGTATGGCTTGTGTGGGTCCCCCAATATTCTCCTACCCAGAATCCCCTGCAAACCTCAAATTTCACTGGAAAAAATCACTTTTTTCTCAAAGTTCTGTGTGGGAAAGTTCTGGAATCTGCGTGGATTGACAAATTTCCTCCCATCCACCATTCCCCCAGGTCTCCCGAAAAAAATGGTACCTCACTTGTGTGGGTAGGCAAAGTGGCTGCAACAGGAAATGGCCCAAATCGTACTGTGGAGACTTCAAAATTACCTATAAGAAAACTACCTGGTTTTGGGGGGGGCACCTGAGATTTTGGCCGCGGGCTCTGTGGCCATCTTCGGAAAGTACCAAACCCAAACATTTCTGAAAACTAGACACCCGGGGGAGTCCAATGAGGTATGGCTTGCATGGATCCCCCAACGTTTTCCTACCCAGAATGCCAGGCAAACCTCAAATTTAGCTGAAAAATCCACATTTTCCACATATTTTTGTGTGGAATCACCATGCCGGCACAAATGTCCTACCCCACAGCATTCTCCTTAGTGTTCCGAGTAAAATGATACCTCACTTATGTGGCTGTCCAATGCAGAATTGGCTAAAAACGTATTTTTAAAAAAATGTAGCGCTTAGAATTCTCGGTGCTATACCCTTTTTCCCTATGTTTTGGGCTCTTCCCAGTGACAGAACCTTGCTCCACCCACACAAGTGAGGTATCATTTTACTCGGGAGACTCAGGGGAACGCTGTGGGGTAGGACATTTGTGCCGGCACGGTGATTCCACACAAACATATGTGGAAAATGTGGTTTTTTCAGCTAAATTTGAGGTTTGCCTGGCATTCTGGGTAGGAAAACGTTGGGGGATCCACACAAGCCATACCTCATTGGACTCCCCTGGGTATCTAGTTTTCAGAAATGTTTGGGTTTGGTACTTTCCCAAGATGGCCGCCGAGCCCGGGGCCAAAATCTCAGGAGCCCCCCCCAAAACCAGGTAGTTTTCTTATAGGTAATTTTGAAGACTCCACAGTACGATTTGGGCCATTTCCTGTTGCAGCCACTATGCCTACCCACACAAGTGAGGTACCATTTTTTCAGGAGACCTAGGGAAACGGTGGGTGGGAGGAAATTTGTGGATCCACGCAGATTCCAGAACTTTCCCACACAGAAATTTGAGAAAAAGTGATTTTTCAGCGAAATTTGAGGTTTGCAGGGATTCTGGGTAGGAGAATGTTGGGGGACCCATGCAAGCCGTACCTCGCTGGACTCCCCCGGGTGTCTAGTTTCCAGAAATGTGTGAGTTTGGTAGGTTTCCCTAGATGGCCGCCGAGCCCAGGGCCAAAAAATCATGGGACCCCCCTTGCAAAACCAGGTTGGTTTGTGGTAGGTAATTTTGATGTCGCCTCAATAGGTTTTGGGCCCTTGCCTGTCGCGGGTCCTTCACCCTCCCACGCGAGTGAGGTACCATTTTTATCAGGAGACCTGGGGGAACACTGGGTGGGAGGAAATTTGTGGATCCACGCAGATTCCAGAACTTTCCCACACAGAAATTTGAGAAAAAAGTGATTTTTTCAGCGAAATTTGAGGTTTGCAGGGGATTCTGGGTAGGAGAATGTTGGGGGACACACACAAGCCATACCTCGCCGGACTCCCCCAGGTGTCTAGTTTCCAGAAATGTGTGGGTTTGGTAGGTTTCCTTAGATGGCCGCCGACCCCGGGCCAAAAACTCATTGGACCCCCCTTGCAAAACCAGGTTGGTTTGTGATAGGTAATTTTGATGTTGCCTCAATAGGTTTTGGGCCCTTGTCTGTCGCGGGTCCTTGATCCACCCACACAAGTGAGGTACCATTTTTCTCGGAAGACTTGGGGGAATGCGGGGTGGGTGGAAATTTGTGGATCCACGCAGATTCCAGAACTTTCCACCACAGAAATGCGAGGAAAATGTGTTTTTTTTGACAATTATTTAGGTTTGCAAGGGATTCTGGGTATTAGAACCTGGTGAGAGCCAGTCAGATCACCCCATCCTGGATTCCCCTGGGTGTCTAGTTTTCAGAAATGTATAGGTTTGCTAGGTTTCCCTAGGTGCCGGCAGAGCTAGGGTTCAAAAACTACAGCTAGTCACTTTGCCAAAAAAGGGTCATTTTTCACTGTGAAATTGTGGTGTGTCCACGTTGCGTTTTGCGCCGTTTCATGTTGCGGGCACTAGGCCTACCCACGCAAGTGAGGTACCGTTTTTCTCAGAAGACTTTGGGGAACGCGTGGTGGGTGGAAATTTGTGGATCCACGCAGATTCCAGAACTTTCCACCACAGAAATGTGAGGAAAATGTGGTTTTTTTGACAATTTTTTAGGTTTGCAAGGGATTTCCGGTAACAGAACCTGGTGAGAGCCAGAAAAGTCACCCCATCCTGGATTTCCCTGGGTGTCTAGTTTTCAAAAATATATAGGTTTGCTAGGTTTCCCTGGGTGCCGGCAGAGCTACGGTTCAAAAACTACAGCTAGTCACTTTGCCAAAAAAGGGTCATTTTTGACTGTGAAATTGTGGTGTGTCCACGTTGCGTTTTGCGCCGTTTCATGTCACGGGCACTAGGCCTACCCACGCAAGTGAGGTACCTTTTTTCTCGGAAGTCTTTGGGGAACGCGGGGTGGGTGGAAATTTGTGGATCCACGCAGATTCCAGAACTTTCCACCACAGAAATGTGAGGAAAATGTGTTTTTTTTGACATTTTTTTAGGTTTGCAAGGGATTCTGGGTAACAGAACCTGGTGAGAGCCAGTCAAGTCATCCCATCCTGGATTCCCCTGGGTGTCTAGTTTTCAAAAATGTATAGCTCTGCTAGGTTTCCCTAGGTGCCGGCAGAGCTAGGGTTCAAACACTACAGCTAGGCACTTTGCCAAAAAAGGGTCAATTTTCACTGTGAAATTGTGGTGTGTCCATGTTGTGTTTTGCGCCGTTTCCTGTCACGGGACCTAGGCCTACCCACGCAAGTGAGGTACCATTTTTCTCTGAAGACTTTGGGGAACGCGGGGTGGGTGGAAATTTGTGGATCCACGCAGACCAGAACTTTCCACCACCGAAATGTGAGGAAAGTGTGGTTTTTTTGACAATTTTTTAGGTTTGCAAGGGATTCTGGGTAACAGAACCTGGTGAGAGCCAGACAAGTCAACCCATCCTGGATTCCCCTGGGTGTCTAGTTTTAAAAAATGTATAGGTTTGCTAGGTTTCCCTAGGTGCCGGCAGAGCTAGGGTTAAAAAACTACAGCTAGACACTTTGCCAAAAAAGGGTAATTTTTCACAGTGAAATTGTGGTGTCTCCACATTGCATTTTGTGCTGTTTCCTGTCGCGGGCACTAGGCCTACCCACGCGAGTGAGGTACCATTTTTCTCGGAAGGCTTTGGGGAACGCGGGGTGGGTGGAAATTTGTGGATCCACGCAGATTCCAGAACTTTCCACCACAGAAATGTGAGGAAAATGTGGGTTTTTTGACAATTTTTTAGGTTTGTAAGGGATTCTGGGTAACAGAACCTGGTGAGAGCCAGACAAGTCACCCCATCCTGGATTTCCCTGGGTGTCTAGTTTTCAAAAATGTATAGGTTTGCTAGGTTTCCCTAGGTGCCGGCAGAGCTAGGGTTCAAAAACTACAGCTAGACACTTTGCCAAAAAAGGGTCATTTTTCACTGTGAAATTGTGGTGTCTCCACATTGCATTTTGTGCCGTTTCCTGTCGCGGGCACTAGGCCTACCCACGCAAGTGAGGTACCATTTTTCTCGGAAGGCTTTGGGGAACGCGGGGTGGGTGGAAATTTGTGGATCCACGCAGATTCCAGAACTTTCCACCACAGAAATGTGAGGAAAATGTGGTTTTTTTGACAATTTTTTAGGTTTGCAAGGGATTCTGGGTAACAGAACCTAGTGGGAGCCAGTCAAGTCACCCCATCCTGGATTCCCCTGGGTGTCTAGTTTTCAAAATTGTATAGGTTTGCTAGGTTTCCCTAAGTGCCGGCAGAGCTAGGGTTCAAAAACTACAGCTAGGCACTTTGCCAAAAAAGGGTCATTTTTCACTGTGAAAATGTGGTGTGTCCACGTTGCGTTTTGTGCCGTTTCCTGTCATGGGCACTAGGCCTACCCACGCAAGTGAGGTACCATTTTTCTTGGAAGACTTTGGGGAACGCAGGGTGGGTGGAAATTTGTGGATCCACGCAGATTCCAGAACTTTCCACCACAGAAATGTGAGGAAAATGTGGTTTTTTTGGCAATTGTTTAGGTTTGCAAGGGATTCTGGGTAACAGAACCTGGTGGGAGCCAGTCAAGTCACCCCATCCTGGATTGCCCTGGGTGTCTAGTTTTCAAAAATGTATAGGTTTGCTAGGTTTGCCTAGGTGCCGGCAGAGCTACAATTCAAAAAGTACAGCTAGGCACTTTGCCAAAAAACGGTCATTTTTCACTGTGAAATTGTGGTGTGTCCACGTTGCGTTTTGCGCCATTTCATGTCGCGGGCACTAGGCCTACCCACACAAGTGAGGAACCATTTTTCTTGGAAGACTTTGGGGAACGCGGGGAGGGTAGAAATTTGTGGATCCATGCAGATTCCAGAACTTTCCACCACAGAAATGTAAGGAAAATGTGTTTTTTTTACAAATATTTAGGTTTGCAAGGGATTCTGGGTAACAGAACCTGGTGGGAGCCAGTCAAGTCACCCCATCCTAAATTCCCCTGGGTGTCTAGTTTTTAAAAATGTATAGGTTTGCTAGGTTTCCCTAGGTGCCGGCAGAGCTACGGTTAAAAAAGTACAGCTAGGCACTTTGCCAAAAAAGGGTCATTTTTCACTGTGAAAATGTGGTGTGTCCACATTGCTTTTTGTGCCGTTTCCTGTCGCGGGCACTAGGCCTACCCACACAAGTGAGGTACCATTTTTATCAGAAGGCTTTGGGGAACGCGGGGTGGGTGGAAATTTGTGGATCCACGCAGATTCCAGAACTTTCCACCACAGATATATGAGGAAAATGTGTTTTTTTTGACAATTTTTTAGGTTTGCAAGGGATTCTGGGTAACAGAACCTGGTGAGAGCCAGACAAGTCACCCCATCCTGGATTTTCCTGGGTGTCTAGTTTTCAAAAATGTATAGGTTTGCTAGGTTTCCCTAAGTGCCGGCAGAGCTAGGGTTAAAAAACTACAGCTAGGCACTTTGCCAAAAAATGGTCATTTTTCACTGTGAAATTGTGGTGTCTCCACGTTGTGTATTGCGCCGTTTCCTGTCGCGGGCACTAGGCCTACCCATGCAAGTGAGGTACCATTTTCCTCGGAAGACTTTGGGGAACGCGGGGTGGGTGGAAATTTGTGGATCCACGCAGGTTCCAGAACTTTCCACCACAGAAATGTGAGGAAAAAGTGGTTTTTTTGACAATTTTTTAGGTTTGCAAGGGATTCTGGGTAACAAAACCTGGTGGGAGCCAGTCAAGTCACCCCATCCTGGATTCCCCTGGGTGGCTAGTTTTCAAAATTGTGTAGGTTTGCTAGGTTTCCCTAGGTGCCGGCAGAGCTAGGGTTAAAAAACTACAGCTAGGCACTTTGCCAAAAAAGGGTCATTTTTCACTGTGAAAATGTGGTGTGTCCACGTTGCATTTTGCGCCGTTTCCTGTCGTGGGCACTAGGCCTACCCACGCAAGTGAGGTACCATTTTTCTTGGAAGACTTTGGGGAACGCGGGGTGGGTGGAAATTTGTGGATCCACGGAGATTCCAGAACTTTCCACCACAGAAATGTGAGGAAAATGTGTTTTTTAAAACATTTTTTTAGGTTTGCAAGGGATTCTGGGTAACAGAACCTGGTGAGAGCCAGTCAAGTCACCCCATCCTGGATTCCCCTGGGTGTCTAGTTTTCAAAAATGTATAGGTTTGCTAGGTTTCCCTAGGTGCCGGCAGAGCTAGGGTTCAAAAACTACAGCTAGTCACTTTGCCAAAAAAGGGTCATTTTTCACTGTGAAATTGTGGTGTGTCCACGTTGCGTTTTGTGCCGTTTCATGTCGCGGGCACTAGGCCTACCCATGCAAGTGAGGTTCCATTTTTCTCGGAAGACTTTGGGGAAAGCGGGGTGGGTGGAAATTTGTGGATCCACGCAGATTCCAGAACTTTCCACCACAGAAATGTGAGGAAAATGTGTTTTTTAAAACATTGTTTTAGGTTTGCAAGGGATTCTGGGTAACAGAACCTGGTGAGAGCCAGTCAAGTCACCCCATCCTGGATTCCCCTGGGTGTCTAGTTTCCAAAAATGTATAGGTTTGCTAGGTTTCCCTAGGTTCCGGCAGAGCTAGGGTTCAAAAACTACAGCTAGGCACTTTGCAAAAAAGGGTAATTTTTCATTGTGAAAATGTGGTGTGTTCACGTAGCGTTTTGAGCCATTTCCTGTCGTGGGCACTATGCCTACCCACACAAGTGAGGTACCATTTTTATCGGGAGACTTAGGGTAATTCAGATTTGTAAAGCAACTGTTATTACCTATCGACTTTCAATGCATTTCTGCCTTCCAAATGAAAGACAATGTGTAAAAAAGATGTCATTTTGAAAAATGACCGATAATTCTCATGCTAGTATGAGTATTCCCCATTTCGGAAATGTGCTAATATCTACTGTTTCTAAACTCTATATTTTGTTCCCATTTCAGAAATACATAGGTGTCTTTCATACCGATTTTTACATGTATACATTTTCCCAGAATAATTGCTATATACCCGGTACATAATAAAAAACCATTGCAAGTCGCTGCTCAGTTTTTGGCTCTGGGTTCGTCGGGTTCTTGGTGAACCTACAAGTCCTATATATCCCCACAACCAGTAAAGTCCCACGGATGTAACGGTATATTGCTTTCAAAGAGCTGTCATAATTAGAAGAAGTTACATGTGAAAACGTTGACACAAAAGGCTGTTTTTTTCATCTAATTTTCAATATTTCCTATATTTAACTGTTAGTTTCTATAAAGAAACCTTGAAGGATCTACACAAATGACCCCTTGCTGAATTCAGAATTTTGTCTACTTTACTAAAATGTTTAGCTTTCCCAGATCCATTATTGCTTTCATACCCCTTTCTACCATTAACTGGAAGGAGGTTGAAAGCACAAAAAATAGCAAAAATAGGCTATGTCCCAGAAAAATGCCAAAACTGTGTAAAAAATGTTGGTTTTCTGACAAAAGTCTGTCATTCCCTAAAATCTGGGAAAATGGTGATTTCAGCCCCACAAACCCTTTTTGATACCATTTGCAGGGAAAAACCCAGATGCTTTCATTTGCAGCACTTTTTCCCATTTTTCCCCCAAAAAACAAAATTTAGCTGTATTTTGGCTAATTTCTGGGTCCCCTCCAGGGTAATCCACAAACCCAGGGTACCTTTAGAATCCCCATGATGTTTGAAGAAAAGGACGCAAATTTGGCATGGATACCTTATGTGGTCAAAAAGTTACAGGGGCCTAAGCGCGAACTATCCCAAATAGCCAAAAATAGGCTTAGCACAGGGGGGGAAAAGGCCTAGCAGCGAAGGGGTTAAAGTCATTTGATGATCTCTGCTTAGAGCATGGGCTTTTTGTTATCAAAGCTTGAAAATGTATACAATCATCTCTCTGCGTGAGATACAGGCTAGAACTTTATCAACGCTCCCTTGCCACCTTCCCCATTAGGAAATACTTTATGGTTTGAGAGAGACTCCAGGTAGTGGTCTTGGGCCTTTATGGGATTATCATTGACTCCATTTTTCAGCCCCATTAGCCGACGTTCATGTGCCAGGAAAAACTAATAGGCCAATTCACTGATGAAAGTTGGTCAGACATCTTGCTGTTGCACGACAAAGATATAAGGGAGGCTAATAATAAATTCAGCTACTTTAAGAAATGCCCCCGCGTGCCGGTAGGTGCCATGGGTCAGCTCCATGTGGCATCGTTGGCGTCGTCCGCGCCGGAGGTGATGTCTGCATCACCTACATAGGCACCACCTTGGCGCACTGACATCAATTACTTTTCACGATTTTCAACACCAGAAGCACGGAGCAATGAAATGTACAGACAGTGGTTTGTTTTAAAACCAGGACCCTGAAAGGGATCAGCCCTGACCCTAGAAACCTGTCTGCAGTGTGGGGAGGATGGGTGGGTCGGTAAGGAATCTTCGGCTGGATCATGTCTCTACCAGGTAAGGCATTACCGAAGGTAAGTGCCTTGTTCATCTGATAGAGACATCTAGCCAAGGATTCCTTAACTTTGAATAGATACCCAAGCAATACCATCCCGGAGGAGGGACAAGTTCAGACTACGAAATCCTGCAGTACTGAACAGCCGAAATGGCCATCCCTGCAGACTTGACTGTCAAGGCAGTATTATTTGGTAAACGTGTACAGGGATGCCCATGTTGCTGCCTGATAAATGTCCAGGACTGAGACCCAACGTGCTAACACAGTGGTAGCTGCCTTAGCTCTGGTGGAATGAGTCCTTAGGCCTTCAGTAGGCTGCTTCTTTGCCAGAGCGTAACAAATCTTAATGCAGAGGATGACCCATCGCGAGATGATCCTCTTCTGCACCGCTCGTCCCTTCTTTGCTCCAACGTACCTCACGAAGAGTTGGTTATCCACCTGGAACTCTTTTGTGCAGTCAAGGTAAAATGACAATGTTCTTTTTGGGTCCAGGTGGTGGAGTTGCCACTCTTCTTTACAGGGATGAGGAGGAACGTAGAAAGTGGGCAAGGTGACAGACTGTCCCACATGGAAAGGTGTAACCACTATTGGGAGGAAGGAGGCCCTAGTACAAAGCACCAACTTGGCAGGAAATATTGTCAAGAAAGGAGGCTTGGATGATAAAGCCTGTAGCTCACTCACCCTTCTGGCAGAGGCAATCACCACTAAAACGGCTGTTTTGATGGTGAGCAGCCGAAGGGGACAACTATGCAGGGGCTTGAAGGGAGCACATATGAGGAAGGTGAGAATCAAATTAGGGTCCCACTGAGGCATAATGAAGGGGGCACGTGGAAACATATGTACAAGGCCTTTCAGGAATCTATGTACAATGGGTGATGTAATTAAGTAGGGTTGGTCTGGCAGCCTCAGGAAGGCAGACAAAGCTGAAAGATACCCTTTCAAGGTGCCCAGAGCAGTGCCCTGCTGGGCAGGGGTCAAAATAAAAAGCAACACATCAGAAAAGGAATCAGACAGAGGGTCTATAGACTTTGCTGTACAATATGATGCACATTTTTTCCACCAGCAGGCGTATAACGTCTTGGTGGAGGGACGCCTGGCCACCAAGATAACATTGCAGGCTTCAGGAGGAAGATCGAAAGCTTTCAACTGTCACCGCTCAATCTCCACACAAGAAGGCATAGAGTTGACAGGTTCAGGTGGAGGATCCTCCCAAAGAGGCAGCCTGCTCGGAGGTTCGATGCTCAATTGCAGAAGTTCGGGAAACCAGATTCTCTGTGCCCAATCCAGAGCCACAAGGATGATTTGGGCCCAGTCGGTACTGATCTTCTTGAGAACTCTGGGCAGGAGTGGTATGGGGGGACAGCTGTACACGAGGCTTGAGCTCCACTCGAGGTGAAAAGAGTCTCCGAGCGACAGCCGCCATGGAAACTCCAGTGCGCTAAACTGCTGGCATTGCACGTTCTCGGCGGTGGCGAACAGATATAACCAAGGCTCTCCCCACTGTTGAAAGAGACCTTGCACCACCTCAGGATGGAGATGCCACTCATGATCCACTAGGCATCAAAGGCTGAGTTCGCCCACCCTGGCGTTCAGGGAACCTGCCAGGTGCTGCGCCACCAGGGAAATGCCCTGCTGTTCCAGCCACATCCAGGGACACAGGGGCTCTTGGCAAATGGTTCACAACCCCACTCTGCTCTGTTTGTTGCAGTACCACATGGCGGTAGTGTTGTCCATGAACACCTGAAGTAGCTTTCCCTTGATGGAGGGTAGAAAGGCTTTCAATGCCAAACAGATTTCTCGGAGCCCCAGCAAGTTGATGTGGAGTCCGGATTCCGCCAGAGACCCGAGCCCTCTGATCTCCACCTCTTCCAGATGGCCGCCCCATCCCAAAAGTGACGCATCTGTCACTACTGTAAGATCTGGTTGGGGAAGGGAGAGGGGTCTGCCTCTGACCCAATCGTGATTCGTTATCCACCACTGCAGGTCTTGTGCAGTTCCCATCGAGATCTGGACCATGTCAGAGAGATTCCCATGATGCTGCGCCCACTGGAACTTCAGGTCCCACTGCAGAGCTGCATATGCCATCTGGCATGTGTTACTAGCAGGATGCAGGAGGGCATGAAACCCAACAACCTCAGAGTCATTCTCACCAAAATCCAGGATAGAGGCTGAAACATCGGTATCATGGCCTGAATATCCTGGTCTCGCCACTCAGGAGGATAGCCAGAAACTGCACTGTGTCCAGAACAGCTCAGATGAAAGGGAGCGTCTGAGAGGGAGTCAGGTGTGACTTCCGTACACTGATCATGAACCCCAGCGAATGCAGGAGGTGCGCCGTAGTTTTGAGGTGGAAGAAGACAGCCTGGGGCGAGCCCGCCTTCAGTAGCCAGTCATCAAGATAGGGGAAGAGGGGCACCCCTGATCTGTGCTGATGAGCTGCGACCACCACCATCACTACCCCAGGGGCGCTAATAAGACCAAAGGAGAGCATTTGAACTGAAAATGCTTGTGGCCTACCGTAAAGTGCAAGTAGAGTCGATGGGCAGGCAGGACGGGGATATGAAAATAGGCGTCCCGCAAGTCCAACGCAACCATCCAGTTTCCCGGGTCCAGAGCAGACAGGACCTGAGCTAATGTGAGCATCTTGAATTTCTCCTTTTTGAGGAAGTAGTTGAGGGCTCGAAGGCCCTTGTCCTTTTTCAGGACTATCAAGTAGCGGGAATAGCAACCACGACCTACTCCTGGTGCTGGAACCCTTGGCTCCCTTCTCCAAGAGAATCATGACTTTGTCCAGGAGCAAAATTAAATGAGCCGCCATCAGCCGCAGGAAGGAGGTATGGAGGGAGGTGTGGTCGAAGGGGAGGAAGCAGCTCCTTTGGATTATCTAAAAGATCCACTTGTGTAATAGTGTGCCACTGGTGGAGGCGATGGCGGATCCTGCCACTAACTGGTTGCCCATGATCTGGAAGGGCAAGACTAGGAGGGCTTGGAGACTGAAGCTGCTGGGAGGGTGGTAGTTTGATCGGACCTTTGGCTACCCGACCGTCATGCTTGTAACAAACCACGCATTCGTCCATGCAGGGGCTGTGCAACATGCGCATCTCTGTGGCTGGGATAGGGTTGGCGTGGTTGAAAGCCCTTTCCGTAGCCATGACAGGAGCGAAATGTGGACTGGGGACGGGGGGCAGCTGAGAGGCCCAAAGACTTGGCCATACCCCAGGATTCCTTCAGCGCTCCAGCACCATGTCTCATTGTCTCCGAAGAGATGGGTGCCATCAGAGGGCATATTGATGAGTGAGGCCTGGACATCCCCTGAAAAGCCAGATGTTCTCAGACAGGCATGTTGTCTAACAACCATCATCGTGGAAACCGCTCTGCCCAGCAAATCGTTTGTGTATTAACCACATTGATTGGAGAACTTTGCAGCATCTCTCCCGTCCGATATTTCTTGGGAGAGGAAGGCCCGGGCCTCCTCCGGGACCTGTGGTAGCACTTGGCAACCTTTTCCAACAGATAGTGGGTATAACGGCGCAATAAGAATGAGGTGTTCACTGACTGCAATGCAAGGCTGGGGGAAGAAAAACTTTTCTTGCCCCAACTATGTAGCCTCTTGGATTCCCTGTCTGGGGGAGTGGCAGGGAATGTGCCTTGGGAAGTGAAGGCTTGAACCACCAAGATCTCTGGGGTGGGTAGTGAGGACGTTAGGGTCACCCGGGGCAGGGCGGTGGCAGCAGTCAATCGTCCTGTTCGCAGGAGCCTCTGTGCTGGGCTTGGACCAGGTTCCCAGAAGCACATCTGTGAGGGCTCTGTTGAATAGGAGCAAGGGTTCCGAAGATGAAGCTCCCAATTGTAGCACCTCTGTCAAGTCTTGACTGCCACTGTGGGGAGCTGAAGGTCAAGGACCTCAGCTGCCCTGCGCAACACCATTGCATAAGATCCCTCTTCCGTAGTCATGGTAGGAGGAGAAAGCATGCCAGTGTCTGGGAAGGTACCCAGTCCATTGAACTCACCCAATTCCTCATACCAGTCCATGACTTGGTTGTACTCCTGGTATTCTAAAGGGTCCAGTGACCCCTCCCATTCTTCTCCTAAGCCTGGCCTGTTCGAATAAGGCTCAGGGAACAACACAGGACCAATGGGCCCTGTTGGCTCCAGAATCGGTGTTGGTCGATCCGGTGCCAGCTCCATGTCGTCAGGGATAAGAATAGGGCTGGCGGTGCTGGGAGCATCGGCATCAGGACCGGCATGGGGAAGGGCACAGTGGCATGACCAGCACTGGTTCGGATACATATCCAGATCTAGGAGGGGCATCGGCGCCGGAGCCGCTGACGCAGTACCTGATGGAGCCCCCGCTGACCCGTCGGCGCCCAAAGGCACTCAAAACAAGGTACATGGCTTCATCAAATTTTACAAGGTGAGCGGGGGTCGCTCCAGCTCCTGGAAAAGTGTGGAGGAGCAAAGCCAACAAAGGTGCAGGTTCCAGAGAGCGAGGCCTTAAACGCCGATGTTTCTCTGTTGTGTCGGCCGCCGTACGTGGAGAAGTTGAAGCACGCTTCAACTTCTTGTGCTTCTTATGCCTCATTTCTGAATGTCCCGAGGATCATGAGTGGGATGAAGAGATCTGGGGGCTTCTGGAGGGGTCCCGCGACCTTCCTCTTGACTGGGACTGAGACCTCTGAGAAGTCGAGAGTGCCATCATCTGTCAGGCCGCAAGCACTTTAGGGCCCGCTCTCTCAAAGCCTTCAGAGCTATGGCACGGCAGTCGGAGCATGACTTGGAGTCATGGTCGCGCTCCAGACACCACAGGCAAACCAAATGCAGGCCCATCACCGGCATGGCGTGGTGACAGTTGCCACATGGATTGAACCCCGAAGTCCTTCTAGAGGACATGACTTCCTACACACCAAAAAAGGGGTCGACATAAAGTTGAAAAATCCTGTCTAAAAGTGACAGAGGGCAGCTCTCTTCACGGATCAGTGCTTGACTGATGCAGAAAGAAAGGAACTAATGTGAGCGCGCCAAGGTGGCACCTATATAGGTGACGTGGATGATACTTCCGGCGTGGGCGGCGTCAATGATCCCACGCGGATGGGTATTGCTTGAAGAAAAATCTTCTGAATCCAGTCTGACGCCTAGAATATTCAAAAGTAAGGAATCTGAGGCTAGATGTCTCTATCAGATACTTTACACATTGCCTCTAAGTTAAGCCTGACTGCTCTGTGCCAAGCTACCAGAGGGTAGAGCACAGGTTAATTTGCGGATTGCTGCTGCCTCACCCAGACAAGAATTGCGGTTGCTGCTTGATTAGGGTTTCACCTCCCTCAACCAGGAATCCAATTTCTTACACTCAGTAAATGTTTTCTGTAGTCCCCATGCCTCTACCCCATTACATGTTCCTGGGCTGTAGGATTAGTCTGCAATGTCCTTCCAAACATGTTGCCCACACCAGCCGCATTATATCCCATTCCGACCCTCTCTCTCGGAAGAGTGGTTTTGTTGCATTACCTATGTATGTCTAAATGATAGTGCCCTGCAATGCTTATGAATGACCTGAGTCCCATCCGCCCATGCACCCTCCTCCCCATCCCTCTTCACCATCCCTTTTCCCCTTTCATGTTATGTCGGTCTGTCTAAACCATGCTTGACTGAATGTATTCTTCTATTTTGTGTACATGGTTGAATAAGCACTGTGCACATGTAATACAGACGTGTCGTCTTGACCTACTGGAATGCACTGTTCTGTTGTATATGAGGTCGTGCTTAATTTGAGACAGTGGTTTTCGGTGCTTGGCACCGGCACTTAATTCTCAACGTATGCCAGTCCACCACATGGTAGCGATGTCTGTCTAATTTCGAGATGAGCACAACAACAGTTATTTAATAATTCAATATACATTAAATATTAAAAATACCTGTTGCCCACACCATTTTTGTAGCTTTGGGCTGTCTGGAATAGTTTGAATTTTCACACTTGTAGGAGTGTGATGTCTAGTAGTTTAGTTTTTTTTTTTTTTGCAGTTTGATATAGCGAAAACTTGACCCAAAGGTATCAGAACGCTTTACATGAGCACCAGTTGCATTACAGATGGACACATTCATTTTTATTCTATTTATAGAGAGGGGGTGACACTAGGAGCTAATTATTAGGTCCAGTGACCCTTGCTCCCGAAAAGTAACTAGTACACAAATGGAGTCACTGTTCCTTGTAGAGGAAGAAAAAGGAAGAAACTTTTGTCGTGTGCTACTCTATCTGTGGGGGGCAGTGTGTCCTCATCATAATGCCCTCACACACCCCGAAGGATGTCATGCTTCATCATTTGGGCTTTGCTCCTCATCGGGCCGGCGCTGCAATGCCCTACGGGTCCCCCGAAGGGTCACTTTATCGGAGATCTTTTGATGAGAAGCCATTTGGGTGCGTGGGTGCAAGTGGCAGTGAAGTCTAAAGTGGTGTATTTAAAAAATGACTGGAGGGAGGGTGGGTACTATTTATTAGGGTGATCCCTCTGTCATTGTTAAAACAAAGTGTGTGGTGCTGCTCCAGGGGATATTATGTCCCTCTGTAGCTGGGTGTATGTCCCTAATGGACATATATTACGGTCAACATGTTTCGCGCTGTATGTGGCCTCAGAAGTAGGCCTGGGCGGTAAATTCCGTTCCGCTCGCGGAATTTGCGGAATTTGGGTAATTTCGCGTTCCGCGAAGAACGCGGTATTGTAAAAAATTCTGCGATCTGCGGCTTCACGGAATTTTTTGCTTGTTCGCGCTTCCAAAATGCGTGTTTGCGAGATATTTCTCCCCGAGCACGCAAACAGCGTTCGCAAACAGGAAAAAAACATCGCGAACGGGCGGAACAAGCAATTCCGCGTGTTCGCGGAACTTTTGCGTGCTCGCGGAGATTTTTTACCGTTTCGCAGAGCATTGAGTAGCGCAACTACGCAAATTCCGCCCACCCCTACTCAGAAGGAGATCCAAAGCGCTTCGTCAGGACCAAAGGAAGTTCAATTTTAGTATCAAGCGGCGGCCTAAACTAACCAGTGCTGCCAAATCTGTAGAAAGGAGTAGCGTTTCCCTTAATATTAGAATCAGGACCTCATGAGATCAGTGAGGGCACACGGGAAGGTTCTCCACCGGCGGAGACAGGGAGAGACACGCAGGTGGATCGGCCCTGCTACTACGGGAGAACCTTCCCAAGTGCCCTCAATGATCTCATGAGGTCCTGATTCAAATATTAAGGGAAACGCTACTCCTTTCTACAGATTTGGCGGCACTGGTTAGTTTAGGCCGCCGCTTGATACTAAAATTGAACTTCCTTTGGTCCTGAAGAAGCGCTTTGGATCTTCTTCTGAGGCTACATACAGCGCGAAACATGTTGACCGTTATATATGTCCATTAGGGACATATACCCAGCTACAGAGGGACATAATATCCCCTAGAGCAGCACCACACACTTTGTTTTAACAATGACAGAGGGATCACCCTAATAAATAGTATCCACCCTCCCTCCAGTCATTTTTTAAATACACCACTTTAGACTTCACTGCCACTTGCACCCACGCACCCAAACGGCTTCTCATCAAAAGATCTCCGATAAAGTGACCCTTCGGGGGACCCGTAGGGCATTGCAGCGCTGGCCCGACGAGGAGCAAAGCCCAAATGATGAAGCATGACATCCTTTGGGGTGTGTGAGGGCATTATGATGAGGACACACTGTCCCCCACAGATAGAGTAGCACACGACAAAAGTTTCTTCCTTTTTCTTCCTCTACAAGGAACAGTGACTCCCTTTGTGTACTACACATTCATTTTTAGGCACAGGGAGATTAAGTTTGCCCACAATCACAGGATGTTTGAGTCTCCCGCCAGACTTGAACAGGTTCCCCAGCTTCAAAGTCGGCCGCCCTAGCTGTTAAGCCACACCCTCTCTTCTCAGTTAGTTCTGTCGTTGGGAGAGCTAGCAGGGGCAGCAGATAGTGTGAGCTGCAGTGGCCTCCTGAGAAAGGCCCTGGCACTTTTCTTTTAACAAATTAAGCACTGATGTGATGTATTGCCTGATGGTAAAAATAATGTTAATAAAAAATGACACAAAACCACTCTGACTCCTTGCAGGGGCATAGGATCACAAATCCCCAGCTCCAGGAGGGAGCCAGAAGCTGTTTGCAGAAAACATCCAACAGAAGTCTGACTCCCTTCTGGGCTCAGACACATAACTTTACCACAGCAAAAGTGAGATGCTATTTGGATACATTTCTTAGCTGAAGAAAAAATCCAAACACTGTCTTGCTCCTTTCAAGGGTGCAGGCATGAAAGTCTGTGTTCCAGCAAAGAGTCAGAAGATGCTGACTCCTTCCCCGGGCACAGACACACTATTATGTGCCCCAACAGCGAGCCAAACAAAATTTGGTTTTTTTTAGTCTACCTATAAATACAATCGATGTCTGGCTCCCGCGTGGGGCACAGACATTTACAACTGTGCCACAGCAAGCAGCCAGATGCAATTTATATTTTTCTTAGCCTAAGAAAAATAACAAAACACCGTCTTGCTCCTTGCTAAGGAACAAATGTGTGCAGGTTGCTCAAGAGTTTCCCAAATAAACTAATCAATGAGATTTAAAAAAATAGTGATTTTATGATCTGAACGGAAGTCTGATCATAAAAAGTTTACATCTGTTAGCTTCATCTGGTCGCAGATATGTTTATTGTCTGTAGTTTGTTCGAAAGCCAACGATACCCAGAGCCAACAATTAAGCTATGCATTACAACATGTCTTCACTGTATATTGCCCATGCATCAATTGATAATGAAATCTTTCATAAATAAGGTTTGGTTCTGAATGAAAACTATGTATTTTTGAAATGTCCCTGTGAATTTAACTCTAGAGATGTGGAATCATTTGAACCACTCCAAATTCAAATAATGCAAGTAAATTCTATGGAAGTTTTTTTTTAAAGTTTTTTGTGAGCACTGACTTAAAAGGAAACCAAATAAGGTAATGCAATTGATAATAGCAAATGTCCTACCATCCTTTATCCCTATGTATCTCCTGATTAAAACCTGAAAAGAGTGGGTAGGCCTATTGGCTTGGGCCACCTCACTAACAAACAATGACCCACAATGTCTGCTCTCTCCCAAACACTATCAGGTAGATTCCCTACAATACCAATGAGAATGTATTTCTCCATTTTGTCCCTCCTCTCCCTCAAGATTCCTGTAAGGTGCTTTTTTACTTATTCTGCCACCCTGAAAGTATCACTTCAAGTTAGTTTACTGTACATATTCAGTTTGAGTCATAGTCTGCATTAGGGAATCATGGGTCATGAATGTGTCCACGTGCACCATCTGACTGTCTGGGAAAGGGTTGCTTTTGGTTTGTTCATCAATAATTTATTGAAATTTCGATGTATTGAGGACATTACTTGTTTTCCTATTCCAGTCTTACACTCCAAACCTGTGGATGGAAAACAGTGCATGTTGATCGTGTGCATTCAGTTACTTTTAGACCAATACTCTTTTTTTTATGTATCAAAACTCACGAGTATATTTTACTGCACCTGAAAATCTAGTGTCCGGGTACAATGTATTAAAAAGTAAAAAGAAACATTGTTTATTGTACATGTTTGTGTTCCCAAGATTCTGTAATGAAGCACTTGTGTCAAAGTTTGTAAATATTCTTCTTGAATGCTTTGAGCAAAACCAAGTAATTCTAGTGAGAAACAAAAGGATGGAAGAATAATGTCTATATAATGTTTCATTGACTCAGCCACATTCCTGGACACCTGGACACATGCCACAGTCATGCCCTTGCTCAAGAGATCATCTGCTGACCTAGCCACACTTTTCAACTACAGACCCATTTCCTTCCTACCATACCTGGCAAAGGTCTTAAACAAACTAATCAATGGACGCCTCATCGACCCATTCAATGGCAGCCCCTCAACAGCATGCAGTCCAGATTCAGCCCGACCACAGTATAGAAACAGAACTAATAACCGCCACAATTGACATCAGCATGATCTTTGACAGAGGAGACACATCAGCCCTCCTTCCCCGGGATCTCTCTGCATTATTTGACACGGTCTCACAGCCCATACTCATGAGGCACCTGCAAAAGATTGGCATCCAAGGACTCACTCTCTACCGGATCTGCTCCTTCTTAACGGATAGAACACAAGCTGTCAGCCTGGCACCTTACTCCTCTGAAGCCCTCAAACTCATCAGTGGAGTGCCTCAAGGTTCAGCGCTCAATCCCACCCTCTTGAACGCATATGTGATCCCCTAGACCAACTTCATCCCCCTTTCCTACACTCACAACACACAACTCATTCTCTCTATTGGACAAGACCCCCAACACAGAAAACAAGTTCACAGCCTATATGAACAAAGTTGCTAACTGGATAAAAGCCAACTGCCTGAAGCTTTGCACCAACAAGACAAAAGTAGTGATTTTCGAAAAGAACAACTCACCATGGGACTCCAACTGGTGGCCGGCCAAACTCAGACCCACACCCAGCACCCATGCCAGGAACCTCAGAATAATCAACAACAAACTGGACATGAACACACAAGTCAATGACATCACTGCATCCTGCTTCCACATGCAGGAAAGATCTTCAATGTTTAAGGAAGATCTTCAAATGGCTCCGAAGCAACAATAGAAAAACTGTCACTAAATAGTCCTGACTTTCCAATTAACCAACCTACCCTAGGCAAGGCCAGACACACACACATTCTCAGTGCCAGGATACCCTCGCTGGTGATAATGCACTTTACAAATACACATAACATAACATACACATAATGTAACAGATTCATCAGAAAACATTTTTTGGTACAAAATAGAATTTATGTTTCAAGTGTGACTTGATAGCTCAGTCGTCTTCAGGGCTCATTGTTACCAATTCTTTAGCATTTACATAAATTGGGCATCGGCTTCACTTCACAGAAGTATAATCTTCTAACCTCATGCTGTGGGTTGTTTGGTGTAACATTCCACAACCTATGGGGTGCTAGCATTGAATTACAAGAGGGACTATTTTACATCCTAAAAGTACACTGAATCTCTACAATTTTGTTTTGCAGTTTTATGCAGCATAAACTTGACCCATGGGCATTAGAACGCTACACATGAACACCATATAACATAATACAAGGGCAGATTCACTTTCTTATGTGTTTTGTTTTTTTAGGCACAGTGTGATTATTCTGACAAACTTGTAATGCGGGCCTCTGTGTTTCCAAATTGTTCTATTTAAATGTCATAGTTGACTTAGATAAATAAATACGGCAGGACTGGCCGGACTGGACATCGGCGTTTCCCTGGGATGCTGGAAGGGTGGGGGGGCACTTTTGTTACTGGGGGCCGGTTTTGTAGCAGTGCAGCAGTTTTAAAAGCACTGCAGAGTTCCTTGTATATCTAACAGTTTTCAGGCAACAATAAAAGTGCAAAGATAACTCTGGTGATGAATGTACCTGTTGGAGAGTGATCAGAGATTTCACTAGTGGCAGTTTTGACTCACCTGAGACAATGCAAAGGGTTAATATGCCTGCTGCAAAGAGCATGTACTATGCAGATCACAGAACAGTATTTTATGTGCATAGCTCAGTTGATTATTGCTTTTGTCGCAGAGATCCTTTTGTTACTATGCAGTTCATCAGTTACAATCGTAATATAGGTTAGAAAGTTATGTTTTTTGTCCCCGTCTTTCATTATCCTAATTTTGCTAAAAATGGCTTGCTTGGGTAAGAATAAATTCTTATTAGTAAAGTCAACCCTTACCACAGCGTTACATTCTGAATCCTGAGTCTGTGCTTCCCCAGACAAAGCACTCTTAAAAAAATGTCTACCACAATGGATGACATATGAATCCTCCACCTTGTAGTCCTCTTTGTCTTATGTAACATCTTCTATACACTGATTTACACACAAATGATTCATTGTCTCTATGTGTTTGTGATGTAAAATGCTCCGACACTCTACACTTGTATGAGAGGCGCTATAAAACAATACAGACCCAAATACATGTGAGAGAGCGGCTAAGGAGAGATGAGAGGCACTGTTGGGAGGTGATAGTGGGGGAATCATTGAAGAGCTCCAATAAAGATAGCCGTATCCGGGTGCACTATAAGGTCATCATTTACTATGCTTTAAAAACTAATACAATTGAATATATAATGAAAAATGTGTTGTAGAATGCACCGTTATTGCCATTTTTTTCCAAATGTTCTTGAGGAGAGTCACCCCACAAGGTATCTTGTAGTGGTCAGACTCACTCGCTGTGCTCGATCACTATGCATTGTATAGGGGCTGGCCTGACAAAATTTGCCAGGACTGCTTTGGGTTCCCAGTCTGACCCTGGAAATAAAGTGTTACACTTATTCAGGGCGGGACTGGCCGTCAAGGCCATCGGATGCTTTCCCGGTGGGCCGGAAGGGTGAAAGCCGGTTTTGGACCGGTGGGGGCCGTTTTTGTTACTGGGACTGCAACCGCCTCCCCGGGCCTGTCCAACGTAATTGCCAGGGCTGGTTTGCGTTCCCAGTCTGTCCCTGCACACATTACGCAAAAAAATGGCAATGACGTGTAGGCCAGTCACTTTCCTTAAAACACGCACACCATCCATTATGCTAAAATAAATACATTAATTAATCAACAGAACCAACTTTCTTTCAGCACACATAAATTGCACACAATCCTTTAGCTTCTATTCATGATCTGGTAGCAGAATTATGAGTCATATCTACTCACATTGTACTTAGGAGCATACCTTCCTGTTTTTTTACTGTGCATAAATTCATATGATATATCTCTACAGGAAGCCTTGACAAGAATGATGCTTGGCGATATTCCCCGTTTGGCCGTGGGCTGTTAAACTCATCCAAATCCCATTTACTACCACGAAGTTATTTTTATTTTGCATTTTGATTCATTTCAATTAAAAGATGTTTCCGCCTCTCAACGAAGCCATTGAAATGAGGCTGAAAGGATGTCATCTTGCTGAAGGTCGAATCTTTTAACCTCGAGCCTGCGATTGTTGAGTTTTCCTTTTCTCTGCACAATGGCAGCATTCTGCACCTGTATTCCACCGCAGTACTTGGGGATGAGTTAGTATTCCTCTACGCAAACTGCAAAATCTAGGTGCATTGGCAACACAAGGTCAACGACGTGCCCTCACGATAATCCAAGAAGAATTAAACATTAAAAATTCAACATTTTAATGCCGAGGGTTACTAGAAAGCTGTGCTTGGTGCATATATTGTAGATTACATATTCAATGATTCTCTCAGACCAATGGAAGAAACTAAAAGCAGATACCGCCTGGAACTATCCACAGCCTCTGATCCAAGTAGGAACATATACACTAAAATGCTTCCAAGCCCTCTCTCCGCCATTCCCGATAGTTTGTTGTGGACTGTCCTAATTTTATTTGGATACGTAATTCAGTTTGAATGCGAATTTCATTAATTAAGCATTTTCTGTGTGTGTCAGTTTTCATTTAATGTAGGTAGATTCGAATGTTTTTAAAATAATAACGACTCAAAACAAGAGAGTCACCCTCTTAAGCCAAAAGGGACAGGGTGGGTAAAGCAATTAAACTGTAACCTCTAAATATCTAATAATCCTCCAAAAAGGGTGCACTGAAAAGACTTACAAACTTCCGCTACAATACTCAATACTACCAGTCAACAACTGTCTCCTATACTTTATCAAAAATGTTTATTCATATAGATATTTGAAATTCTTTCCACTATGTAAATATATGGACATACAATTGAACATACATAAAAAAAAAACCTGCATAAACAAACAGGATATGCCTGGACTCTCTGTGTGTAAAATAAGTCCTATCAATGTAACATGCAATTTGCAAAACTCATCAGCAAATCCTCCATTGTTAATATCATCGCAATTTGTACATCGCATATCAATTATAAAAAACATCATACAAAGATAAAAAGTATAATTAATAACCCATTCTAAATCTTTAAAAAAATTATAACAAGTTTTGTGAATATGGGTATGCCAAATAGAAATATGCTACTGTGGGGCTGTTCCTGTTTTAGGCATTACAGTACGATTGATGTTTGTGAAAAAATCCTCACTGAATACCCAATATGGTGTAACCCTTCTTAAGTAAATGAAGTTTACCATTGAATTATACTAAGCTCATGGAACCCATATCTTTTCTGACTGTGCACTCCCATAAGCAGTGGGTAGCTCAGTGCCAGTTCATTGCCTTCTGATCCCCTTGCTAAAAGGTCAGACTGAGAACAGGGTTCCTGTTTTTGTAGTTAAAAGAGTATACGATTTAAACATGCTTCTCCATAGCCAGCAAATCGCAGGACTTTTATCTTGTGGTCAGAGCCACATATATATTTCTTTGGGCCTTTGCATATGTCAGACATTTTAACTAATGAAAACCCTGCGGCCATTACGGTGGGAGAGGAGCTATGGTCTAGTAGCTAAGCAACAAACTTTGGAACATGAAGACCTGAGCTTGAATCCTGCCCTTGGCAATTACCGAACATCGTGTGATTCTGTTCACTCGAAAAAGAGGGAGAGGGAGTATCCATGAAGGACATCCTTCTCGTTTCCTCCAGATGAGAGTAAAGCCACACTAAAGGAAAACGACCACTTAATCTATGTTGTACCTCATTCGCATCATCCAACGCGTTAGGCAAATGCCTTTTGTTAAAAAGGACCCTCACCCACACAAAAGTTTGTGGCATGCTTCATCATTGGGGCCTCATCCGGTTATCTCCCAAATGGGCTCAACCCTAGACTGTCTTTTGAATAATATAGGATAAAAATGCTGCTTGGAACAACCAATATGTTTCTTTTGTGCTGTTTCGAAGATAGTTATAATGTTTACAACGGAGGTCTTGTTTTGTAATTTCCCTATAATCACACTAGGTCAGTCCCCTTATCATGAGGCGCTAGACCTTCATCCTCCACAATGTGTAAGAATCCCACCCCCTTGTCTCAAGAGATGTGTGCCTTTTCCCCTTCCAGGATTATATGACAGCCTCAGTCCAGCAAAGCGACTGAAAGGTGATCTGCGGGTGGCATTTAAAATGTCCAAACCAGGCCAGGTGGCATCCTTTACTGCTGGGTCCTTGCTGGCTTAACAATGCAGGGCTGCCTGGCCCAGAGGGGTTTTGAGTGTCTGGAGAACAATTACCAGCCATGTTTTCCCTGAGCCTGGGTTTAAAGAAAGGAGTACTGTACTCATCATCAAAATGGGGCTGTGGCAGGTGGGCCTTAGTAAGGCATGTACTGTGATAGGAGTGTCACACTCAGTGCTGTAACGAGGGTGATCAGAGCTTAGAACAGCTGTTCTTAAATGGGCCTTGGGCACACATTTGAGACTTGTGCTGTGTGGTGCAAGGCACAACATTCAGCCCACATGCAAGAGGCAAACACTCTCTCTAGTCCAACACCAGCCAATGGTGGAAAGGCAAGCTAAGACGTGAGGGCCTCAGACGGTGAAATCAGTCTTGCTGCTGTGGTGGCACCCTGGCCAGCTGTGGGGAAAGCTGCCCTGCTTCACAAATATCGTGGTTCCATTGGAGTGGCAGCTACTGTGTGGAAAGGCTGACCTGACCCTCCAATCACCTACATACTTTGAAAGTTACACCATTAATAAAATTATGATTCACGTCAGATATAGAAAGACTGTAATATGGAAGACCATTATGCAGACCTACGAAGCCTACAATATTCTGCCTAGAGCAAGCTCTGTGTTACAGTACCATCACCCTGGCTATGGCAGGGCCCATCATAACTGATCTGGCCGGTTCTTGGGTAGGCGCCGCGGCCTCTGTGCTCTCCGAGCGGGGGCGGCAGTCAGCTCCATTGAGCACTCGGGGCCTCCGTAGCACGTCATGGCCGAAGTGCACATCTGTAGCGGAAGCGCTGGCTCTCGGGAGCCCAGATGAACGATGCCCCACCGGGTCCACGCTCCGGCTTGGGAGGCGGTAGGACAGCCGGAGCCTGGACGGCAACAGCCGGGCCTTCACCGCCGGCCAGGGCAAACCGAAAACGGCCGCAGAGCCACCATCTCCAACTCCCTGGAGCTCAAGAGCACTGTGAGTCATGAGGGGGACCTGATCCACTTCACGGCCATCAACCTGAAGCTGCGGATCCGGCTTAGCGCGCTGCACGGGGCGCTGCAGGGGCCGGACGCAGACAACTCCATCCGAAGTCCAGGCCTACAGAACCACAAAGCAGACATCACTCCCATAGACCGAGACGTGCTGAAGGACCTGCAAAGGCTCACGCAAGATGTTGCTCACAAGGTGGACCAAATGATGAAGAGCTTAAATTGTGCTATTCAGAATATGACTGCTCTGAGTGTTGGCTATATCCAGACATACAAAGATTCAGGAGGAGGTCTCGGCGAGTCAGTGGACATGAGCATTAAAGGCATGTATACCCTAATGGCTCGCTGTGAGGAGTTGGAACAGTCCATGCAGCCCATTATTCTTTGGCAAAACAAATTCGGGCGATCAAATGGACCTTGGATGTATTTGAGTTGTTATGCAAATAATACCTAACAATTTCAGTATCTGAAAGTCTCTGCTTCCCTGTTTGAAGTTGGCTCTGTAAGCATATTGCCCGTGATACTGCACCGATCTGTGTGCAGGGTGAATGGACGACATGAACAAGTTGAATGCTCCAAGAAGGAGGCTGTGGTACATGTGGTGGTCACATTACGCGTACTTCCGCAAGCATCATGTTGGATTTTATTGGCTCTGCCAGCTTGCCTGGTGAAGGATTTGTTGGAGAACTGTGCAGGGCCAACCAAAGGGCTTCTAGCACAAACTGTAGATAATGTATAGAATTCATAGGAAAGACTAATCTTGCGGCTGTTTAAAGAATCCCAGATGCTGATACATATTTTTTAACACAAAATGACTTGTTAATCTTCTGATGAGAACGGTTTCAACACAGGATGTTGTCAGCCCTTTTCTTTGTGTTTTGATTTCATTAAGTAATATCACAAATTGCTTTTCTCAATTAAACTGTTCATCCTTTTTGTTTAACCCAAGTAAAATACTTGAATATTAAAATGGCACTTATCTGACACAAAAGATTAAGCATAACCATAGGCATCCTACTGCAAATAACCCGTAAAGCAATTTATAGGTACTCTATGGAATTACTTGGGATCTGTTGATACAGCAGCCCCTAATTGCTGTATTAGAGGGGCTCAGAAGTATTCTGCCTCTGCTGGCTAATTTAGTGGGCATGGTCAGTCTTTAAGGTAGTAAGTTCAAAAGAATACGCAAAATACCATACAATGTATGATAAAGGCATGCACAATGTAATTTTGTATTATCCAAACGCATGCAATGTGCAGAACAGAAATACTTCACACACTCAGTTGTACATGAACTGGAATTTCATGCCATGTTATAATATTTTATGTTTTTACACACACACACATAATTGAACATAAACAGAAATTTCATGCTATATATTGTTGGTTTATGCTAAGTTACATGTTATGCTTTTATGTACTATGGAGTTATATGTTATGCTATGCTATGCTTTAAGGTATGCTAGAAGGTATGTTATTTGCTGTGCTATGTTATGTTATGTTATGTTATAATGTTATGCTATCCTGTGCCATGTTATGTTATGCTATGCTATGTGGTTTTATTTTACGCTATGATACACTCTCTTGTTATATGTTATGTTATGCTATGTTATTTGCTATGCTATATGCTGTACTATATGCTATGTGTTATATGCTATATGATGTGTTATGCTGTGTTATATGTAATGTTATGTAATGTTAAATGTTATGTATTGTTATGTTACAATAAAGATTTATCAATTTCAGTAGTCATCTAGCACGCCTTCATTACTTAAGAAACCTTTTTACAGATTCAAAAGATTTATTGGTTTCACCATTGTATTTGTCTTGGCCTGATGGTAATCCAAATGTGTCTCCAAAGATGGGTATTAAATCTTCCCCAGTCCAGGGTGTACACGTGTGAAGGGCACAAGTCTGTAATCAGTTCAAATTAAAATTTGATGTAAAAAATGCATGGTCCATAATTCAGTTTTATGACAGAATATTGGGAATAAAATATCAACTAACACAAATATCTTGCCAAAAATGTTGTTCACCAAAATATCATGCTTATATAGTTATAAAATGAATGACAAATATATTATGTAAAAATATAGTAGAAAAGAATATTGCCCAAAAAAGTCAAGAGTATAATTTGTTGTCAAAAATATGGTACTATACATAGGGCTCCCAGTTTTCTGTTCTTACAGATTTTTATAGATAAATATAGGGCGAAAACTATGGCCCTTATTATGAGTCTGGCGGTCCACAGACCGCCAGACTCACGGTGGCGATCTCCCGACCGCCCTATTACGACTACAGCGGTCGGGCCGCCCTGGAACCACTACATCCACCGCAACCACCGTTCCCTAATGGTTGCACAGCTGGCCAGAGGCCAAGCATATTACGAGTTTCTTCACTGCCACACTTTTCATGGCAGTGTGACCGCCTTGAAAATGGTGGCAGTGAGGAAACAAAGGGGGCCCTAGAGGGTCCTCTTGTGCCTCACGCCATGCGGATGCACACAGGGGGGCACAATATGTGCCACCCTGTGAGCATGCACACGAGTACCTGCACGGCATGGACTGCAGCAGTCCATGCCGTGCAGGTACTGATTTTTATGTTCCCATGGCAGGGCGTAATTCATAGGCACCGCCATGGGAATGCAAAAAAAAGCCCACCAGACAGGAGAAAACTCCTGATCTGGCAGGCGGTTCCTACACAGGTTTGACACCGCCAAACTCGTAATGAGGCCCAATGTGTTTTCTGTCTGTATTTATCGTTTAAATCGGGAAGATACTTGAAATTGTGCTTTTTGTGAGCGACCCTCCATGCTGTCCTTCATGAATTCCAGGTCAATAGCTGAGCAGATAGACAGCATGGGGAGTTATAAACAGGATGATATTTCCTTAAATAAAGGCATATGTTATCATATATTTGTATGTAATGCTAACATTTACACATGGGTGAAAAGTTTTGTTGTACTTGGCTACTTAATTTGCTAAAACATAACAAGCATCAAAGTATGAGTGCATGACTAACATATCCACCACTCAAATTACTTTCATAATTCACTATACTAATTCACCACTAATCCTTTTATGGGTTCCGAAGTAGGGTGCTACTCGCCAAAAAAGCGCTTCAACACCCCATCGGGGTTAACAAGCGTTATATAAATGCAAACCTTTTTCCCTCTTCTATCCGTCCGCTATCCTTCTCAATCCAAATAACTGACTAATATCCACCACTCAAATTACTTTCATATTTCACTATACTAATTCACCACTAATCCTTTATGGGTTCCGGAGTAGCGTGCTACTCGCCGAACAAAGCGCTTCAACACCCCATCAGGGGTAACAAGCGCTATATAAATGCAAACCTTTTTCCTTCTTCTATCTCTCCGTTATCCTTCTGAATCCAAATAACTGACTAACCTATCCACCACTCAAATTACTTTCATACTTCACTATACTAATTCAACACTAATCCTTTATGGGTTCCGGAGTAGCATGCTACTCGCCAAAAAAAGCGCTTCGACGCCTCGTCATGGGCAGTAAGCGCTATATAAATGCAATTACAATACCATGTTTATAGGTTAAATAAATTTGGAAATATACCATTTTGAAACTCAATTTTTCGCAAAACACCAAATAAATATGGATACGTACCAACCAAATGGCCAAAAATAAATAGGGATCAATATAGGCAGAAATGTTAAAAAACTAAATACGATAAATTCCAGGAGTCCTATTTATAAGTAATTAAGTTACAATATAAGCTTAGTAAAATGCAATACCTTAATTAAATATATTTATTAACTTATATATTATATATATATATATATATATATATATATATATATATATATGTATACATACATATATGTAGATACTCAATAAATACATAATTTGTGTAAAAACATTACATGTAAAAACCTTAACAATAACATAAAAGCAAAAATGATTAAATAGCAATAAAACCCCAAAATTATATAAATATCAAAATTAACAAAATGAATATGGATTAATACCAATAAATCAGGATAAATATAGACAGAAATGTTAAAAAAAGTATTATAAGTAGCTAAGTTACAATATAAACTTAGTAAAATACAATACCTTAAATTAACTTATATAGAATATGTATATACATACATACATATATGTAGATACTCAAATATTATAAATATTATATACTGTTTTTAGAAACATTACATTTAAAAACATTAACAATAACATAAAAGCAAAAATTATTAAATAACAATATAACCCAAAAATAAACATGTTAGTACACAGTCACCTTCAGCCGAAGGAAAACAACTGGCTTAAGCAAGCGAAAGGCTTCCGCAAATGCGGAAAATGCAAAGCCTGCAGATACAGCACAAATGTGTCTGAAACAACTCTAGAAAGAACACATATGCAATGGAGAATCCCCAAACTCATAACGTGCAATACTGACTTTGTGGTATACGCAATCACATGCCCCTGTGACCTCTGGTATATCGGGTTAACAACCTTCCCCTTTAAAAAACGCATATTAGAACACTGGCGAGCTATCATAAACCGCGATTAAAGCTACAGTACTGCGAGACACTTTGCCAGAGAGCATGAAGCTGACTGGACGAAAGCCAGATTTTTTGGTTTAGATACAGTCACTCCTAACCCCAGAGGAGGTAACAGAACAGCAGCACTGCGTAAACGTGAATCACGCCGCATCCTCCTGGCAGGAACAAAATTCCCCGATGGTCTGAATCAAGATGAGGAACTTTATTCTCACCTATAGAACCTCAATTAGCCAAAATTCCATACGCCTGGAGTATACCTCACACCCCACCTCTATCCTCGAATAGATTTTAACACACACTCTTTTTCATATTTATTTCCATTGGTTCACAGCAGATAAATGCAAACTGTATATTACCATGATCAAACGATTGCGTCTTGTTGGGAGGGAAAAAGGAGGTACAACAAGTACATGATGTTGTTATCTGTATAATGTCGCATGAGTGTCACAGGTCTTGACCATGATTGTTGTTTTTATTTTTCACAGATGAGTGTAGCCGTGAGCCAAAAAACATCATCACGTTCGTGTTACGAATAAGCGCACTGGAGACAATGGCGGACCCCCGCATCATACTCCATTATCCACTTAGACACTACGGTACTATACCCTTACTAACACTCTAAATAGAGTTCTACTATGAGTCTATGGTTATCCAATTAAACCTATGACACAAATTGAGTATGATCGTTAACTCACCAATACTCATAGGGGCACTAGACCCGTTACCTTATGCAACAACAAACTGACCAACTTCAGTTGCACCAAGAAACATTGAATCTTGAACCATGCATACATATCCTTTTCAAGACGCAACACATAGTAATCATGGCACTAACTTCAGACCCATACAGAAATCAGCAGATACTAAAATGCAATATCTATTTATCTGCCTAGCATGCATTTTAACCATTTATCACCTTTATAATTTACATGTGCATTAACATTTAGTATTTTCTTTATGTCCATGAGTGTGTCACTTATCTGTACCTTTAAATATCACTATGTTGGAGGCGGAGGTCATGTGACCAAGACCACGGATGTGGTCGAAACGCGTCATCCTTGTCTGCAATTTGAAAAATAAAAATACCTGCAAACCTTGATAGTGTGGGCTCGAGTGATCTTCAACTTCTGGATTCCTATATATATATATATATATATATATATATATATATATATATATATATATATATATATATATATATATATATATTCACTGAAAAAACCATAGGTTTCAGGGACGTTATAGTTAGTTGGACATTTCACTCGTACAAAACCAGAGAAATTCTGCCGTTATAGTTAGTTCAGCTAATTATAACTCGCGCCCCCACAATGTACTGCTGATGACGTCACATATTACATCATTCATGACATGGTCAGTGACATCACTGATGACATCACTGATGACATCTCAAATGACATCACTGATGACATCATCCAGTGAATGTGTGTTTCTATAAAGTTTAAATATGTTTTATATATATGCCAAGGTGTATTGAAGAATGAGTGGGTGTATAAGTGTCTGGATGGAGGATTTAGTAGGTGAGTGACTGACTGTATAAGTGAGTGATTAAATGTGTCTTACTGAATGCATGGGTTAGTGACTAAACTGTGTGAATGTATGTATCAGTCTGTCTGTTGTTGTGTAAGCTGCTGCATGGGTTGGTCAGTAGCTACATGAGTGTCTATATGGGTTATTGATTGGTTGCCTGAGTATTTGTATGGGTGCCTGAGTGTGTGGGTGGGTGGGTGGGTGGGAGGTGTGTGACTCTGTGCATAGATGTGTGAGTGGTTGATTCACTGGGTGTATGGGTACAAGAGTGCATGTGGAAACAGCTGTATGGGTGGGTGAGTGTGTGTATGGGTGTGTTGGTGAGTGAATGGATGTCTCAGTGGTACATTTCCAAGTAACTACATATGTAAAAGGCAGTGTATGTGAGAGTTGGAGTATATAAATGACTTTACGTGAGAGTCAGTGATTGTGAGAGTGGCTGTAGGGATGAGTGTGTACTTATATCAGTGATTGTATAAGAGACTAAGTATGCGTTAGTATCTGTATGAATAAGTGAGGTGGTGTGTGTATAACTGTATAGGTGAGTAAATGGAAGTGTGATTGATTCTTTGCATGACTGACTAGGTGTGTGAGTAACTCTGGATGAGTGGTGGTGTGTGAGTGTCTGTATAGGTGTATGAGTGCATTTGATAGTGTTGTATTGATGAGTGACTGCATGTATGAGTGATTGTATGGGTGAATGAGTGGATGTGTGTGTAGACCTAGGAATCAGTGAGTGAGTATGTAGTAACTGGTATTGGTGTGTCTATGGTTTCGAAAATGGTAGCCTGTATTTTACAGTGGGTGTATCAAAGGTTATATTAGGGTGTGAGGAGGTGCATCAGATTTTCACATGGATGATGTCATCAGTGATGTCATTTGAGATGTCATCAGTGATGTCATCAGTGATGTCACTGACCATGTCATGAATGATGTAATATGTGACGTCATCAGCAGTGCATTGCGGGGGCGCAAGTTATAGTTAGCTGAACTAACTATAACGGCGGAATTTCTCTGGTTTTGTACGAGTGAAATGTCCAACTAACTATAACGACCCTGAAACCTAGGGTTTTTTCAGTGAATTTCTAAGGTTTTTTAAATGCTAATTTCTAACTATAACGTCCCTGAAACCTATGGTTTTTTCAGTGAATATATATATATATATATATATATAAAGAAAGAGAGATCTCTCTTTCTCTATTTTTTTATAGTTATGGCTTCCTTGGGGGCCGATTGTGGCCCCCACGGAAAGCACTTGGCTATAAAAAAAAATTCCCCCCACAGGGGGTCGGCCACTGAGCAGGAGGACCGACCCCCTGCCAATTATGCCGCCATTTAAAAAAACATTTTGCTTTGATGTTTGCATTTCGGGGGGGGCGATCACGCCCCCCCAGGGAAAGCCAAAGTTCAGTAATAAAAAAATATGCCCCCGGGGCGGGGGTCACCCATTCCCACAAGGGCCGACCCCCCCAAAGACATCCCTGGTGTCTAGTGAGGTTTCCTGGCCTTGGATCACAGCGCTGCTGCGATCCACGGCCAGGAAACCCTTTCAGGAAGGGCTCGTTTGAAAGTGGAGACTCTCCCCTTTCAAACGAGGCATCCCTGAAAGCTGGGGAGGCCGTTTTCGGCCTGATTTCCCCATCGGAGTCGAGTGCGGCCTTACCTGCGGCTGTCCTCGGCTCTGGTGGAGAAATAAGTGACGTCAGAGCGCCTCAGATGCTGTCATTTGGAAACACACTAGGGAAACAGCAGGAAATGTGTGCACTCTTGTGTAGTGCTTACACAAAAAAAGAAAAAAGTAGTGCCTGAAAAAGCGAACAGTGTAAGGAGTCTAGGCCTGGGTGGAGTTTGCGGAGTTCTGCTCTGCGATACTCCGCGAAGTGACGCAAAACTCAGCGGGTCTCCGCAGAGTTCCACAAGCGGCGGAGTTTAGCAAGTAGCACTGCTCAGACTGATTTTTAGCACCTGGAGTTTGTCCCGCACTGTAAAATCAGTGTAAACAGCACTATGTGTAGCGCAAAAGGGTGCAGCTTTGTTTTGCTGTTCGAGTATATATTCTACTCGAGCGGCAGCATCCTCAACGTGAATGCCAGATTTCTCAACACGAGCAGTCACAAGCTAACGCGAGCAGTCGTGACCTGCTGCGACCATCTGCATTAAGAAATCTTGCCAGGAGGAGGTCTAGCGCGTGATTTATTCTCGTGCGCGCTCGCAAACTTAACGTTGGTGAGCTATTTGAGAGAAAAAACTCTGCTCCACGTCACTTCGCGGAGTTTTGTGGAACTTCGCGATCCTGCGTAACGCGGAGTTCGCAAAACTCCGCGAACTCTGCCGGGGGAGAGGAATTCTTCGCCCACCCCTAGTAAGGACACGGAAATGTACCCATGCTCCAGGGTAGGGACAAACACAAGAAAGGGCAGGAATGCTCACATATGCTAGTGAATAAGAAGCAAACAAAAGTGATGATGAAGCCAACCAATGGTGAGCAATGCACAGACTCTAAGCCCACTGTAAGCTAACAATACGTCTTGCAACAGACAACACATGACTGTCTAGTAGGCAAGACCTAAAAATGTCCCCTGCTCTTTCAGCTGGGTGGGTTATAACAGCCACAAAACTTGCCACAGTGGGCCTTTCACACTCATGGGCCCTAATGCCACTCAGCCGGGTCTAAGCTTGGTTTAGGATTGTAGGCAGTCAGAATGTCCTCATGTTCCACGTTCTTCTCTTTAGACAACAACCCACATTAATGTCTCTTCTTTGCATAAGAATGAACAAGTGACAACTTGTTCTGCGTGAAATGTCACAGAAGTGACTTCTAAGCACTCTGAGTTAACTACTTTGTGGTGTGTCCGATAGTATAGAACGTATCAGTTCCTCTAAGGAAAAAAAATGCCTTGCTACAGTGTAAACATCTGCCAATATGAGTGAGTTATGTTGTGATAAATGTCATCCCAGTGGCTTCAAAGCACTATCGGTTTTCAACAAGGAGGGCACTCAAAAAAAACTTCACTACAACGTAAATAAAACTTTAAAAGTTCTTACAAAGTGTTACACTTGCACACATGATAAGTCGCGTTTTACGATACTATTTGATTATATGAATGTTGTTAAATATGCTGCAACTGGTTTCCTGTTTAGGTGTATCTAAATGATATACAGGCCCCTTTGTATAAAAACATGAGTTCCAAAAGCAAATAAATAATAAAAAGAACATACCAAATCTTTCTTCTTCTGTCCGAGAATGCAGAATTTGTTGGGGTGATTTCGGCAGCATGGATTAGACTGATTGGCAGAGCTGTAAAATGGATTTCCAACTTGCCTTCGGGGGATGGGGGGGGGCTATTTCACATTGGACCACCCTGGTTTTATAGCTAAAGTGTGCCCCTGGCACGAATCTGCTGGACACAGACACCCGGAAGAGAGCTAAACGGAGGGAAGGGTTCCTTTGTCTCCCACGGACTCCTCGGGAGCAGGTAAGGGGCACCCTCAGCCTCAGCTGCCAAATGGACTCCAACCACGGAAAAAACTCTAGGTATCTCCAGTCTGAGCACGAGATAATCATCAACAGTGGAGTCTATTTGCTCAGTCTTCGAAGAGACAATTGGGGAGTTTGTCGAGATGGGGCAGTTTTCACTGTAGGCCTTTTGGAGTGCTTCCTCGCCAAACAGGACCGTCCCCTACAAAACGAGTTTTTAAAATCACCGAATAGAGTCTGCGCATTTAAGTAGACGTAAATCCCACTGTAGGCCTTGAAATGGAATTTAAAATGTGGCGTTCAAAATTAGAAACATGACCTCCTCGCACGATTGGATCCATTTATTTGGACAGCAGTGTTTTGAAAATAAGGGTGGAATATATTTGGTAACCTGGTGATGCACTTATGTAATTTTGAGAGTCTGGCGTCCTTCGCTGCAATTAGTACCTGGATATACGTCTATGTGGGCATGCCTGCTAAACATAGGTACGCTGCTATTGATAACTGTTTTCTTTTAATATTTTACCCTGGCATGGGTCCACTAAAGTCAAGTAAAAAACTGCTAAATGTTGACGTTTTTAGCGTGTCAGTGGAACGGTTTTCTTCTTAT
Source organism: Calotriton arnoldi (assembly GCA_963921515.1). Classification (NCBI taxonomy): domain Eukaryota; kingdom Metazoa; phylum Chordata; class Amphibia; order Caudata; family Salamandridae; genus Calotriton; species Calotriton arnoldi. Next base: position 192,110 of record CAWUFW010012367.1, on the reverse strand, counting down.
GAACACTGCGCCAGTTAAAGGCTATGTTGTATTTTTGTCTCTGGTGTAAGCTGGGTTCCCTCCATCTCTAAGTTTAGAACTGACAGCTAATATTGACTTTTGCTCACTGGAATCTGTAAGTGCATTTCTTCGGAGTAGGGCTACTCATGGGGAGTGGATGTAACTCAGAGAAAGTAAACAAAAAATGGGAAAGTAAGTGCCAGCGCCCTGGGGTCTCGGCGAGGTGGATATTCAGGGCCATTTATTATGGTTCGCGTGCGCAGTGGTGTCCTGAAAGAAGTACCTGTGCGATATAAGGCGTTGGAGTACACTGCGCGCCTCAGTTCAGCTGACAACAAACACACCGGGCACTCAGACACAATCAACGCATGCTGCTTCAACCTGCAAAAAGGTGCCTCTGCGTTAGGCAAATGCAGAGCCCTTTCATCGTACTCACTCGCTTCCAAATGTAGGGCCATTTACCTTTTGCAAACGTAACTTCGGAGTGACATGGAAAGTGTACCAAAACAAGGAAAAGGGAATGTAAATGATTGGGGGAGGGGGCTGCAATTATAAAAGGTGCACGGTAAATTTGACAGCAAGATTCCATCCAGAAAGTATGTTCGTGCATAATTTTTCAAAAAACGTTAAATAAAAATAGACCAGTCATGCTATTATTAAACCATTGAGGGTAAAGATAGTAATAAAACGTAGCAAGTGCCCTGTGCCAATGGCATTCCAGCGAGAGTGCCTGAGTCACTGGCCCTGGAAAAGTTTTTGGAAGCTTGACACACACACTCACACTTTGAGGTACCTCCGCTGCCTGTGAAGTCATCCGGCACCATGCCTTTAAATATGGAATCAAGAGTTTCCCTGGTGTCACACGTCTTGCGTTAGAGCGCAGTGCTAGTGGGGAATGAAGGCAGATACTCGGCAGGACTCCCAGCTCCGCCACTTCTTGCTGACAACATGTACAGTCACTTCGCTCCTTGGCACTGGGGAGGGGTAAATGACAGAGGCAGCACTTTATTCTTCCTAGGGACTGGCACTGATAGTAAGTGGCAGTTGTGTGGTGTCAGGTAAAATGGGACGATTCAATTCTTCTGATAATAGTATTGTAGTGAGGGCCTGTGACGACCATTTCTGGGGCAGCGGTGCCGCCTTGTGACCCCAACACCTCAAAGGTCAGCATTTTACAAATCCCACTGCGTGGAGCAGAGTACAGAACTATCCCTTTCTTGTCCATGTGAAAATACCCTGTGCTTTAATTCATCATGCTGCGGTGCATCGGTTTTAGGAACCAGCCCACAACCTGCCGGGCTGCAGGGCACTCGATTAGACCGAAGGTCGAGGAGAGTCCCGCAGACTGCAGGCTGATATATGCAGGACTCTGGGGGTTGGATTGCCTTCTGACCCCTGTCCATGTGCCCCCGCCTCCAAAGAGAATAACAAGACACCAGAACATGCCAGGGGGCCGACAGTGTCTGGCAGCATGACCAGGAGACGGCGGACTGTGCCGGGGGCTCCTCCAAGGTTTGGCTCCGTGGCTACAGACGGGGAAAGTTTGGAGTAAGCCCAGGGATGAGGGCAGCAGACACTCTTCATCCAGGCTGCATCGAAGCATACTGACCGGGCCCCTCAGCTGGGACTCTTGGAAGCGCACCTGTGGGATCGAGAGCCCCTCCACCCCCCGCGGAATCTGCACCTGAGGCGTGCATTTTGAGGTCTCTAGTTAGCTTGCTAGGAAAGCACACCTTTGAAGACTGTACTAGCGCCGGGTCCCTGATGGCGCCCATTAGACGGCCAGAGGTGCCGCAGCCTGAAGACTCCTGTCGCTGAGGGTGTGTGTTATGTTTCCCTACGAGGAATTGGCTCCGCTGGATCCTCCCAAGTGCACTTCATAGCCCATCGGCAGCTTCCTTTAGGTACTTGGCGTTTTTCTTTGATTTGTGGGGAGACGTTGGTTCTGTCGAATTGACCACCTGTACTTGGGATGTCTACCTGACTTGTGATATTATCCTGTCTTGCTGCCAGGCTCCACACAGCTTCATGTAATAAACTTGCAGAGCCCGCGCTTCATTTTTTTTTTATTTTCACGGCTGGATTCGCGACCCCAGTGCGAATTTGGCCGATATTTTTAAAAATAAAATGCGTTTTTTTGGCCTGGGGGTCCTTGTGGGACCCCCTGAGCAGGCTTAGGGGGTCAGGGTGTTTCTACCCTGCCCCCTTTTCTTCATTTTCACTTTGTTTCACCCTTTTTCTTGTGACTCGGTTACCGAGTCACAAGATGGCTGCCAACACTTCCTGCTTTGGAGTGTTGACAGCCAATTAGAATAAAGCTCGTGGTCGGGAGGGTTCGCGAACCATAGATATCGAAACTTTTATTTTTTGAATTTCTCAGTAACTACTGAACGGATTTACACCATTTAAAAAAAAGGATTCTTTCTGAACCATGCACTACCTTTTGCCAAATTTGGTGTAATTCCGTTCAGCAGTTCGGGCTGTGGCCTTGGCTAAAGTTTCCTATGGGAAATTGATTTTCCGACCTCTATTTTTTGAATTTCTCAGGAACTACTGAACGGATTTACACCATTTAACAAAAAGGACTCTTTCTGAACCAAGGGCTACCTTTTTGCAAAATTTGGTGTAATTCCGTTCAGCAGTTCGGGCTGTAGCCGTGTCTAAAGTTTCCTATGGAAAATAACATGGAGAAAACACGTTTTGGGACCCCCCTTTTTTCTCGGCTCCCGCTTGACGAATCACCCCAAAACTTTCAAGACAGGAGCTGACCGGAGCGCCCCACTAGTTTTGAAAATTTCGCGATGATTCGTCAAACGACGCCAAAGTTATTAAGAAAACAAAAAATGCTTTTCCTATGGAAAATAGGTCCTAACTATAACTACCTACTGGCGACCGCCAGTAGGTAATATATATATATATATATATATATATATATATATATATATATATATATATATATATATATCCAGAGTCCAATAACTCGAGCTCTCAGGATTCATAGAAAAGATAGTTTTTTATTGCTCAAAGTTACGCGTTTTGAAAGAAAACCTTCCTTGATCACACAATGATCCTTGTGAACAACTTGCAATACATACACTGGGTACTTGGACCATAGACATGGAAAACAGACTGACATTACAAGTCATAATTCCTGCAAAGTAAATACGGCGGCCATTATGGAATTGACAGTTTATACAGTAAATCATGAGTTTCCATACATTGCCTGCGCACTAGATGTGTACTGTTAAATTACAATAAACAAATATATTTGAGGCATAATGTAAAACAAAGAAAAGAAAGAAAGGGAGTCAAAAGATTAAGAATAAGGATTAACTCCAATGTTTCAGCCAAAGTCTGAGTTAGGAAATTGGTATGTGGATCCAACCCACTGTTTCGGTTCCTGTTGCCTTTAGGGTATGGCCCCAGGAGTGTCCGCTTGTCAAACGGAATACGTGTTTATGTAGGACTTATAAAGCCTCACGAATAATAGAGGAAATACTCGTACCAGAACCTTCATGCTGCTTCGTACAGCAGAAATTGCACTATGCGCATGTGCGCAGGGCATATATATCATGGTTTAGTCCAGAAAAAATGCCAGACTCCTACATGTGATGCAGTGAGTGCTCAATATATACAGTGCAATAAAACATGTCATTGAGTACAGTGACAGTGGCTAACGTAACACAATGGAAGACAATCAGTCCAATGTACAGGCTTGGTCGGAGCAACGTGCTCCCCTTTCTTTCCCAATGAAACATGGTCCAAGCCAATGACTATGCAGATGGAAGCAATACTAGCGCCAAGTGGCAGATTGATCACTATTCGTAGTCACAAGTACCAACAAAATAACAACAATATATAATCAGTGAAAATAGGTGAAAAAGTTATTTGAAAAGATTCTTATCTATCAGTAGATGGTGCACTCCCAAAAGAGAGGAAGAAAAGGGTAGGTAGCCCGTGAAGTGCCCGTAGTGAATCGGAGGGCCTCTTCCTTTCCTCCTGTGAAGAGAAAAAAGAAAAAAGATAATTAGAATTAGAATTAAAATTACAGGTGAAGATACAAGTGTATATTACAATGTGCCTTTTAAAAACAATACAAATTGCAACTTTTCATGGAGAAATTGGAATGTAAGCGAAGAGGAACAATGAAATATGTGTTAGATACGGTAACAATCTATTATTCCTCAATAAGATGTATTGCTAGTTCCTCATCGACATTATGTCCTTTAGGGTGTCGGGTCTCGAGGTCAAGGATCCACTTGGATTCTTTTTTCCTCAGTTTAAGTTCTCTGTTACCTCCTCTCAGACCCACCCGTACCTGTTTAATGGCATAGTAGTGCAGAAGTGAGCTAGACAGATGATAATCAGCAAAATGTCTCGCAACCGGATAGTGGGGGTCTGTGTTGGTAATACCCCTGTGGTCACTGCAAGGCGTGCCGTACAAGCCACATGGTGAAGGAATTTAGTATACCTAATTCCAAGAAAAACCAGACCATAACACAGTTTCTTACATGTAGCACAACACATGTTATTTATATTCTTGAATGCCCGTGTAACAAAAGATATGCGGGAAGCACAACTCTGATGGCTAAAAAGAGGGTCATGGAACACCTCAGGGCTATTACCAACAAAGACCCCCACTATCCGGTTGCAAGACATTTTGCTGATTATCATCTGTCTAACAGCTCACCTATTGTTACCGTATCTTACACATATTGCATTGTTCCTTGTGACTACGAATAGTGATCAATCTGCCACTTGGCGCTAGTATTGCTTTCATCTGCATAGTCATTGGCTTGGACCATGTTTCATTGGGAAAGAAAGGGGGAGCACGTTGTTCCGACCAAGCCTGTACATTGGACTGATTGTTTTCCATTGTGTTACGTTGGCCACTGTCACTGTACTCAATGACATGTTTTATTGCACTGTATATATTGAGCACTCACTGCATCACATGTAGAAGTCTGGCATTTTTTCTGGACTAAACCATGATATATATGCCCTGCGCACATGCGCATAGTGCAATTTCTGCTGTACGATGCAGCATGAAGGTTCTGGTACGAGTATTTCCTCTATTATTCGTGAGGCTTTATAAGTCCTACATAAACACGTATTCCGTTTGACAAGCGGACACTCCTGGGACCATACCCTAAAAGCAACAGGAACCGAAACAGTGGGTTGGATTCACATACCAATTCCCTGACTCAGACTTTGGCTGAAACATTGGAGTTAATCCTTATTCTTAATCTTTTGACTCTCTTTCTTTCTTTTCTTTGTTTTACATTATGCCTCAAATATATTTGTTTATTGTGATATAACAGTACACATCTAGTGTGCAGGCAATGTATGGAAACTCATGATTTACTGTATAAACTGTCAATTCCATAATGGCCACCGTATTTACTTTGCAGGAATTACGACTTGTAATGTCAGTCTGTTTTCCATGTCTATGGTCCAAGTACCCAGTGTATGTATTGCACGTTGTTCACAAGGTTCATTGTGTGATCAAGGAAGGTTTTCTTTCAAAACGCGTAACTTTGAGCAATAAAAAACTATCTTTTCTACGAATCCTGAGAGCGCGAGTTATTGGACTCTGGATGTGAATATTGACGCCGGTCCAGCTCTACCGGCATTTCGCGCCACCGAACTACGGGCGGATTTCCCAGGAGGAGCTCCCTAGTTTGTGAATATATATATATCAAGGGTTAATATATTTTTGGCAACATTTACCTCTCTGGACTACAGGTCCCACAAAACATTGGGTGCTATGCGGTGATATATTTTATCCCCTCTTTATACACTGCACTTTTTCTTGCCCCACATTAATGTGTAAAATACTGATAATTATTAACACAGTGCAAGGGTGCCTGCATTGGTGCACGTCTGTTCTTTTTGCACTGGCGCAGGGGTGAGCACAGAGTGAATACAGCCCATTCTTGCATTTTTTAAATGATGCAGCGTGGCGCAGCAGATTTGATTGCATCGACGTGCTGTGCCATTTCACTGTAAATATGCCCCATGATCCTCTGGTGTACATCACTTCCATTCACCCCCACACCCAGTCATATTTAGTAGATGAGAGGAGTTCAGGTGATCCCTACCATGGCAGCTCACACCTGTGTGCTCTGACCCTGCATGCCAAGACAGCTGCATACAATGTAGTTTAATCTAGGCTACTATGCACGTGGCTCCTAAAATGTCCAAATGTGTAGGTACTACCCATGGCCCACAAATCCCCCACCCCTCAGGTGTGTTGTTTCTCCTCTGAGAAACCAATTATATGCCATGGATTTGCAGGCCAGGTTAATGTGCATGGGCCCAGGTGAGACAGAGGGACATATTTCATAGACATGTGGTGCAGCGCAGCACCACAAACCATCTTGCTGTGCCAAGCTGTGTGATTAGGAAAGGGCAGGTTTGTGCTGTGGTTACAACAATACAAGGCATCCCTGTGCTTTCCTCTATGCTGGAGCACAATCAGCTGGCTATCACCAACGCAGGCACCCTTGCACCATGGTCCAATGGTGCCTGCTTTGGCGGATGTCTGCTGTTTGTGTGCCAGCGCTGGCAGAAAGGACAGGAATGCACCGTATCTTGTAGATACGGCGCATTCCTGCCCTTTTCTTTTGATATAGGATAGCACAGCTAGAAGGCTTGCGGCTCTGCCCTATGCCAACATGTTATCAAAATGCCCATGAGTTCTCCATTGATGTTATGCTTAACCATAGATGAGCCAGCACACTACCCTTGTGACTGCAGAGAGTGCCGCAGAGTGCTGGGACATAGCTGCCTGCACTGCACGACATGACGTAGTTACCCACATTGCCCCTTGTTGCAACTTACCCTGCTGCTGTTGTAGTTCGACATAGCCAGCACTGTCCTGTCCGGCAACTCCAACCACCAACTCCTTAGAGATGGCAGTGGACACCTGCTCCTCCAAGGGATCCAACTCCTTCTGGGATGCTGGACTACCATCTCTGGTCTGCAATGCTGCCTTGAAATTGGTTGCCTGTTTCTCCTTCGTCCTGTGCTTGCAATCATGCCAGCACTTTTTGCAGTCACTTACTGTCCTCTTGACTTCGGCAACGCTGTTCACCTAGTCCACTATGTTCTGCCATATGGCCTTTTTCCTCCTCAATGACATTTTGGAGCTGACGAAGAGCTGGTGTTGGTGCTCCATCACCTCCAACCCCTCCATGATCAAGATCTTATTCTCCTCCTCACTGAACTTGCACTTCCTCTTCCCCTTGGACTCTGGCTGGTCATTCTGGCTGGTAGTGGGGTTGCTGGGGTTGTTGTCATGGGCTGTGCTCACTTCTGGCTGCTCCATTGCTGCTTTCAGGCAAGTGTAACTCTTTTTTCTGCATATAGTGGCGTTTTTGTTTCTTTCTGCTAGGCGCACAAAAGTGACACTAGTACAGCTAGCGTCTAGCGTCACTTTCTAGACGCTAATTGGCCGAACGTCACTTTTGCAGCTGTAGCGTCAGGTTAGTTAACGACAAGGCGTACACAACAGCATCAGTTTTCACAATGCCAGTTTCTTCCTAACGCCATGGAGCGTTGTATTGTAAATACGACTCTAACATGGCAAAAGAAACTGTCATACTGCTGTAGTAATTCTTTTGACACACCACTGCGGCAAAACAGCGGTGCGCCAGTTCTGGTAATTATACCCTCCTGTATACTTCCATGGAAGTCTATTACATTTAGGCCCAGATTTACAAATGCTTTGTGTTAGGTTTGCTTTACTTTTTTCATGCAAACCTGATGAAAAATGTTGTGGTGGATTTACAATCCAGCGCTAATTGCGATTGACATTGGATTGTAACTGAAAGTAGCAATGCAGTGCCTTGCCTTATTTTATGTTAGAGAGGTGTTATATGGGTGGTGTATGGTGTTCCCATGTTGCCACTCATGGTTTTAATGTATATCTCTCCCTAAAAAGATTTGTGGACAGGGTTTGCGCCAGAAATCCTGAACCTCCTCGAGAAAGGCGTAATGAGAAGAAATGTTTTCAATTCTCCTTGCTTTTCCCACTTTGCATGTGTCTTGCATTGTAGAGGACACATACACAGTGGGAAACGCCTTAAAACACAGTTTTTGCAGGCATCCTTGCACTATGGGGTAAGGGTGCAAGCATTGTCCCATGGCAGCAAAAAGTGTGCCAGCACAGGGAGAGAGAGGTGAACAGCTCCACATCTCAGTAGGTGTGGAGCTGTTCTGCTCTCTCCCTTACACGTAATGCAGTACAGTAACTTTACTTGCTGTGCTGCAGTGCGTTAGTTCTATGCAAATCTAGGCCTTGGAGTTTTCCTGCTGTGGATAAACATAGCAGTCACTGGCATTTCAGTGATTGAAGCAGTACCTTATTATATTCTTGAAGTTCATAGGGAAAGGTTCTGATACATGGAGTTCGCTCATGTCCAATCTCAGCGAAGGTACTATAAGCTATAGCACTGGCCTCTAATATTTACAGTTGCTACACTGGCAATGTAGTTGTGAAATGAAGCTCCTCTCGACCCTTTTACTTTAAGAAACATAATTATTTAGACAAGGTCCTCAACCAAACAAGGAAGGCCAGAGTAGAACAGAGACTCGATTGAACTTGTAGTCCTGGCGTTATAGTAAGGGTTAGGACAGATCTCATATATGTAAACCACTTCATGATGCATGTTTTTTTGATTCCTCCCTTCTGTCCCCCACCCACACTATTCCCAGGTCACACCTTCCCCTGTCCCATTCCACACCGTATCTCTCTCCATACCTTTAGGTATGTTGCTGTTTTCTAGCTGCAGATTAACCTTGTTATAACCTTGTGACTTGAAAACGGTCCACTTGTGTTGGTAGCAAAATTGAGCATAATCGAAGGTGGGCAAAGTCCTAAAACTTTGCCTGACTTAGAAATCCACTCATCCTCATCATTTTCTGTCTCTGTGTGCGGATTCTGCAGTAGTTTTACTTAGCAGTTCACATGTTCTTATATGAACAGTCTTTCTCTGTCACATACACTAGAGAGCCAATAGAGCACTTTGATTGTATATTCGTTTCAACGCGTTTCCACAAATCCTCTTTTTTTAGCATGGTCTTATAGTGCTGTTCTAGCACAGTTTGTAAGTGCTCTTTAGTGAATTCACCCATTTTATTGGGAATGGCATTGAGTTATTTGGAGTCTGATCATTCTACAAATTGCCACTGGGGCAAGCAAGTTCAGTCACTCTTACCCCTAAGCATGTAACCCGAAAACAGCATTATGCAAGGAGGAAAACGCAGCTGGTAAGAAGTGACTCACATGCGCGAGACATTGCGAGGTACAATGGAACATTCTAGAATCGGGTCAAGAGGATCAGGCAAAAGCAAGCGGCATTGACTGTTAGCAACATCCAGCACATCTCTGTCACCCTAGCAACAGCAGAGGAATCTCACTAATGTGAAGTTATTTACAGTATAATGAAGCAGAGAGATGGGCACACGCTGTGCTGTAAGCAAAGAACCTGATGGGAAGAGTCACACCAGCGCAATAAATCTTTTGCTAATGGGCATTAACATATATATGTAGCACGGAAAAAGGTTGCCTGAAGTCAAAAACATTTTTGAGACTTACTCATGGGAATCCATAAGTGCTAGCATCCCTAAAAGTGTGCTATGTGAATCGATAGAAACAGGTTTATTCGGAACATCTGGTCCACTAAGCGTTCCGTTTATAACAAAGAGGGAATAATATTCGACAGGCGTCCTTGCATCTGTATAAACCGAATGCATATTTGTGTACTAGATTTGGCAGAACTTGGACAGGTTGTCACCTAGACCACTTACATGCTGACGATGATCCAAGAAGCCTCACAGAGAAGCGTTGAATTATCATGTGACTCCTTTCAAACCAACAAACAAACTGTAGATCCCTTGCTTGTTTTCCTAGACCGTGTGAAATCAGGAACTGGGCAATAAAACATTTTTTTTAAAAACGAAAACAGTTACTGGTCTGCAGCCACCATCAACAGAATGTACTCAGACAAATACGGCTTTCCAGAACATTGCATTTTTTATTTGGAAGCATCCAACGTCCTACGGTTCACTGTTTAATTTGCGAAAACTTTTGTTTTTCACCACCATTTGTCTCCGCTAATATGACTTCTTCATCATAATACCTTGCTTTTATATAGTGCTTCATACCACACTTCTGGCATTTCTAATTCTTGTAAATCACAGGTGTTACTACTACCCACTTTAATTGTACTGAGCGTGACAATTTCGGATGGATGAATTGGCCTTTTACTTAGGATCTACAAATCACCACAAATATGAACAGTGAGCATCGGCTCACTGAGCCATCCTACAGGTTTTTTTCATCATATCTCTGTACATGGGGATCACGTGGTAAATGCATGAGTGGTTCGAACATATAACCCAAGCACGCACATTAAAATGGACATATTGTCGTCTCTTGCTTGCTGAGACTATCCCACAGATACCCTGAACTACACATTCCAAAATATTCAAAGTTTGGCCTAATAACAGTAAATGTAACTGCCCTCAAACACTTGGGCATACTTCTGTGTCTTTATTCTACTTTTCAAGGCATTCATGGGAATATGGCAGTATGTACAGGGTTGTATAGTCGATCCACGCATGCCTTCACAATGCAATCTGAACCACGAATGCGTCTTTACAACGCATTCCTTTACCACGCAAGACTTGCATTAGGGAAAGCGCAGGACTTTTGAATAGTATAACTTACAATTCCATGTTCAGTCTGAGAAACAGTAGAGAAAGTGTTGGACTTAAGGTAAAACGTTAGTCCAACAATTAATAACGACTTGAGTGGATAAAGGAATGCATTGTAAAGACACATTTGTGGTTCAGACCGTGTAGTAAAGGCACAGCGTGGTTCGAGCCACATTGTAAAGGCTGTTTCCTGTGTGCTTGTAATGCATCAGCATGTTAAGGAGTTTGTAAGCCAATGAACAATAGTTTCCTTCAGCGTACAGTGTACCTGCCTATCGGTGCTTTACCACACTTAGAGGAATTTTGGGGAACTATTTCACATACTTGGCTGAACTGTCTACAGAGATAACAAAACAATATTACACTATTACCAATGTTTGAACTAAATTTATCAATTCATCATTACTGTCATGCTTTATATGCTGAAATCACTGCTAACCATTTTACCACTGTTAAATGTGCTGGATCCTCCAGTAGTTACAGCACAGGACATCTGCCCCGAACCGTGAGGCATGTCACAGCAGGAACTGCCCAATGGATAACAAAGGATTCCTGAAATACACAGTTCGACATGTGAATGGGAGAACAGACTAAAACCATCAGTTAGAGTTTGGCGGGACCCCGCCATTTTTCTTGTTCCCGCCTTCCCACTGGTTCCTGCACTGCCGCCCGCTGCCAGCCCCTCCCACCTTCCAGGACTACTTATATAGGCTGCTGCATATCCACGCCTCTAGCGCATCGAAGGCGCATCAAAGGCAAGCCCGTCTGCGCCTGTCCGTGCCTGGACGGCGCTCAGCGCCAGGACCCCTGGCTCTTCCACACCAAGAAGATACACCACCGCTGACCTCCGAGCCCTTGACCCCGGATGCACCAACAACAATCTCTGCTGCCACACATCCTCACAAAACACCAAAGGACCAGTCTCCTGCCGACATAGCCGCCTTACCTTCAGCACTGAAGAAACCAACACCACCAGCAACACCACTAACACGGCTGCCCCTGCTACATCGACTGCAACCCCCACCACGCCACTCCAGTGCATAGTCCTCAACGTATGTTCTCTCGGGAAGCACACCACAGATATCTGAGACACGAGCTCCTCCCTCACCCTGGATGTCATCCTTCATGACAGAAACTTGCACCTTCGCACCAGACATTGCCACTGCCATCCCTCGAGATTATAAAATAATTCACCGGGATTGAACTAGCAAGCACTGCGGCGGAATAGCCATCGTCTACAGGGACACAATCCGCTGCACAACATCCCCCAACGACCCAACACCGATAATGGAGCACCTCAACTTCCAACTCCACATGGATTGTGTAGGAAGCTGGCTCTGTATATACTATACCAAAGTGAGGTATAGTGTGTACAGGGTCCAGTGGAACCCCAAAGGTAGGCAGAGGTAAAGTTAGATAGCACCTCACTCTCTATTTGTGGTAGTGTGGTCAAGCAGTAAGGCTTTATCAGAGGACAGTGTTAAGCATTTGTTGTACACACTCAGTCAGCAAATGAATTCACACACTCAAAGACTGAACTTCAGACCAATTGTTTTTGTATAAAAATATTCTTTTAGTTATTTTATTTTCTAGAATCAAGCAAGCCTGGCACAGGTAAGTGATAAATACTTTGCAGTAAATATTCAGTTGTAATACAGTTTGGATTGTAATTGTAAATGCACTTTGTTTTGACTTACAGTATTGTTTCTGAGAAATGCAATGCTTTGGAAATACCTAACATATCATTTATATAGGCTTTTTAGTAAAATTACAGGTAAGTTACTTTTGAGATTACTTTTCTTACACAGTGTAGTATACCTGGACTACACTGGGACATTTCCTGTAAACAGGTAAGTAAAATCGTTTTTGTTAGTTAATACAATTTTAAAGAATTTCTTTCGGTTTTCCAACTCCACACTTAGAAACTTTTCATAGAAAAACAGTCAATGTTATCCCATGGAGGAAAATAGTTTTATCAGTTTTAAGGTAAGTACTTGGTTGTGGGAGTTGGTGTTCTGGGGTTAGACTCAGGGGTCCTCCAGGGTCAAGGATGCACTCTTGTTACACCTTCAGCGGCACTAGGGCGGCCGGGTGCAGAGTGCTAAGGCCCAATTTTATCCAAAGGGGATAGGGGGCCTCCGGTTGGTGGCTGCTGACGAGCAGGCTACTGGGTTGTGGGAGCAAAGCTCCTGGACTTAAGCTCAGGGCAAATGGGGGTTTAGGCCAGCACAAAATATGCACCCTCAGCGGCACTGGGGCGGCCGGGTGCAGAGTGCTGTTTTGGCATCGGAAGCCCTGTAGCTTTCAATGGGAAGTCTCCGGTTTGCAAAAGCACTGCAGGCTCGGGGACGAAGGTCTTCTGGGTGCGGGTTGGTTAGGCACCATTGGTTGGGCCACCCAAGGCCATGGGGAGTCGGGTGCAGGGGTGCCTTTTAGGTTCAGATCTTCTTACCAGCTCCCGGTCGCAGATGGGGCGACCTTCTGGTTTGAGGCTGCAGATGTCGGCTGGAGGCTTGGGGCAGGTCAGGGGTCGCCGGATCTCGGGTCAGGATCACTGGGGGGACCTCCTCTTAGTGTTGGGCCATGGGCGTCGGGTGCAGAGTGGTGCAGACCCGTGGATCCTTGTGGAACTGGAGTCGGTTGTTTGAACAAATCCGGTGTTCACGGGAGACACAGTCTTTGTGGTTGAAGGTAGGCAGGTCCTCCGGGGTTTTCGAGGTTGCTGGCTGCAGGACACACCGGGATTTCGCAGTAGCAGGTTTGAGGTGGAGACAGGCCGGTTGAGCTGGGGCCAAGTCAGTGGGCGTCTTCCTCTTTTTAGCTTCGGCATGGCTGTTCGATCCTTCTTCTTCTTTTCTTGTTGCAGGTTCTTGTCTGAGGAAGCAGGATTCAGGGGTGCCCCTAAATACTAGATTTAGGGGCGTTACAGGTAGGTAAAAAGGTTGGGACCAATGGGTCCCTTCCCTGGGGTGGGTACACCCCCTATTATGCCACCCTCCAGTGGGAGGGGGACATAAGCCTTTCCATGGTTGTCTGAGTCCCCCCATCTGCAAGATGGCAGGGACTGAGAGTTGTGCTTCACCTCGCCTCCCCCACCTGAGGGGTGGAGTTGGCAGAGGTGGGCACACCTCTCTTCCTCACTTGTTTTTCCCACCATTTCTCCCTCCCAAAGTGGGGGTCAGAACCAGTGGGGACCAGTTGCTGAAAGCAGCAAGTGGCCTGGGGAAGCTGACAAAGGCGGCAAACCTTTGAAGCTTCCCCTTCGTGGACCCTGCCCATCCTGGGGGAGGAGGCTGGCACCTCATCCCAGGATGTGCATTGTTTCAGGCCCCCGAGAGCAGCAGGCTCTCGACCCAGGCGTCCAGAAACATGTCTGGTGGTGGCAGCTGAAAGCAGCCACTCAGCCTGGACACTAGTGCTAGGTCGTTTTTCAGGGGGCATCTCTAAGATGCCCTCTGTGTGCATTTTTCATTAAATCCCACACTGGCATCAGTGTGGGTTTAATGTGCTGATACCAAACTTCTCAGTTTTCAGTGTAGTTATTATGGTGCTGTGGAGTTCTAAATGACAAACTCCCAGCACCATGGCAGCACTGCACTTACAATGTCTAAGAATGGACTTAGACACTGTAGGGGTACAGGGCTCATGCACCTGTACCCTCACCACTGATATAGTGCACCCAGCTAGAGGGGTGAGTGATCTATGCCAGGGCAGTGGGTTGTAGGCATGGCACACAGGGATGTGTGCCATGTCGACTCTTCACTTTGTTCTGCACCAAAACACGCAGCCTGCAAAGGCAGTGTGTGAGTGTAGTGGTACAGGGCCTCTAAGGGTGGCACAATAAGTGCTGCAGCCCTTAGGGATCTTCTCTGGTCACAGTGCCCTGGGTACCTGTGGTACCATTTACCAAGGACTGAACTGTGGCCAGAGATGCCAATTGGGTTTTGTTTTCAATGCAGTTTTAGGGAAAGATCATAGGCCCTGGATACCTGATTGGCAGGAGCCCAGGGCACACTCAGTCATAGCACATCAGCAGTTCAGCAAAAAGCGGGGGCTACCATGCAGAAAGATGGCACTTTCTCACAGATGGGAGAAACACCATCAGAGGAACACCTCCCTACAGACCACCAGGACCACACCCTAGCTTCTGCAGCATCATACAGAAATCATTGCCCCACTCGCAATTGATTTCGAGCATTACATCTTCCTAGGGGACCTCAACTTCCACCTTGACGACCCCAGCGATCCAGCTCCTCTGACCTCCTGGAAAGCATGAGCAACATTAGACTAAAGCAGCTTGTCACCACCCCACCCACATCACAGGACACATGTTCTACCCCATCTTTACCTCCAACGACAGTGTTAGATGCAACCACACCACACCACTGACCTGGTCCGACTACCACAGCGTACACTTCATCATCGCAGGACCCAACCACCCCGACGCCGGGCCCCCTAGATCCACAAAGAGAAACTGAAAGGCCTCAGAAGACCAGTGGAGCAGCACACTCAGCTCGTACCTCCCAATCCTCACACACGACCCGAATAAGCAGCAAAACACTTCACCCATTGGTTCATGAACTGTGCTGAGTTCGTTGCTCCAGCCAAGACAACCATGGCTAAAGGACACAGCAAAAGAGCAAACTGGTTCACCAAAGAACTACACTTTACCAAATGTAACTGCCATCAACTCAAAAGAAAGTGGAACATCAGCAAAAAAACAAAAGACCTCACAGCATACAAGACCGCTACCGTTACAAGACCAGTACCACCGCCTACTGAAAGAGACCAAGAAAAACGCACTAGCAGACAAATCGAGGCCAGCACAAGCCACAGCAAATAACTTTTTGCCATTGTGAAGGAGTTCATGAATCCCACCGAGAACGACATCACCCCTTCTCAAGAACTGAGAAACAACCTTGCTAACTATTTCCACAACAAGATCTCGGCCATCTACGAAAACTTCATACACTAACCCTCAGTTGTAGACAGCATCAACCAGATCACATCCATGAACACAAGCGCCGAACACCTTCTCACCCGCTGGGAAATCCTCACCACACAAGACACCATCTCCATCATGAACTCCGTGCACTCGGGGGCACCCACAGACCCATGCCCCCACCATGTCTTCAACTTCGGAAGCAAGATAATAGGCGACAAGCTCAGGAAGGTCCTGAACATCTGCATAACCGCAGCTGCCTTCCCTCAAGACTGGAATCATGCTGAGGTGAAACCCCTCATGAAGAAACCATCTGCCGACCCGCCGATTTACAGAACTACAGGTCCATCTTGTTGCTCCCCTACTCAGCAAAAGTACTCAAGAAAGCAATCAACCAGTGCCTCACCCAACACCTGGAAGACCATAACCTCTTGGACCACTCCCAATGTGGTTGCCAAGCCAGCCACAGCATAGAGACAGCCGTGATCACGGCCACGGATGAGCCCTCATCCTCCTGGACCTGTCCACCACGTTTGACACCGAATCCCACTACATCCCGATCAACAGACTCCACCACATCAGGATTCAAGGAAACGCTCTCAATTGGACCTCACCTGCATAACCCAAAGGATCCGTCTCCCTCAGTTCACCTCATAGCCAAAGAGGATCATCTGTAGAGTCCCCCAGGGCTCATCCCTCAGCTTCAACATCTACATGACCCCACACCGTCAGATCACATGGAGTCAACATCATCTCCTATGCCAACAACACACAGCTCTCTGTCTGAAGTCCCCTTCAACACCAAACCCAACTTCCAAAGATGCATGATGAACGTTGCAGACTGGATGATGTATAACTGTCTCAAACTCAACACGAACAAGACGGAAGTCCTCATCTTTGCGAACAACACCTCACCATGGAATGACTCAAGGTGGCCAACGAAGCTCGGTACAGCCCCACTTTCAACAGACCATGCCTGCAACCTCTGCATCATTGTAAATGGCAAACTATTGATGAAGAAACAAGTCAATGCAGTTTCTGGTCCCTCCGTATGCTCTGTAAGATTTTCAGGTGGCTCCTGATAAGCACCAGAATGACCGTCATATGCCCTCATTATCAGCAGGCTGGACTACGGAAACACACTTTATGTGGGAATCACTACACACCTAATTAAGAGACTCAAAACAATACAGAACTGAGTGACATGACACATACTCAACCTCCCTAGAAGGACCCACATCACACCCCATCCCAGGAAACTGTACTGGCTCCCAATTCAGAAGATATGCCAGTTCAAGCTGCTGACCCACGCCTACAAGACTCTGCACAACGAAGGACGAGCATGCATCAACACATGCCTAACCTTCCACCAACCATCCAGACTCCTCTGATCAGCCTCCCTCTCCTTCACAGACACCCCACTTATACTCTGAGCCTACAGCGGAGGACTCTCCTTCTTGCACTTGGCAGCCAAAGCCTGGAACAACCTCCCCCTGCACCTCAGGACCGAGCCATCACATGCATTTCAGACGAGACATAAAGACCTGGCTGTTTGAGTAACCACCCCCATGCATCAACAAGCAGCCCCAGCGCCTTAAGACCCTCACAGGTGATTTGCCATGCTCAACAAATGACTGTTTGATTGAGAGTTTGGCAGAGTGGTTGTCCTGCAATAAATCAATGAGGCTCCCGTCCGCTACACATCCAGTAACCTTCCCCCAATAGTGGTAGAGGAGCACCAGGTTTGCACTAGCAGAGGCTTAGCTGGCTCCCATGGCAAAAACCTCTGCCCAGAAGGTCCATCCGCCACATGGTCAACAGGTCACAGTGGTGGTCACCCTGCTTTGCTTAAGGTAAGATGATTGTCACTAACTTTCCCTGCCTGGGAAAGTCATGCAAGACATGGTGATCACTAGCAGGGAAATGAAATAATTACACTTATGTGAGAACTCTGCTTGCCTGACAGGACAATAGTTTTATGTTTGCCGATCAAAGGTAACAATAATGGGGCCTACTCAGCAAAGCTCAGTCCCATCAGTGGAGTCGCTGAACCAGCAGCTCCACTGAAGGCACAGATATCCCTACTTCTCTGCTGGGATTTCTAAATTTGACTGGCAGTCCTCTACCAGGGGAATGCTGACTATAGCTCCTCCCACCTGGTAGGTCGGCTGGCCTCTCAGAAGGTGTGAATGACTCTGTAATTCGCAATTTCAGCACTAGAAATGCCTGAATATGCTTGTAAACATTAAGGACCAAGTCTGTGAAATAAATTAGTCCACATGCAGCTAGTGCTTGACAAAGTAGGTGACTTTGACAAAGCAAAAAGAAAAACAATATCAATGAATACATGCTCTGTATGATCCTTATTCTGCCTTCCTGCAGCTTGCAAGGGAAATGGAACGTGTCGGTCCAAGGGGATGAATGAATGTTTTACAAAGAATGACAGGGTTGCAAAAAACTGGACTATAACCACCTGCCACAGAAAATCTTTACCATTATCAAGATTATAAGAGGTTCTCAGGAGACTATTTCCATTTTGGCATTCCAGGATGTCACACAATAATAATAATAATAATAATAATAATAATAATAATAATAATAATAATAATAATAATAATAATAAATAATAATAATAATGATAATGATAATAATAATAAGAAAAATAATAATAATAATAGTGATATTTGCATTATCGGCTGGGAACTTAAAAAGAACACCAGCAAAATATCACAAAGAAGATACTTTTGACAAATTTTCAGTATTTTTGTTGTATCTTTAAGAAAACTTAAGTGAGCACACAGATTTAATTTATGAAAAAAGAGAGCTGAAAACCCAAGAACATGCTTTTAAGACAGCACATGAACACACAAGGGTAATTAGTCAATAACACTGTGGGGCATATTCACAAGGAGCTATCGCCGAATTAACGGCACTTTATCGCAGCCAAAGTCATGATAAATTTACCCCCCCTTTCACAAGCTGGTGTAAACAGCCCACAGCACCAGTTTACCCGCGATAGCAGCCGCAAAAAACAATGCCACAGAGGACCGCCGCAAATATCCCTAATGAGATGCAGAGTAGGCGTTCCCGTGACAAAAGCCGAGACAACAGCACACCTCAACATTCACAACCACCAGCCACATCCACGATAAAAACACAAAACAGGCAATAAGGCGCGTTAGCACCAGGAAATTTACACCTGCTCTGACCTGGTGTAAAGTTCGACGGCAGCCAGCACCACAAAAGGGAGCACAGCCTAGGGCCACATCCGAAGGGCAACAGATGCCATGGAGCAACTCATCATGTGGCCCGGACACCCAAGAGGGCCACAACACCCACCACCCCAGGACCCCATCCCACACCCGAAACACCCCCCCCTCGGGACAACCCCCAACCCGGGACTAAGAAATTGCACACCAACACCACGAATCCCAAAACAAACATTTTGCCTGATGTCGCACAAGCAGGAAAATAAACATACATGCGTGGCCAGAAAATGGAGAATCAGTCATACAGCAATGCAACCACCAACACAAAACACCATACAAACAAAAGCAGAAACAACCCTTAGGATGAGTCCTAGCTGCTCCCACTGGACAATCCGTAGCACACAGCACGGAAGACCAAATCCAAGAGAAGAAGGTGTGCCATGCGCCCAACAAAGGAAAGAGAGGGAGAGAGCAGCGCAAGGCCGCACGGGCACCCGGCTCCACATGCCAACATGTGTGTGTGCATCGCCATCCGTACACCATGAGCCCAAGGCCGTGTCCCAATCTCAGTGCCAAAGCCACATCACAGTCCCAAAATGAAAGTAGTAGTCAGACAAACATCAGGGATGAAAGCACCATTGTCCCAATGCAGAAGGCGGGAGGACACCTGCACCTCTGACCTTGGTCCAGAACGCGCCTGGAACACCCTGATAGAGATGCAATGGCAGATGGGGACGACTCTCACACCACGCATTCCGCAATTGAACCATTCGACTCATCCACAACCTACATACAGAAGCCCCTGCCTGTGGTACCCCCGCATGGGATGCCCTTGACACTCACGGAAACAGCAACCCATAACTCACAACGTTGCACACACATACGAATCATTGCTCAGAGCTGTGGCATATCCTCCACACAACTGCCGCAGTCCAGAAGAGTGCCTGTTCATGAGACGCACCAACGCAATGGCAGGCCATACCGGGCACATGCACAACCCCCTTCACGTGGAACAGTACCGTGCACGTATGCTGCATTTACTGGGCGCACTGGCAGTGCTGCGGATCAGTTACAGGCTCAGCTTCCGCATTGCCCACATCACCTGCGTCCAGCCCTGGTTCCACTGCCAAACATGCACATTCGAGTGTCCCATGGATGTCTGCCTATCCAACACAACTGTTGATGAATTGGACTATGACTTGTGTCTGCGCCCCCTTTTGGATCACGAACAGGAGTGTAACCGAGACAGCCGTGCATGGGATGCCTTGACATGCTGCGTATGTATTGGTAGTTGTGCATGGGAGATTGCACAATTTCTCGTGTGCAGTGACCACATCGAGGCGCTCCCCTATTGGGCTGTGTTGCGGATCGGTGAGACGGCGTGGGCTGAGCACACCTGCCCGGGCCACCTAATGGATTGGCTCACCCTGGTGTTCCTTGAACACGACAACAACGTACTATTGGAACACATTGCACATGAAGCACCCCGGGCATTCATGGACGAGTAACTACGTTCCTGCAGCCACATCCAATTGCCACCCACAGCACATGGCCCAACAACTTGTTGCACAGTGGGGATTGCTCACATATCCCACCAAAACATAGGACACGTCTGCCTTCGGTCGGGCTCTGGATGCATGTGCGTGGAATAACGTGTGTGCACACACACCTGTGCAAGGTGACGCAGGTCCATGGTCTGAGCAACACAGCATCGTCCGGCAACGTTGCCAATTCGGACACACTGCTGGGTGAGAGCACACACATGGCAATGTAGCACGACATGTGAACCTGTCGGACCCTCACACCTGATCACTGTCGGCAGAGCAGACAATCGGCGCACCCCGGAGGCAGAGCACCATGCAGACCCCACGTGCAGTGAGTAGTGCCCCCTCACACGGGGCACTGTGCAGACGCAAAACAACACATGACTCGTCCAGCAAGGCAAGGTGGGCTGTGAGCGTTGCCATCCGTGATGAATGTTGTCCATTTCAGCCCCAACATTATCTGCCCCTCGACATGTACCCATACTGCGTGTAAGTGTCTTAAGCATGTCCCTGCCTGTTGTGGCCGTTGCCTCGTCCGTACTGACACGCACATGCCAATAAAGCTTATGCCACTCCACTGGTGTCTAACTGTGAGGTGTGTTGTTTAGATTGTCCACTCGTGTGCCACAATGAGCCTCGTCCCAACACAGGGAGGAACTGACTGATGCATGTGCAATGGGGGTGTGTCCCTTTGGCAAGCTCCGCCTCTGTGAGCCAGACATTGTTTTTGGTTAGGTGCTGGACGACATGTGCACTTACATGACTCCAGCTATGTGTGTATGGTGTCCAACCTCTGCCCATGTGGAGCAATGTCATACATCACAACAGAATGTGTCCACACAGATGTGTGTAAGTCGGTATGCGACGTGAAGTTCTGCTGTCACACATGGTGTGGGATACCACTCCTGGCCTGCCACCGTTTTGCTCACTCCTACACACGGCCCTATTCAACACATGGACGTGTGCCTAAGTTGGGGTGTTGTGAGATTGCTGTTGATGTGCAATGGGGTCACAGCTAGTACTCACCTTCACAGTCATCCAATTGGCCATGTGTCTCAGGGATAGACATGCGCATAGATGTCAGTTACCAGGGTGTACCTTCATGTGCAATCATCGTCCCCACATCCAGCCTTACTTCCATACGTGAGTGAACATAGGGATGACACATCTGTGTGATTCAGAATGTTTTATTCACATTCAGGTGATTGACCGAGCTGGAGCTGTACCTGCCCATCCAAGCCCACAACACATGGAAGCCCAGTGGTGGCCCAACAAGAGTCCTTTGGGGATTGCACAGTGATTGGGAAGAGGGAGAGTGTCGGGGTCCGGGTGAATGTCCCAGGGTGTTCCGGAGGTCATTAGGAGGTATTTCCCAGGGCATGATGCATAGGTCATGACCAGGCAGGGACAGGCCATATGGCGGTGATGGATGCTACTGCCTCCTTCCTCACACAGTAGTTCCCATCCCCTTCTCACTCCCCTGATACGGGTTCTGTGTCCGGTGTGTCCGGTGTGTGTGGCGGGGTGATGGCTGCATGGCTGTGTGCCCCTGACACATCAGACTGCGTAGGTGATGGGGCAGCATCACAGTGTGCCAGGGACACATCAGGGTTCGGAGCTGTGTGTGTCGATGTTCCCGCTGCAGTCATCTGGGAAGGGATCAGTGGCAGCAATGGCAAGTTGGAGTACTGCAGGGCGTTGCTGTTCCCAGCCACTACTCGCTGGTGTCCAGCAGTGGCAGACATACTTCCGGCCTGCATCTGCTCCATGGTGTCCATTGCCCTCCGCATCCGTGCCAACTCTGTGCTGTCATGGCTGGTGCCTATCTGACCAGACAGTGCTTGTATTAGACTCATGGCACCAGCGAGGTTAGCCAAGGTCTGTGGCAGAGCATGGTGCGTACAGGGGGTGTCCGATAGGGACTGTACGTGGTCCCTGATGGGACTCAGACACCCACGCATGGCATCGAGTTTGGCTGCCACGAGCTCGAAACCCACCCGCAGCTGATGAGCCAACTCCACCTGGCAACCCAACACATGACGTTGGAATTCCATGTATTGCTCGGGGGGTCCTGGGAGACAGCCCTGGTGGTGTGTGTTTCCTGCTGTGTGGTCTGTGCAGGTGGTGGGGTCACCTCGGGGAAGCTGGCCTGGCCTGCTCCTGGGGGTGGGGTGCAGAGGCTGTCCAGCATCCTTTGGAGGGTGTCTTGACATATGTGCAGGTTGTCCTCTTCATCATCAATGGTGGGATGTGTGGTGTGCTCTGCAGGGGGTGTTGTTTGTCCCTCTGCAATGTAAAGGGGAGATGCAGGTTAACAGAGTTTCACATGTATGGTGATGATTTGCAGATGTTCACATTCAGGCTGCATGCCAATGTACATTGTGACTGTTTGGGGGGAGCTGGCTATTTGATGGCAATCAGTGTGCTTTTCGACTACATGACGGATGTGTGGTAGTACCCATACATTATCATCACACAGTGTCAGGCAATGCCAGATGTGGGTGGACAGTTACTACGCACAAGCGGAACCTGTTGTGAGCTCTGTCCTGTGTTGCTGGTGTTGCACTTTGTACCACATTGCCTTCATTGCTGATGTTCTGTGATTGCTATGTGTGTGTGCTGCATTGTGGGGGAGTTGCCCCTGCAGCTCTGATTTCGTGTAGCCTTCTCCCTTTGAGGCAGGGTGCCTTTGAATTGTGTGCTTTTCGGGGCCTGATTTGCTTTTGACTTGGGTCATGTGTGCTCGGGGACTGTTTTTGTGGCCTGGTGCATTGTTGATCTGCTGCCTGTATTGTAAGGCATGGGTTGTGGTTGCACGTAGACACGTCGGAGTGTGACCTGCTCCTTTGAGGATGTGATCCGCACTTGGCTCCCTCCATGTGGCTTCGCGAGCCATGTCATTTTTTTGGGGCAGCTGCCATGCTATCCGACATGCAGTGTTACTTGCATAGTCAGTGTGGGTCACGGAGCTGCTGGTTTGCTGGATTCAGCACATGTGCAAGGGTAGGTGGTGATATTGGTGATAGGGGGGGCACTCTGTGCACATTGTGAATGGGGGCCTACTTGGCGTTTCTATGTGTGCTGCAGTGTGCCAAGGCATTCAGGGACATGTTCCGAGGTCATTGTGGGTGTGCTGTGTGCTGCGCGTAATTGTGCATGTGTGCCATTGTGCCCATCTCCCCCCGTCCCCCCGTCCCTGGTCGTTACTCACCCTGTTGCTGTTGGGTCAGGTCGTATTGTGCTGTGTCCAGACCCCCCAATCCTGCCACCGTCTCCTCACTGCTGACTGTGGCCACCATTTGCTCCAGCTCATCCAGCTCCTCCTGTGTCGCAGGACTCCCACCTCCAGTCGCCGTTGCTGCCTCCCTGTTGGCGTCGTGCTTATGTTTGGTCTGCCTTTTCAGATCATGCCAGCGCCTCTTGACCTCCTCCAGTGACCTCCTGGACACTACGACTGCATTGACGTTGGTGAGGATGGCCTGCCATATTTGGGTTTGGGTTGCCAGTGCCGCAGTGGAGGTGCCGAACAGTTGTTGATGGTGTTCGGTCACCCCCGTGACGATGATCTGGTCTTCCTGCGGACTGTACCCGCTCTTCCTCTTCCTCTTGTCCTTGCCCTTCCCCGACAGCGGGGTTCCTGGATGGTCCTCCGTAGGGCTTGTGGTGTTCGGCTTCTCCTCTGCACTTGTTCCGGGTACATCCATGTTGCTACGCAGTTTGAATTGTTTTTGGGCTTTTTTTTCCCGTTCTTTTATGGTGCTTTTTCCCACAGGCCGCGTGGGATTTACAGGCCTGTGGCTGGTGTTCGCTGATTTCTGTACCGCAATTGACCTCATCGCATGATTTCTCGCGTTTGCGTTTCGCATTTTTTCGGTGTGGCGTTGATTTTCACGCTGTCATTTGACGCGTTATCTGGTGACTATCGCATGGTACCGCTTTGTTGTGAATTCCACGTTGACACGGGGTTATTTTCCCGTGATAGGCTGCGTTATTGAAAGTTGCGTTACGCTACTCTTGCGGTAGTTATCACACGTTCTTGTGAATATACCCCTGTGTCTTTTGGAAAGGCTAAGGAATCCAACTAGTAAACACTTCCTAAAAAATATCTCAGCAATTAAAATGTTGTCAGCAAAGAAAGTAAATCCATCAAAGTACATGCGCCCTCATTAACGTGCTACACGTCACGATGCATATGCATTTTAGCAAAATTAATACTTGAAGGCCTTTACCAAAACCTAATGAGAACACAAAGGAGACAATGTAACGTGCCCAAGGCCTGCAAGATCAGTTTCTGCAGTGCATTATGGCTTTTGTTGTAATGGAGCACTGCTATAAGGTAATCAAATCACCAAAGGCTTGGAATAAGGTCAGGGTTCAGAGTCGGGTTCTTATCTCTGTATTATGGTAAAGTCTAGGAAGGTGGAGATGCTAAGAGAAAAAAGGAAAATCAAAGTGCATTCATCTGAAAAGAAAAGATACTCTGACTACATACCAAGTTATTAAAACAACAATTTAAATATGCTGGTATTTTCATGGCGTTCATCTTTAGAGTAAAGGAATGCCACTACTTCTTTTCTTACAAATATAACTCTTCCTTTTTACAATTATATGCAAAACATGCCAGTTTGTTCTTATCTTCCTGCCATTCCCTCTGTCGCCTGAATACTGAGTCTTTTTTAATTGCTGATCATTCAGGACCATAACACATTACCACTGCTAGTTACCACAGAAACGCCTTTGCGGGGGCTGAGCATAGCCTCACAAAGTCGCCCACAGTGACTGTGATTGACTTTAACGCAGCAACCAGCTCTCGGAGCAACTTATTATTTTTTTTTAAATAGGTTGAATGATACCAATTTGCTGAAAGCAGTATTTAGCATATTTTAAATCAGATTCCATTTGAGAATACCTTTAATTTGACTTTTTAAGGGGACTTGATGATGCAAATCTAAAATTCATATTTCAGAGGAGGGACATAACATCAACCTGAGTTGGGCCGTTAACTGAACAGGGGCCTACCCTGCAGGGCCGGACTGGCTACCGGGCGTTTTGTTGTGCTGCCGAGCTGGGGGCTGATTTCGTTGATGGGGACCTGCGTGTGCTTAAAAACATTCGTTTTGCTTTGTTTATTTCGAAGCTCACGCAGGTCCCCATCAACGAAATCAGCCCCCACCGCAGTGAAATCAGCCCCCAGCTCGGCAGCACAACAAAACACCCGGTAGCCAGTCCGGCCCTGCTACCCTGCAAGGTTAACATTTAATGAAATTATACGAAAGTGTTTCTTTCTGTTGTTATACATGCCTTCATTTTGAAATGTCGAGTTTGAAAACTAAATGGCTCAAGTGGATCACTCTGCTACCCAGGGCTTTAAGTGGGATGAAAAAACTGGGGGGGGGGGTCTCTCAAAGGGGCGTGGCCAATGTAATTAAGGGCATGGCTTAAAAACAGGTAAGCTAAAAGTCTGTGCTTAGCATAGTGTGCCGCCCGTCTTGTATTTTGCTGTTTCTGTCATTGCATCCAGATATATGATACAACAAGTAACATCATACCTACAACAAGTCAGGACATATTGGCTTGTATATAATATTGGAAAAGCTTCCACTTAAAGCCCTGGTGACACCACAACAATGTTGCTGCTCCCGAGTTTCAAAAAGAGAAGGGAAATCCAGAGAGAAAATGATTCTCTTTAAAGGATTTCCCTTCCCCTACAACGCTCACCTGGCATGATGTCATGCCGTAACTTCTCCAATAGTGAGAAGTGAGCAGTGTGAGCACGCGCACATCGATGTGCCTGCTGTCACTGCAGTCCGGAAAAAAACGGACCGCATGTGCCAGGGCACAAAACAGAGCCCGATAGAGACCCGTTTCGAGGCCTCCTTTAAAAAACTGCCGGTGCTCAGCACCGGTGAGACCCGGCCCACTTAAAGCCCCGCTGCTACCCAATCAGCAAGGGTGATACATCAAAATAAAGAGAAAGTGTAAGTAACATCCCTTGTATTGAACACACAACATCAATGATATGAAGTTGATATGACACTGTATTTGCCGCAGGAAGTGACATAACACAGCTGTTTCATCTCAGTGGGAACACATTAAATTACATCATATCGCCATTAAATCGTCTTACGTCACATGAAGGGGCATTACATGTTCTTGATGATATTTAATGAGGTGAGATCTTGTAAGTAAACAACATCCTGTAAAATTAATAACAGTGATTCACAACTTCACTAAAGAATGCAAACGTCCTAACATCATAATCGTTACTCTGAAAAGCAACAAAAATCTTTTCACATTTGTGACCTGATTCACAAAAATATTCTTAAACCTGCAATCACAGACTTATACGCTGACTGGGTTCAGCTTTATACATTTCTGTAATTCAAAAATCTTTTCAGGAGTACCCCTGTAACTTGCATTTGTCATGGATTTCCCAATGTACTCCCGAAAAGGTTTTGTGGATTTTTACAGTCTATCTAAAGGTAATTCTGCATGCATAATAGTATTCAGGGTAGAGCCACGCACAGTAAAATTGCTTTGAATTAGTGCAATTGCACATTTTTGTGCATGAGGGAAATATTTTTTTCATCGAGAAATCCTGCCTCTGGGGCCCCATCTATTCTGGGGGTGTTCCCTTCACAATTCCACACCAGATCTCCTGCTCTTGAGAGAACTAGTCAGTGCATGTTTCCAGTTTGGGAAGAGTTGTAGACAAGTTTGTGATTACCACAAAACTCATGAATTTGCAGGTATTTCCAGCTTCTCTGGCCATCTTTGCCCTGGGAAGCCCACTTCCCACTTACAATAAAAGACCTACTCATGAATTATATTTCACCCTATTAGGGTAGTCTTACACATATGTAAATAAATTAAGTGCAAAACCATCTTTTGTGAATTACTTACACTTCCTATGTGCATTTGTAGGCTGTACTTCAGACGTGAAAAAGGTTTCAATAATTTAACAGATTTGGGGGGATGCTGGTTGGTGGCAACTATTCGGAAGGACAGGGATTGCTTTACTACCGATGGAGCAAGGACTCACAATGAGACTTGCTCGGAAGCAATCCTCTCACAGTATTAATTAATTTGTACTAAAACCTTGTAATGTCATTATTAATAATGTGCAAACATAACATTTGTATCTAGAAGATGCTTGCCTATGTGTTTTCCACTAAAAAGTAATCCTTGTCTAATCCAAAATGGCAGTTAAAGCGCTGGAAATCTACTGCGTATGTTTCAACCATGTCACGTGGTATGACGTCTTTCTTTGCTTGGAGGGAATCTTTTGCTTCTGCGCAGTGTATGCTAAAATGGCCGCTTAATGTTCTCACATGCTAAAGCTTTCGCATTGCTGCAATTAATAATGTGGTATTCTAACGCTACTAATGCGGGATAGACATTTATAATTAAATGGGAGTAGAGTAGAAGTAGGGGGTATACAGTGAAAACATTTATTTTTGATTTTAATATGTTTCTTCTTTGATTTTCTATTAGTTCGTAAAATGGGCCTGGGTTGGCTAAACAGCAGCTCGAGAGCCATGTGACCTGCGCATGCGCTCTGAAAACTAGCAAAGCAAAGCGATGAAGTCAACTTGGAGGATGTCCAAGGACATGATCCACTGATCACCTTCAGAGCTCAACTAAAATGTCTTATAAAATGATACATTTTGTATATATTTTGTAATAATCATGGTGTGAAACGGGTGGGAAATAAAGCAAATGTATTATTTGAGAGGGGCGGGATTCTGAAACAATGGGCTTAAGAAAATTGAACTAAAATGACATGGTGTGAGGATCAACCCCCTGTCCCTGTCCAATCAGAATTAGTGGGCCCATAATTTTGAAACATTAATGGGAGGTACATGGGCGTAGAAGGGTATAATAGATATAGAATTAGCTAATTAGTTAGCGTAGAGGCTGTCAGCGCAGATGAACATAGATGCTGTAGCAGAGAATCGATGCTGCCACAGAGGGAACCGAGCAAACTGAATTGCTGTCCGAAGAGGTCGTGAAGTGGGGGCGGCGGACTGCACTAGAGGGAGACGCGGAAGAATTTCGAGGAGGAACGAAGTGTCAGAGAGGGGAACGACGCAGGCGTCGTTGGTAGAGAGGTCATCTATCCTGTCCTGAACCTGGTCCGGAGGTCTTGGTCTTCATCCTTTCTTGGGGACCCTCTTTCCAACTCCTTGGCCAAGGGGTTTGGTTTTCACACCTTTAGGTAAATATAAATGCGTAATCTTTAGTTTGTACTGCTGTCTCTATCTTCTCCTTTCTGGGGGACCGTCATTTGTGATCAATAGGTGACTATAGTGTGCTTCCTCCTTGATATGCGATTAAGTGCCATGTGGATTTTAATTTGCTCTGCTAAAGAATTTAGATAAACATTTTAAAACTTCCTGAGTCAGTGGTTATTTCAGGTGATTAATGAAAATTATGTTTGTATGATCTCATATCAACCCCAGTTATCAAAGGTCCATTGGTAAGTCTTTACTCTTCAATCAGAAAAGGTAATTGGTAGCAGGGATTGTGATAAGAGTACAACTGATTCCCACCAGCGGTGATTATTAGTTAGTGCGAATGAATGGGCCCAGGTGAGTATTTTGTGCATCAATGCTTGTTGCTAATAACCCGCTGGATCACTATTTGCGTTCTTTACAAGCCTAACACGAATGACCCAAAGGTCTTTGATTTTCTCTTATCAGAGTTGCACCTCTGGGCCCCACCCTATATATTGTGTGGTAATTTTAACGTCACACTGTGTCCTAAGACTAATTCGGAATACCAGCCTGTGCCCTCTGATCAGCTTTCCCATGAGCTGGCGGGGGTTGGGGGGGGAAACACTGGCTGCTGGCCGCAGTATTATAGCTAATATCCTCATACGCTCTGGTCGATATTAGACATGTAAGCATCCTAGTGATCCGGGTTTCACATTTTATTCTGCTCCTCATGAGGCCATGTCAAGATTGGATATGTTTTTGGTTAGCAACACGCTGGCTTCTTCCTCTAGGATTATTCGTAACCCAAGGGTCCTTTTGGACCATAATGCATTGTCTCTGTTTATACAACTTAGCGTGCCTACTCAGGCATCTGGCCCCCACAGCTGGACATTTGAACACAGGTTACTCCTGGAAGAGGGCCATGTTAGCTCATTGAATTCGTATATAAGAGAGTTTTTTCAATTTAATATAGGTACAGCACCACTTTCTGTGGTGTGGAATTCCCTCAAAGCGTTTTGTTGAGGTCAGACTCCGCAAGTTGCTTGTCTTCAATGAAGGACGGCATTGACAGTGACAGAGGAAACGGGGATCCAACACACTTTGTGGTCCCTTGAATCCGAGCTAGAAAATAGTGTCAGGGTGAAGGATGGGCTTCGGACTGGACAGCTTCTGGAACAGTTTGCCGTTCTCGGAGCTTCTCTTCAAAAGCAGTAGGGCACAGCAGTGATGAAATGGAGCAGATTCTGTAATTTTGGGTAAAAGATAGATCTAGCTCTAATAATATTCAGCAAATTAGGGGTGAGAATGGCCTGTTTGTTTCGGATCCCATCTTAGTATGTGAGGTCTTTTGTCAGTTTTACCAGAGCCTCTATAGGGAGGATTGTCTCTCCTCTGCTGAGGATAGTTCTTGTTTAATCCAGCAGTTTTTGGACCGCAGAGTGACTCCTGCTCAGTGGTCTAAGTTGAAGGCACCCATCACTCTTGTTGAGGTCAAAGAGGTCATCAGTTCCCGGGCTAGTGGGAAGGCTTGAGGTCCTGATCAGATACCATCTGAATTTTACTTAATCTTTTCACAGATTTTGTCCCCAGTGTTAAGGGATCTTTTTAACTCATACGATCTTTCTAAATAACATCTCTGAGTCCTGGAAAGAGACTAATATTGTTGTCTTTCTAAACAAGGGAAAGGATACCACTCTTTGCAAGTCATACAATCCAATTTCTTTAATAAATGTGGACTCTAAAATCTACACTCGTGTTCTTGCTGATCGGTTGTCAGCAATTATAACGCACTTGGTGGACCCAAACAAATATGGTTTTATTCCGTGCCGGAATACAACATCACATGTTAACATGACTATCACAGCTTTGGAGGTGGCCTCAGCGGCTGGAAGCCCAGGCAGTATGATTTGTTTGGACACTGAGAAAGGCATGGAGCGCGTCTCTTGGCCCTTCCTCTGGGAGGTCATGGAATCCGCTGGTGTGGGTTCCATATTCATATCTAGGGTTCAGCATCTTTATCTGGGCCTTAAAGCAAGGGTACACAGCACAAGCATCCTATCTGACCCTATTTCTATTTTTCATGGTACCAGGTAGGGATGCCAGTTATCCCCGCAGTTGTTTGCACTATATATCGAGCCGTTCATTTAATCCCTCAAATGAAACGAGGGTATACAACCTCTGAGGCTACATTAGTATGAAGTGAAAAGTCTTGTGTATGCGGATGACATTGCGATTTTGATATCTGCTTCGATTGGGGGATGAAAAGCTGTTGTAATTGCAGCCGAATCATTTGGCAAGGTTTCTGACTATAAGTTGAACTCTGATAAGGCTCAGATTCTATCTAACGTGCCTTCGCCAGCTCAGGATGAGGGGTGGTGCAGCATTTGGTTTACCTAGCGGTCATTTTAACAAATAATATGCCTGATATTTTGGAGCATAACTATGGGAAGCTGTTTCAGCATTCAGTAGAGGCCTTCCTCAAGTGGAATCGTCTACATTTGGGGATTTTAGGCCGCTGTAATTTTATAAAAATGATTATCCTCTCGCTGTATCTTTATTTCTTCCACTGTATTCCAATGTTTCTGCCAGCAGTTTTATTTTCCAGAGTCGAGGCATTATGGCAGAAGTTCATCTGGGCCTACCATAAACATCGATGTAAGATTCAGGTTTTACAGCAGTCCAAGGAAGATGGTGGATATCACTTCCTATCCATAGGTTTTATTTTTTGGCCTCATTTTTCACATGACTCTGGTCGGTGTTGGGGTGGACGCCATGGCCACTGGCTGTATGTTTTCAGAGGTTCTTCCATTGGGCGCGTTGATTGTCCCTAATTCAGGTATTATCGACACAATGCACTTTAAGCATACTCGCTTTAAGACCTTGAAGGTTTTTCATCAGGTTTGGTGATCTTTTAGGAGAATATTTATTACCCTATTTAATCAGTTTACGTACCTGGGTTATAATCCTAATTTTCCTAGTGGTATTCATGGTGGGTTTTGGGAGATATGAGGAAGGGTTAATCTTCTGACCATAGGACAATTTGTTGAGGGGAATGTCTTTGCTTCATTTAGTACTTTACAGCAGCTGGTTCCCCTTCCGTCTAGGTTTTTCTTTAGGTATATACAGTTGCCACATTTTATTTTTAGCCTCAAGGAAGAGGATTTGAATTGTTCCGATAACTGAGGGGGTTACACACACTGCCCTCACTCTCTCCCTCTTCTCCAGAAGTACTTTGTGCTGCTCATCATGGGGAGCCGCGCTGACTGTAAGCAGCTGCGCTGGATCGAGTCCGGTATCTAATAGATGTCTGTCAGTGTGACATAGACAGGTAAAGATTAACAACTCTATCAATTCACCACCCCCTCCCCACCTCCCTGTGTACACCCCACCTCCTCCAGGCCCGTCTCTCTAATGCGGTGACTTAATTTATCTCTGCACAGAATCTGTTCACATTTGCAATTGCTTGTTTACTGTCGCTGCAGCCTCAGTCAATATATTTTCAGGGGCAGGCTCCCAACCCCAGAATATTAATCAGGAGTCTACGATGACAGAGTCAGACAGACTTGCAAAGGCCAGAAAGTTCACTTCTCCTGCTCTTGCTGTTTTCGGCACATTTTCTCATTTCTGCCACCAAGGGGGTCACGAGAGCCCATAATTACTGTGGCTAATCTGACGCCAGCCTGACACATCTTCCTCTGTCATAGACTCTGTGGGGGGTCCTTAGGCCTTGCCCCTTCAGTACGTCATGATGAGTCATGACTAGGCCCTGTCACTTGTCATGAATACAGTGTGGTTTCTTTCTAGGAGGGGGTGTGTAGAGCGCAGGTTGAGACTAGGCTCCGATGGTGGTAGGTTTCAAAGTGACCTTCCTTCCTCAGCCACCTCAGCTCCCAGTTCCTACCTCACAGTCTTCCTCCTATAGAGAATAACTGTGGTTATGGGTGAAGTTGGTCCCGTTGAGAGCCTTTCAGTTTCAAAAGGGCTGAAGACGCAATTCTGGCATTTGCATGCAGGCTGCAAGTGAGGGGATGGGGTGGCTGAACGCTGAAAAATCTCACTGAGTTTTTATATAACTCCACAGAATTCCACAGAGTAAAACTCTGCAAGTTCTGCAGAACCCTAGTTTTATTATCATTTGTTTTGTGGTGAACCAACCCCACTATATCTTACTGATACTTTTTTGTATTATTACTCCAGTTGGACACTTTGCTTATTCAAGAATGATTTGCCCCCTTAATATCAACACCAAAATATTGATGGGACACAATATCAAGGAAAGAATTTCGAAGAAAAAAATGTTGACAGGTATATACTCTGTAAAGGTTCAAGTGGTCTACTTACCAGCACAGTATTTGGTAGTGGATAGTCTGGCTTTGCTATTTTAGCAGCACAGCATTTAAAACTTGATATTTGGTTAGCATATCCACAGTAGTTAGTAGACACTTCTCGCCTCAGGGTGAAAACAAATAGTGAAGCACACATACATGCACCTAGGCTTGTGATCATACCTACACTACTCTTCATCGCAATGCAGTAGATTCAGAGACATATGGGCAGTCGTGGAGTGTTGTGGTTCCATGGAGGTTTTGCTTAGTGGGGTGACAAATACAGAAGTACACAGAGTTGCAGTAGTACACAGAGACCCTCAGGACAACACTGGTTAAGCTGGGGACTTGTCAAGGGCCTTCTTTGTTCTCTCCTATGACTCACTGCAATTCCCTGGATGCTGAGATTGGGTTGTGGTCAAGGAAAAGACAGCTTTTCTGCAGGCCAGGCAGTCTACCTACTTCTCTTCCTTGGGTAGCAGCAGCACCATCTTTTTCTTTATTCCTGAGGTATGCTCCCCATCCCTTGAAGGGAAACAGACACTATTACTGTCTCTAATACTAATCCTCATTCAGACAAGAAAAGATAAGATATTTAATGATGTTTAAATAATTAAAATCATTGAATCACAAAACATAAATTTCTTATACACCCCACCCTACCCCATAGTTTACTCACTTGCTTATCACCCTGTAGTGATTCGTTCACTTCCCCAACTCTCCCCTATCATCTATTCTTCATTCCCCCAAGTAAAAAAAACAGTATTAATAAGCAATTTATGATCTACTCAATTTCTATACCAATTGACCCAATGCAATTTAGGCCTTTCATATCGTCATTGGCAAATTTTGGCCCATTGTTGTACCGGACCCATTTTGGACGCAGTTCCACTATTAGCCAGAAAGACCAAAAGTGCTCCATGCATAAGGTGCTTCATATGAACGGTCTATGCATCTTGGTGTGGCACGATCTCTATAGTTTCATCCGATTTTGTGTCCACCATCATGCCCAACCCATAGTGCACTCTATCCATCTACTTTCCAAAAAGGTCAAAAGTGCTCAGTGCAAAAAATGCTCCATACAAAAAGTCTATATGCAAGGCTTTCACCCATATTACGTACTGTCCCACTGGTTTCAAAATCGCTTCAAGGTGCTCTACGAGAGTGATTTTGCCATACGACATTGCTTTCCTATTTGACAGTAACCCGATTTGGGGAACCCAATTGGTGTCCCACTGGTTACCTATTCATGTCAAACACAAGGAGATGATGGACGGAGCCCTGAAACTTTTCAGACACTCACCCCCAGTGACAGATCTGGGTTGAATCCATCATCGTTCTTTAGCTCACTTCACCACCTCAGTTCAGACCCAGCCATATGCAATTCAGTCTTGACCCTGTGCCTCATGGGAACAGTCCAGCCCGAACTGCCAAGCCAGGTCTTCCCTGAACTGGAAACAAGCATCCTGGGACTGGTTTCGGGGTAACACCCCTCATCACCCAGGCCAGCCATAGCACCTATTCATGTCACCATACGGAGTTGAAACTGCCACAGTGCCAAACCCATATTGCACACTATCCCACTATCTGCAAGGAAGGCCCAAAATGTTCCATATGAAAGTGTTTCATGCAAAAGGTCTGTACCTCTATCTTTAGCATATTGTACATAAGCTTTGGCACCACATTTGCGCACCACTGAAGTTTCCCGCTACTGCTTTCCCCTGAGTGGGCAGAATGACCCAAAGTGCATTGTGCAAAAGTGCCTTAACACTTCACTGTCTCGACGGGTTCCCATTTACTGATGTTACTCGAGCTGCCTCTTTAGTTCCGACAGACATTTTCCCTCAGAATCTAATGCCAAGTCCATTGGCAATTAGATGAAGAAAAGTAGAAAGGATTTAAAGACCTGCACAGCTGGGCCCTTATCTTGCAATTTGTAATGTAGCAGCTACTTCTTTCATAAGTTGAAAAACACACCCTGATAGCGGGAAGGATTCTCCTTTTAGGCAGCAGAGAACCATTGCCATACAAGATCTCACATTTAAAACCAAGAACATTGATCAGTCATAGCGACCTCAGGGATTTTACACCTTCACAAATGCATATCACATCAATTAGGGACTCCGCCGCTTGGTCGCACAGTCTGCATCACGTATTGTTTTCACCCTTTTTTTGACCATACCAGTAATCCTTATGTGGAATCAAGTCAAAGCGCAATCTCATAATGTGGTATTTGGCCTGGTTTCAGAGTGGCTGGCTCAAATACTTTTGGAGATCTACTGCCCATCTACCATGGGCTTTGGCCTTTAAGTCCCGAATGTCATGTTCTGCAGATACTGTCTTTGTGTTTTTCATTAATAGTTTTGCTGCCAATTTGCTAGGTAGGTTATTACTTATTATCTCCTCTGCATTCAGAAAACTAATAGAGTTTACCAATAGGGATCCCCACACCAAGCTTGGCTCCTGAATTTTCTGCCAAAGAAGTTGTTTCATTTTGCCGCAAAATCAGATCCTGTGTTATTAGGTTGAATTCCAGCCTAATTTGCGCTTGACTGGTACAATCTGGAACGGCAAATAAGCTGCGATAACAAGCTCATTATTGATTGTCTAGCCATTTGAATGGCTGGTCTTTAAACATGATTGCTCCATGCAAAATTGTTGGCATCAATTTGCTTTTGACTAACGTCAGCAGGACTGTAATGACCTGCGTGTCATCCTATTACATGCTTCACTGTGTAATGACCTGCGTGTCACCATATTCCATGCATCACATTGAGCCTAGGGTTCCTCATTCTAGAGCCTTCACCTGAGTTTGAGTTGCTATAGAACACTCACGGTTGAGCTGCTGCTGGCACTGTGTGGGTAGGACGTTTTACCTGTAGACACCTGCTGTTTCTGAATAAAGAATCTTCTATCAACCTCATCCAGTGTGCCACGATTGTACTTTATTACAAGGACCTTGTTGTTTAGACAGGCAAGATTCTTTTTTAATCATCCCATCATTCACATCAAGTGCTTGGCGTCACTTTTAGGGCGCAGAACTATGCCCTTTTGCCATCCCTTTCATCAAGTACAGCACCTAAATATTTAAAGCTTGTTACTCTTTCTGTGTGTGAGCCTCTAATGAACAAGGCTCCTTTTTCAATCAATTTTCTTCCAAAAATCATCGTTTTCGTATTGGGTTAATAGTGATATCATTTTCTGCGCAGTATAGGACAAGAGCATCAAGCGACCACTGAAGGCCCATATGGGTACAATCTAATAAAACCTGATAATCCTGATATTGTAAGACTTGTCTTTTCCTCTTGGCAGGACGTGGCAGACAAATCCTAGCAGAAGCCAAATTGCTTTGCATATCTGCCATGTATAGATTAAAAAGAATGGAGGCGAGAATGCAGCCTTGTTTTAATCCTTTATTTGTATAAATCTTTTCAGAAGTAGCCCAGTTTAATGGTATCTTAATCTTTACGCTTCTGTTACTATACAATGACTCAACAGCCTTCAAGAGAGAAGGCGGGGTTCCCCATCTGCTTAGCTTTACCCAAAGCTGGCCTCTTGGTCTATTGTCAAACGCATTGCCAAAACCAATAAAGGCCTCATTGAGCAGTTGGGCTTTGGGAAGTAAGGCATCAGTGGTATAGCAAGAGGGGGCGGTCTGCCCCCGGGCGGCACGTGTTTTGGGGGCGGTGGCCTCCTCCCACTTTTACCTGCCGTCTTGGGGCGGCAAATGCCAACACCCCCCCTTCCCCTTCAATGCGCCCTCGGGCGGCAAACCGCAGGGACTGCCACGGGCGGCCAAAGGGCTAGCTACGCCACTGTAAGGCATCATCGATTAGGCAGGTCTGGGCTAGCAAATTGTTCTCAATGTTGCAGTTTCCCCGGAAACCAGTTTGAGGCCAGGGGATCAGCTGCTTATCTTTTGCAGAGTATTCCGAAATCACCATTCAATAATCTTGTGTACCACTTCCCTTCTGTATCCAGCAGTGCAATCATTCGATAATTTTCAGGGGGTGTCTCCTTCCCTTCTTATGTATTGGCACCTCATACACACAGGTCTGTCCAGAGCTTCAGTAAAATGTGAACACTAGATAAGCCAAAGGGGTCTGCATACATCCAATTAAGAGTCTGTTGGCATCCCACCAAATGTCAACTCAAATTTAATTTTGGCCCCAAACATTTGTTGTGAAACAATCGTTCAAACTGCATTTGCTTCAATTGTGCTAGGGCCCATGGCAACCAATTACTGGGTAACAGTCACTTTGAATTTGTAGTTTGAGGTCTAGGCATCTGTGGCGAAGCGGATGCTATTTCTGGGTCTTGGTTTCTCTGGCAAAACAGCACACAAATTATGGGGGTTAGTATAATAGCCAAATTATTTAAAAACCAGGCACCTGAGCTTGGCATTACAATGCTTCCTCTATGGAGGATCAAGGGCCATTTAGGAAATCGTGCACATATTTACACAGACAAAGCCGTTTCCCCACTGCAGGTAAAAAAGCCACAGCACGACTGTAAATCACCTGACACCGACCGTTAATCATGTCATGGCAACTATATCTTATGCGCGTTTCAACCTTTTCACTAAAAAATAATCACTTCTTTTTAAATAACAATTTCAACTCATTTTTCAAACAAGATTTTTTGAGCTGTGAAAGACAGATTTGGGGTGTCTTACGTTTTTTAGAAATACTTTTTTTCGGGTTTGGCGCTGCGAGGGATGAGCCCCTTTCCCCAAATTAAGGGGCATATCAACAAGGCGGCGATAAACAATTATCGCCGCTTTTGCGGCCGTTTTCGGCCGAAAAGCGGCGATAATTATATCGCCTTATCAGCAAAGACACGCTATTGCGTGTTTTGCTGATTTTGCTCCCGCTTCCAGCACGCCTGACTTCGCATCGATAATGAGATGCAAAGTAGGCGTGTCTGTGGAAACAACATGGGTAAATATCGCGAAGGCAGCTTCGCGATATTTACAATGCGGGGAAGCGATTATTTTAATCGCGTTAAGTATGCTGCTAACGCAGGAATTTAACGTCTGTTAAATTCCTGACTAAGGCATACTTAACATGGGGGGTGGATTCTGTGGCTAAGACCACAGGCCCTATCATCTAGGAAAACGGCGATATCCACGCTATCTCTGACATTTTTATCGCCTCGGCGATGCGCGTTGTTAATAACGCGCTAACCGGGCGATAAATTCCAGAGATAGCCGGCGATAAATATGCAAGCGCTAAGCGCGCTTTGCGATATTTATCGCCGGCCCTTGATAATATGCCCCTAAGTTACGCTGTTTTCATATTAGAAGACTATGGGGCAGATTTACAAGCCCCTTGCGCCACCCTTACGTCACTTTTCCCATGTTAAAAATGACGCAAAAGTGGTGCAAGGGGCTTGTAAATCTGCCCCTATCTGTTTACCAATGCTACTATAGAGTGACAATGACATCTCTACTGCCCTGCAGCACCTTACCTTTATGCTTGTCATAGAATATGCCGGAAGTGTGTCATGTTCTTCAATTGCAAAATGTTAAATAAACGTATTTAAAAAAATACTTTCTTCTTTCAGATATTCCAGGTGTTCCAGATTATTTAGTTATTATAAAAAAGCAGAAAAAAACCCACTCGAATTTTCCATCAGGGAAAAAATAAAGCTCTATACTGACCCCGTAAATCACATGAATTAAGAGAATGCGTGATTAATCGTGGTAAAGAAAATCATGCTAAATACTAGGAATTTTTTCAAATAAAAAGCCTAAACCGTCTAGTTAGGAAAGCATTCCAGCCTTCCAGAAAACTGAAGAGCTCGTGCAAAAACCACGCTCTCACAAAGTATATAACAGAGAGGCGTAGCTACCATTGGCGCAGCAGGAGCAATGGCACCGGGGCCAAAAGCACTAAGGGGCCCAGTGAACCCTGATGATTGGTGTATTTTACTAGGCCAACAACTGTCAAAAGGGTCATTTTCCGTGTTTGCAGCAGGTCCCACTGCACCCTGGCTATGTCACAGATATAACAAGCTATTTTTTCCCTACCCCTCACCGGCAAGAGACAGGAAAAAGCAATAATGCCCCCCACACACTGGAAAAAAACTCCCAGAGTGTGGGGTCCATTAGTTTTTTTGTTTTTTTTTAAACCTCTAACTTTTGGGAGTTTGTTTGTGAAAAACAAAAACCTTTGAAAAGTTTGACAGTCAGCCATTGGTCAAATTTTTCATACATTGAGCAGAACCTCAGTGATGGCGGTTCCTATCAATGTACAGAGCTGTCTGCAGGGTAACGCACAACTCTAGATTTGGCAGAAAGAGGTCCCACAGAACAGAGGAGGTAATTTTCTCCACCATCCTGATGAAGAACCCTCAGTCCACCGAACTATAACCAGGCCCTAATTGATTTCCCAGAATCACATCATTTCGAGCCTAAGCCTAAGGAGATCGAATATACTTGTCTATCTGCAATGCAATACTGTTGCAACATTTATACTAGATCTGCAATGCAATACTGTTGCAACATTTATACTAGATCTGCAATGCAATACTGTTGCAACATTTATACTAGATCTGCAATGCAATACTGTTGCAACATTTATGCTTGATCTGCAACGAAATACGGTTGCCACATTTAGACCTCATTATCTTAAGATGTAATACTAGAAATATGAAATTCATCTGACGTAACCAGTCACTGGCTTGTTGTGGTACTATATCTGCAGCAATATATTAGATTTACCTGTAAAACTATTTTATTTGAGCTTTCATTTTGGTTATGCTCGGCTGCTGGATGCTGTTCATGGTGGCTGGCAGATGTACCTGTCGCCTGCCACTTCCTCCAAGTCATCTTGTCTGCTAAAACCAACAGCAGCACAAGAAGCTGTGTTTGAGGAGGCTGTTTTGACTATTTTGAGACATTGCCACCGACCTCTGGTGTCCGCTCTATAAACAATCCACCTTAATCCTGGACTGCCCATTCTGGCATTCCCTGTGAGCTGCAGGCTTGGTGGCTGCTTTGAGGGCTGGATGGGCTGCCATGCCACAGTCCTCAGGGCCAAACACCAGTGTGCCACTAGAAGTTACCTGGTATTGTGCAAGCTAAGAGGTTGCTTTCAGGGCAGTATGGGCCTCCAAACATGCCCCAATGGTCCCATTCTAGTTGCGGTCTTGTGGTCTCCTTCATTGTTGGGTTGGTCTGAACATTTTTTAAAGGACTGATTTTGCTTTCAAACCAGCCCTGCCAACCCTAAAGGTAACTAGTGTTGCAGCTGAAGCTTTTTCTTTCCTTTCTCATTTCTGGACCGAACAATGACTTTACAACTTAGTGACTTTACTCAGATTCAATACTACAGCCACAGAGGCATTGGTCCTCCGATGGACCTTGCTTCGTCGCAGTGAGGGGTGAGAAATCAGGGTGTTGAACTGTTGGCCACCTAATGAAGACCAATAATTAGTAGCCAACTCACAAATTAGTGATCAAATTTAAAAATTCTACTGTCAGAACTATGCTATAGACATATAATATTGAAATTGGAAGAACAAACCTCCTAAAGAAGTTCAATCTAACAAGAATCATCCTTACCAAAAGCTCTGCTATGCCTACACAGAACAAAAGCAAAAGAACTTAGGGGGTGATTATGATGGCGGGTGGATCGCCATCGCCAGCCAGGCGGTGGCGATCCACCCGCCATCTCTACCCGAATAACCCCCGCCATATTACAATGGCGGGGGTACCGCGGCGGACGCAAAGTGCGTCCGCCGCTTTTCCGCCGGTCGGTAATCGTTCCGATTGCCGGCTGGGCGGAATTGGGCCCTAATATGGTGGCGGTGCCATCCCTATTAGGATGTGTGTCACAAAAGGCCTTTCCATGGCGGCAATGCGCCATGGAAAGGCTGGCGGAGATGTGCTTTGGGGGCCCGTTGCAGGCCCCCTGGGGGTGTGGGGGGGGGGGGGTGCACTTGGGGGTACCCATGGTACCCCCCTGCAGTCCCATGTACAAGGTGGCAGGCACCGCGCGGTGCCTGCCACGTTGAGCATGGGAATGCACAACATGCTCATTTGGCATTGCGGCGGGTGCTGCTGTAAGCAGCACCCGCCGCAATGTCAAAGATGCAGAATGCGACCGCCAGGGTGGCGGTCGCATCCTAATCAGGGCTGTGGAACCGCCGCATGTCTGGCGGCCGTTCCTGTTTCCACTGGGATGGCGGGTGGACTAAAGTCCGCCCACCATCCTAAACAGCCCCTTAATGTTCTGAAAATTATCTATGACTCTCTCTATCATGCATTAGAAATCAGATAATTGTAAGCACAGTTTCTATGGAAAGAATATTAAGGCACATATAATAAAAGACTCAGACACATTTTAGATAAATGTGTTATTGTATGAAAGATCCAAAATTAATCCATATTAGTAACATTTTAAGTAGTTCAGTCATGTGTTTTACAGCACGTATTATAAAATCACAAATTTAGCAAAAGTAAATCTATTGCTGAATAAAGGAATCCATAACCAGGATGGTTTATGTTAGGGTTTCCTACCACCAACCAAGGTGAGAAGATGGTTCGAAAGATTTCTCTTAGCATGGGAAAAGGGATCAGATTAGAGTCCAGTAAGGAAAAGTCCATGGGCATGGGCAAGGGGAATGGAGTTATAATCAGGAAAGTCCAAGTCTGGTCTCTCACCAGACAGCTCCAAATAGACAAGCAGGCAAGTTCATCAGTAAAGGGAAAAAGGCAAAGGACATTGAAAGTCTGACACTATGGTGGGTAGGTGGGAAATCGAGAGAGGGATTCCATCCCTCCTCTTTGGAAAGTCACTTTTTATGCCCCAAATAATTCATTTGTGACATCAATTGTCACATTATGATGGTCTGATCATCATGTGACCATTCTTCCGCTCATCAGGTACAAAATTGATACCCCAACTTATTTTTGCATTTTGCACATTAGAAACAACTTCCCATTCCATCCTCAAAGGTTAGTTGACAAAGCGCCTATTTACTTTGTTGCTCTTTATGTTTAAGGACAAGGGTCAAGTTCCCATCAATTCACTCACAACGAAGTACCGAAAAAGTGTTTATTAATTTAAGAATGTTGAATAAAAAAAGGACAGATAAAGCAATATTCTGATGAAATGTAACAAAAGTTCTTTAGCGGGCTATAAAATAATGCAGTCTAAGGAAAAAGCCAATATAATGCAGTTTGAAGTCAGCATTTCTTATTTAGTAAAATAAACTCATAATTAAGTTAAAAAATAATGGAATAAAGCAAGCATATCATATAGAGAAATAATTGTAACATTTGTCAGTGATTATTGCATAGGAATGTTCAATTCTAAATATGGCCTACTACCACAATTTTGAAAGTACATACATGCAAACTATTCTAAAAATCATTACAATAAAATAGTTTTGGAACATCTAAGACTCTAATAATTTCAAACATTTATGCTGAAAGTTTCAGTCATATACAATGTAACAATTTTGATTTGCACCAGTTTTTTATTTTCTATGGTGCATTACATTGAATGCAATAGAGATGCTAAGTTTCATCATTACTATTTGCACAATTTTGTGTAAGACACATTTGTTACATCAATATATTGCTTCATATGAATAATTTGTGTTAGTGTTAATCATAGAAAGGTTTTCCATCAATAATCTTTCCTAATGACTTAATTAAAATAATAAGGTAATCAGTTAATAAGCATGTTAAATTCATTATTCTCAAAACTCTTCTTTTCTATAAAGCCAAGCACACTTTTTCAGTGCTGGTATTTCAGTTTTTCGAAGTTTCAATGTAATTTTTCTAAACTTCGAATTTCATTGTCAGAAATGGTTTTTATGCTGTGTAAAGAATTAGATTTTATGCTGCATCACTAGCAAAGATATTAGAAAAAGTGTGCTGAAGTTTACACCATTTCAGTCCTTTAAAATAAAGTACCTTTAGAGGAACATTCATCCAAACACAATTACTTTTATTGCAGTTTTGTAAAGCGCAAATGTGGCCCAAATTCATTAGCACTTTAGATCAGCACCAAATTATATTACACAAGATCAGCCACAGAGAGATTAAGGGCCTGATTTAGGCAAACAGGGTACCCCATCGAGAGTATGCTGCATGCCAAACTGATAGTCCGCCCGCCCTATTGTTGGAGGAAGGACTTTACACCATCAACCCTATTTAGGGTGGACAGTATAGGTTTTTTTCCCTACCCCTCACCGGCAAGAGACAGGAAAAATCAATACTGCCCCCCACACACACTGGAAGAAAACTCCCAGCGTTTAGGGTCCATTAGTGTTTTTTTTTTTTTTTAAACTTTAACTTTTGGGAGTTTGTTTTTGAAAAACAAAAACCTTTGAAAAGTTTGACAGTCAGCCATTGGTCAACTTTTTCATACATTGAGCAGAACCTCAGTAATGGCGGTTCCTATCAATGTACAGAGCTGTCTGCAGGGTTAACGCACAACTCTAGATTTGGCAGAAAGAGGTCCCACAGAACAGAGGAGGTAATTTTCTCCACCATCCTGATGAAGTACCCTCAGTCCACTGAACTATAACCAGGCCCTAATTGATTTCTCAGAATCACATCATTTCGAGCCGATGCCAGCCTCGTACCTGATTTCCCAGTTTCAAAATCGGCAGCTCTGGGCGTTAGGCCACATCTCCTCCACATTACCCTCATATGGAGAAATATGTGTTTCAGCATTTATGCCAGTTTTGGTTCTGATACTCAGTTCAGTCTTGGTTTACCAACTACTAACCTCAACTGTGATACACCTGTAACGTTAAAAATATTGTTCTCACGTAAGATCCCATTTTTAGTATACTTGCGCAATCAATACAATCCCAACAGATGAAACTGATGTTTGGTGCGACACGTAGAACACAATATCTTCCTGCCATAGATTTCAGTTCTGAGCTCACATATTTTGCACATTCAGCACAAAGTTTAATGAGTGCCTCTGTATTCAATCTATGACTTTTTCCTGTATTCAGAGTAGCGCAAAAATAGGAGTGGTATTCAAGGCACTTGTTAAATATGGTTATCTGGCTTGGGATACCCCTATTATAAGTCTGGCATGGCAAATAAGCCATCAAATGTAGAATCAGTGTTTACCTCACACAATACCATATATTTCACCTTTTTACTGGCAATTCCTCTAATATGTTTCACCAGCCTTTTTCCTGTGTGGTATTTGCCCATTGGGTATTTAACCTGTATGGTAATTACCTCACAACTCAGTAACTACTATTTGCACAGAAATCAGAATTTAGATTACTACTTGTAATGAGGGTCAATGACTTCCTAACAGCTGTGATTTCTGGTACAAAATAAGGAGGTTGTATTGTTGACTTTGTGTAGTTTCAGACACTGCAACTGTGGTTAATGTGACCACAGTGTTTCCAATGGGGATTGAACGTTCTTTTTGTTTCTGTATCCCAATACTCGCTCAAAAGTCGAATTCTAGCATGGTTCTGCATCCCAATGTTTGTGTTTTCTTTTTCTAAGAAAAGCTGTTTTTCAAAACATCCTCATCATCACTCCCTATAAGGACTCATTCGGGCGCATTTATTCCTTATGGCCTACAGTTTTAATAAATCAGAAGCCATGAACCGATCTGTAAAACACGGCGAAGATGAAATATGCATAAATATAATACATTGCCTAATTGAATTTGGTGTCATTTTTACAACACTGAATGAATCATAAGCACATCAGGAAATCTTTTTATGACGTTCATCCATTTGTGTGTGATCCCAGTGG
The DNA here is from genome assembly GCA_963921515.1 of Calotriton arnoldi. Lineage (NCBI taxonomy): Eukaryota > Metazoa > Chordata > Amphibia > Caudata > Salamandridae > Calotriton > Calotriton arnoldi. The sequence continues at coordinate 147,400 of CAWUFW010012367.1, read as the reverse complement.
TCCTCAAAGCAGCAGCACTTTAAGGAACCCAGTGCTAATGTGACTTTAGTCTGCCAATATGGCTTTTGATTTTACATATAATCCCCTGCACTTCGATTCCTTGACTTCCTCATACCATCAATCATCTGAGAATTGTCCAGTATTCTCAAGTGCATATTTAATAGTTCTTACCATATTCCTAAGTACTTACAGGGTTGAAATACTGCTTGTCTGCTCCTTAACAGCTCAAATCGTCTACAGTTGTTTTGCTCTGTCACACCATCAAATAAATGAAATATCCAAAAGTCTGAGATTAGTTCTCCAAATCAACGTATTTGTAGCTTCGGTATGCAGCCCATTTAAAAGGAGTTTGTGCACACCATTTTTTTGTTATTGTGTTTCCGCAGGCATAGATAAAGCTACATTTTGAGTCAAAACTGATCAATCTATCCTGCAGAGAAAGGCTCAAAAGCAGCTATGATGAGGTGTTTGAAGAATTCCAGACTAAATTGGTCGCTACCAGAAAAATAAATAAGTTGGATGTAGTATGTGAGGGCATGGAGACATTCTGACCTATCTATCTTTCTCTCAATTAAGAAGCAAAGTAGTCAAGCAATATGTGGGAATGAAGAGGGCCATATTTCATTATCTAGATTCTTAAGCCTATATCTAGATGTGAAGGCCTATGACGTATTGTTTCCAAAAGATAACATAGACTTAGAAAGAGTTTTGGCCAGCCCCTTGCTAATGATTGAATGTTTTTGTTGTTTATCTTAGCAGTCTGTTCTTGATTCAATTGCTTTTCTCCCTCTTCTTGTATTTTATCTTTCCTCTTCCTCTCTTCGCATGCAGTATGCTCTCTTTTCACTCCTCCTCTCATGCATATATGCATATATGTTTGTATTTATTACCTACTGGCGGTCGCCAGTAGGTAGTTATAGTTAGGACCTTGTTTCTATTCAAAAAGTGTTTTTTCTTTTGCCAATATCTTTGGCGCCGTTTGATGAATCTTCGCCAAATTTTCAAAACTAATGGTTCGCTCAGGTCAGCTCTTGTCTTGAAAGTTTCAGGGTGATTCGTTAAGTGGGGGCCGAGAAAAAAGGGGGGTCCCAAAACACGTTTTCTCCATGTTAATTTCCATAGGAAACTTTAGACAAAGCTACAGCCCGAACTGCTGAATGGAATTGCACCAAATTTGACAAAAAGGTAGCTCTTGGTTTAGAAAGCGTGCTTTTTTTTAAAAATGTTGAAATCCGTTCAGTAGTTCCTGAGAAATTCAAAAAATAAAAAAATATCGATATCTGGTGGCCGAGGAGGTTTTGCGAACCCTCCCGTCCACGAGCTTCATTCTGATTGGCTGCCAACACTCCAAACCAAGAAGTGTTGACAGCCGTCTTGGGACTCGGCAAAACCGAGTCACAAGAAAAAAGGGAATAAAATGAGTAAAAAAAAGAAAAGGGGGCAGGGTAGACATACCGTGACTCCCTAGGCCTGGTTAGGGGGTCCTACAGCGCTTCGTTTTAATGAGCCCCTGGGTGGGCCAGCTCCTGGGGGCAATGTGCATAATATATGCGGGGGCCGCGTTGGCCCCACAGCCCTGGGGACCGCCACCTCCCCGGGGCTTTATTAATAATGTGCGGGGGCACGCGGCCCCCCCGCAGCCCCGGGGAACGCCACCTTTCTGGGGCTTATTTATTAATAGAAGCGTGGGGGGCTCCTGCTCCCCACACTGCCACCACCTCCCCGGGGCATTGGAAAATAATGGGTAGGGGTACCATCACATCCCCGGGGATTCAATGTTTAAATGCGGGGGGCCTCCCGCCCCCTCCGCAGCCCCAGGGACCACCACCTCCCCGGGGCTACCTTTAAAAACTGTGTGTGGGGGGGCTCAAGCTCCCCCACACTGCCCCGGGGCCACCACCTCCCCGGGGCATAGATGAATGAAGTGCGGGGGTCTGTTCGGACCGCCACCCCCAGGGCCGGCTTCAGCAATGTCCCGGGGTGCCGACCCCCGGGACATTGCAGTTTGCAATGGCAGGGCAGGAGCACGGCTCCCGCCCTGTCATTGCAAATTCTGCTTCGCTCATGGAAGCGAGAGCAGGAAACCTGCTCTCGCTGCCATGAAGTGAAGCAGTATTGCTTTTGGACAAGGGGAGCTGCTTGTCAGCACCTCCCCTTGTCCAAAAGCAATGCCGGCTCCTGCAGGAGGCGGGGAGTCGGCAGGGACCGCAGGGGAATTGGGGCTCCCCCTGCGGTCCCCAACATGAGGGCCGGCCCCGGGGGATGGGGTCCCCGGGGCCAGAAGTGGCCTGGGAGGGAGGCCACTTGGCCCCCTCCCTGTTTTTTTTTTTTTTTAAAGAAGGCCGGGCCCCGGGGGATGGGGTCCCTGGGGCCAAAATTGGCCACAGGAGGGGAGCCACGCAGCCCCCCTCCAAAACTAATAATAAAAAAACAGGGCAGGCCTCGGGGTATGGGGTCCCGAGGCTAAAAGAGGCCCAGGGAAGGGGGGCCACATGGCCCCCCTCCCGTCAAAAAATATGAAAAAGATAAATAAATGAGGCCAGGCCCCAGGGATGGGGTCCCTGGGGCCAAAATTGGCCCAGGGAAGGGGGGCCACGCGTAATAAAATTGTAATAAAAATTTAAAAATGAGGCACAGCCCTAGGGGATGGGGTCCCCGGGGCCGAAAAAGGCCTCAGGAGGGGGGCCACCTTCCCGTTTTTTTTTTTTTTTTAAATGGGTCAGGCCCTGGGGGATGGGGTCCCCAGGGCCTGCAAAATATAAAGAGAAAGGGAGCCACACAGTACCCCTTCTAATAAAAAAAAAAGCAGAAGCTGGCATCTCAAAAGAGACCCCGCCTCCTCCCTGCACCACTATGCAAACGCGCCTCCTGGCGCGTTCTGGGTCGGGGAGTTAAGTCCCCTTTAATCCTAAGGGTCCCTGGGGGCCAACTAGCCCACCAGGTACCTCCAGTAAGCCCCACACAGTGGGATTGCTGAGAGGTGGTCCGAGGCCATGCCCCTTTTTACACCACTCTGCAAACGCGCCTCTTGGCACACTGCTGGTGGGGCGATGAGGTCCTCTTGTGTCCTGAGGACCTCAGGACTGAAGTGGACTTCATTTCCCGAGCAGCAGTGCGCCAGGCGGCGCGTTTGCAGAGTGGTGTAAAAAGGGGGCATGGCCTTGGACCACTCTCAGCAATCCAGCTGTGTGGGACTTACTGGAGGTAACAGGAGGGCTAGTTGGCTCCCAGGGACCCTCAGGAGGCAAGGGGACTTTATCCCCCAACCAAGAGCGCTCCAGGAGGCGCGTTTGCAGACTGGTGGGCAAGAGGGGCATGGCCTGCTATGACAACTTACCAATGCTGCTGTGTGGGGCTTACTGGAGGTAATAGGAGGAGTAGTTGGCCCCCAAGGTTGTCCTTTGGGCCAACTACCCCTCCTGTTACCTCCAGTAAGTCCCAAACAGTGGGATTGCTAAGAGGTCTTCGGAGGCCATGCCCCCCTTTCTCCACCACTCTGCAAACGTGCCTGCTGGCACACTACGGGTTGGGGATAAAGTCCACTTTTCTCCTGAGGGACTTTGGGGGCCAAGAAGCCCTCCTGGTACCTTCTGTAAGTCCTACGCAGCAGAATTCCTGAGTGGTGGTCGGAGGCCCAGCCCCCTTTCTCCACCTCTCTGCAAATATGACTACTAGTTAAAGAAGCATTTGCAATGTAATAGGTTTCACATTTCCGAGAGTTAGAGCTATTGGCGTTGTAAATGTAAAAGTGTTTTATTAATGTTTCTTGGAGTGGAGTGGATGTAGGTTGTGTGTAGTGGAATTATGTGGTATGTTGTGCAGTGAAATTATTTGGATAGAAAATATGTGGTCTTTAGTGTATAGGAATTATGTAGAGTGGGATTATGTGTTATGGAGAGTAATTGTGTGGTATGATAGTCTGTGTTGTGGAGTGGTAACCTCAGGTTTAGTCTTCCTCGTTTTCATAGAAGCTAAACTATAAACTCAATTAGACAAAAAAAAGAAGGAACCACTGAGGAGCACTTCTGGACCTAGTCAGAGGTATGAGCAGGGGCACTGGAATTATGCGACTGTTTGGCTACACCAACATTTGCACAATTATACATTTTCCGCATTTGCCACATAATCCATCATCTACTGCATAATCTGCAGATCTGAACAAAAGAAACCTTGTTTCTAGCTCAAACGGCTCAAACGTTACAAAAAATGCAGTGACAAGTGTTACAGCGTGGTGGAAGGCCCTTTGCAAACCTAGAATGGTCACCTATTACTTATTGCTAAATATGGGTATTAAATTGGTATTAATGGTGTGCAAACCACTCTTGCTTCTTTCTGCGCCTCTCTTGCCTCTTTCTGCATTTCTGTTGCTTCTTTCTGCACCTTTCTTTCTTTTTCTGTACTTATTTTGCCTCTTTCTGCTCATCTCTTCCACTTTCTGCACCTCTCTTGCCTCTTTCTGTACCTCTGTTGCCTCTTTCTGTACCTCACTTGCTTCTTTCTGTACCCCTCTTGCCTCTTTCTGCACCTTTCTTCCCTCTTTCTGCACCTCTTTTCCCTCTTTCTGTACCCCTGTTCCCTCTTTCTGCACCTCTCTTGCCACTTTCTGTACCTCTGTTGCTTCTTTCTGCACTTCTCTTGCCTCTTTCTGCACCTCTCTTGCTTTTTTCTGCACCTCTGTTGCTTCTTTCTGCACTTCTCTTGCTTCATTCTGTACTTCTCTTGCTTTTTTCTGCACCCCTCTTGCCTCTTTCAGCATATCTGTTGCTTCTTTCTGCACTTCTCTTGCTTCAACCTTTTTGTACACAAATTTACAGAGTATGCTGTTTGAAACACAGGTATTCAAGTATTTGTATGTTTATTTTTATGTAACGTGTCACTAGGTAAAAGCAGAGACATACGCATGCATACCTTCACAAACTTGGTCAGACTTACAACAGTGTGATGCTTAGGATTGCTGTTTTATATTTGGTAGGCCTAACATTCTGAGCAGTCAATGAATATTGAACCTTCAAGAGAAAAGTGAGGTTTAAGACATCTTGGGAGATGGATTAGTGATTAGGCTACTTTGTATGAGTCTGTTGTAAGGTACATTCAAAGTAGGCCTCTTTCTGCACCTCTGTTGGTTCTTTCTGCACATCTCTTGCTTCTTTCTGCACCTTTCTGCCTCTTTCTGGACTTCTGTTGCCTCTTTCTGCAGTACTCTTGCTTCAACCTTTTTGTACACAAATTTACAGAGTGTGCTGTTTGAAACACAGGTATTCAAGTATTTGTATGTTTATTTTTATGTAACGTGTCACTAGGTAAAAGCAGAGACATACGCATGCATACCTTCACAAACTTGGTCAGACTTACAACAGTGTGATGCTTAGGATTGCTGTTTTATATTTGGTAGGCCTAACATTCTGAGCAGTCAATGAATATTGAACCTTCAAGAGAAAAGTGAGGTTTAAGACATCTTGGGAGATGGATTAGTGATTAGGCTACTTTGTATGATTCTGTTGTAAGGTACATTCAAAGTAGGCCTCTTTCTGCACCTCTGTTGGTTCTTTCTGCACATCTCTTGCTTCTTTCTGCACCTTTCTGCCTCTTTCTGGACTTCTGTTGCCTCTTTCTGCAGTTCTCTTGCTTCTTTCTGCACCGTTCTTCCTCTTTCTGCACCTCTCTTGCCTCTTTCTGCACTTCTCTTCCTTCTTTCTGTGCCTTTCTTCCTCTTTCTGCACATTTACTACCTATGTGGGCATAGTTAGAAATTAGCATTTTAAAAACCTTAGAAATTCACTGAAAAAACCAGAGGTTTCAAGGAAGTTATAGTTAGGGATTAGCATTTGAAAAACCTTAGAAATTCACTGAAAAAAACACAGGTTTTAGGGACGTTATAGTTAGAAATTTTCATTTAAAAAACCTTTGAAATTCACTGAAAAAAACATAGGTTTCAGGGACGTTATAGTTAGAAATTAGCATTTAAAAAAACCTTGAAAATTCACAGAAAAAACCATAGGTTTCAGGGACGTTATAGTTAGAAATTAGCATTTAAAAAACCTATGAAATTCACTAAAAAACCATAGGTTTTAGGGACGTTATAGTGAGAAATTAGCATTTAAAAAACCTTAGAAATTAACTGAAAAAACCACAGGTTTCAGGGACGTTATAGTTAGTTGGACATTTCACCAGTACAAAACCAGAGAAATTCGGCCGTTATAGTTAGTTGAGCTAACTATAACTCGCGCCCCTGCAATGCACTGCTGATGACGTCACATATTACATCACTCATGACATGGTCAGTGACATCACTGATGACATCTCAAATGACATCACTGATGACATCATCCAGTGACTGTGTGTTTCTGAAAAGTTTAAGTATGTTATATATATATATATATATATATATATATATATATATATATATATATATATATACGACAAGGTGCATTGAAGAATGAGTGGGTGTATGAGTGTCTGTATGGATGATTTAGTAAGTGTGTGACTGACTGTATAAGTGAGTGATTAAACGTGTCATACTGAATGCATGGATTAGTGACTAAACTGTGTGAATGTCTGTATCAGTCTGTCAGTTGGTGTGTAAGCGGCTGCATGGGTTAGTGAGTAGCTACATTACTGTCTATATGGGTTATTGATTGGTTGTCTGTGTATCTGTATGAGTGCCTGAGTGTCTGTTTGGGTGGGTGGGGGGATGTGACTCCGTGCATAGATGTGTGAGTGGATGATTCACTGGGTGTATAGGTTCAACAGAGCATCTGTGAAGGGCTGTATGGGTGGGTAAGTGTGTGTATAGGTGTGTTGGTGAGTGAATGAATGTCTCAGTGGTACATGAGTGAGTAATTACATATGAGAAAGGCAGTATATGTGAGTGTTGGACTATATAAATCACTATATGTGAGAGTGAGTGATTGTGAGTGTGGCTGTATGGATGAGTATGTGCTTGTGTCAGTTATTGTATAAGAGAGTAAGTATATGTTAGTATCTGTATGAATAAGTGAGATGGTGTGTGTATAACTGTGTAGGTGAGTAAATGGGAGTGTGATTGATTCTTTGCATGACTGACTATGTGTGTGAGTAACACAATGGGTGAGTGGCGGTGTGTGAGTGTCTGTATAGGTGTATAAGTACATATGATAGTGCTGTATTGAGTGACTGCATGTATGAGTGACTGTATGGCTGAATGAGTAGATGTTTGTGTAGTCCTAGGAATCAGTGAGTGGGTTTGTAGTAACTGGTATTGGTGTGTCTATGGTTTCGAGAATGGCAGTCTGTATTTTAGAGTGGGTGTGTCAAAGGTTATATTAGGGTGTGAGGAGGTGCATCAGATTATCACATGTATGTTTTCATCAGTGATGTCATCAGTGATGTCATTTGAGATGTCATCAGTGATGTCATCAGCGATGTCACTGACCATGTCATGAGTGATGTATATGTGACGTCATCAGCAGTGCATTGCGGGGGCGCGAGTTATAGTTAGCTCAACTAACTATAATGGCCGAATTTCTCTGGTTTTGTATGAGTGAAATGTCCAACTAACTATAACGTCCCTGAAACCTGTGGTTTTTTCAGTGAATTTCAAAGGTTTTTTAAATGCTAATTTCAAACTATTACGTCCCTGAAACCTATGTTTTTTTTAGTGAATTTCATAGGTTTTTTTAAATGCTAATCTCTAACTATAACGTCCTTGAAACCTATGATTTTTTCAGTGAATTTCAAAGGTTTTTTAAATGCTAATTTCTAACTATAACATCCCTGAAACCTGTGGTTTTTTCAGTGAATTTTAAAGGTTTTTTAAATGAAAATGTCTAACTATAACGTCCCTGAAACCTGTGGTTTTTTCAGTGAATATATATATATATATATATATATATATATTATCTACTGGCGGTCGCCAGTAGATAGTTATAGTTACAACCTATTATCCATAGGAAATCCGCGACATTCTATTTGAAATAACTCTCTTGCCGGTTGACGTATCTTCGCGAAATTTTCAAACTTCGTGGGGCGCTCCGGTCCGCTCCTACCCTGAATGTCTCGGGGTGATACGTCAAGCGGGGGCCGAGAAAAAAGGGGGGTCCCAAAACGCGTTTTCCCCATGCATTTTTCCATAGGAAACTTTAGACACGGCTACAGCCCGAACTGCTGAACGGAATTACACCAAATTTGGCAAAGAGGTAGTTCTTGGTTCAGAAAGAACCCTTTTTGTTAAATGGTGTAAATCCGTTCAGTAGTTGCTGAGAAAATCAAAAGTAAAAGTACATATATATCTATGGGAACGGAGGATTCGCGCACCCTGAGCGCACCCTGCACGCACCGTCCCGATCACGAGCTGCATGTTAATTGGCTGTCAGCTGGCTGTCAACATTCCGATTCAGGAAATGTTGGCAGCCATTTTGTCCCTCGGTAGAACCGAGGGACAGAAACAAGTGCGCAAAGCGCACAAAGGGGGCAGGGTAGAAACACCCTGACCCCTAGGTTTGCTCAGGGGGTCCCACAAGGACCCCCTGGGCAAAAAAAAAAAAAATTTTTTAAAAATCGGCAGGATGCGCTCAGGGTGCGCGAATCCTGCCGAAAATCGAAGCGCGGTCTCCCGCGCTTCGATTGTATTTGCCCCGGGTGGCCCAAGTCCCGGGGGCATGGTGGGGGGTTTAATTTTATGTGTGGGGGCCTCAAGGGCCCCCAAGCCCCGGGGACCGCCACCCCCGGGGCTTTCTTTTAAAATGGTGCGGGAGGGCTCTGAGCCCTCCCGCAGCCCCGGGGACCACCACCTCCCCGGGGCTTTTATTAAAAAAATTAAACAACCTGTGTGGGGGCTCCAGCCCCCCACACGCCCGGGACCGCCACCTCCCCAGGGCACTAACAAATTAAAATGGGGGTCCGTTTTGGACCCCCGAAGCCCCGGGGACCACCACCTCCCCGGGGCTGTGCTGATGTAGGGAGGGGGGCCGCGCGGCCCCCCTCCTGGAGCCCTTGATGGCCCTGGGGACCGCCACCCCCCAGGGCCGGCTCCTGCAGTGTCCCGGGGTGCCTACCCCCGGGACACTGTAGTTTGCTATGGCAGGACGGGAGCCTCGCGGCTCCCGTCCTGCCATAGCAAACTGCTTTGGATATTGGAAGAGAGAGCAGGGAAACCTGCCTCTCTTCCAATATCCAAAGCCGATTGCTTTTCCACATGGGGAGCAGCATGTCAGCTGCTCCCCATGTGGAACAGCAATGCCGGCTCCCAAGGGACGTGGGGAGCCGGCGGGACTGTGGGGGATTGGGGACCCCCCACAGTCCCCAACGGAGAGGGCCAGCCCCGGGGGATGGGGTCCCCGGGGCAAGTAGTGGCCCAGGAGGGGAGCCACGCGGCCCCCCTCCCCAAAAAAGAAAAAAAAAATGGAAAGGCCGGCCCCGGGGGATGGGGTCCCCGGGGCCTTAAATGGCCTGAGGAGGGGGCCACGCAGCCCCCTCACAAGAAAATTTAAAAAGGCCATGCCCCGGGGATGGGGTCCCCGGGGCCAATACAGGCCCAGGGAAGGGGGGCCACGCGGCCCCCTTCCCGTTCGTTTTTTTATTAAATTAAATTAAAAAGGGGTAAGGCCCTGGGGGATGGGGTCCCCAGGGCCCAAAAACAGGAAAAAGGAAGGGGGCCACACTGCTCCCCTTCAGGGGACAAAAATTATTATTATTTTTTTTTAAACGATCGGGCCCGCAGGCCCCGCCCCTTCCTTCACCACTCTGCAAACGCGCCCCTGGCGCGTTTGCAGAGGGGGAACGACCCCTTGAATACTGGGGGTCCCTGGGGGCCAACTAGCCCACCAGGAACCTCCAATATGCGCCAGGGTGCTGCGTTGCAGAGACGTGTAGAGAGGCCACACCCCTTTTACACCTCTCTGCAACGCAGCTCTGTGGCGCTTTTGGAGGTATATGGTGGGCTAGTTGGACTCCGGGGACCCTCAGGATTCAAGGGGACTTAATCCCCCAACTTAAAACGCGCCACGGGCGCGTTTGCACAGTGGTGAAGGGAGGGGCGGGGCTTCAGGTGACATGTGTGCAAACAGGCCCCGTGGCGCGTTTTAAGATGGGGAATTAAATCCCCTTCAATCCTGAGGGTCCCTGGAGGCCAACTAGCCCAACAGGTACATCCAGAAAGCGCCACAGAGCTGCGTTGCAGAGAGGTGTAAAAGGGGTGTGGCCTCTCTACACGTCTCTGCAACGCAGCCCCTGGCGCATATTGGAGGTTCCTGGTGGGCTAGTTGGCCCCTAGGGACCCTCAGGATTCAAGGGGACTTAATCCCCCAACTTAAAAACGCGCCACGGGGCGCGTTTGCACAGATGTCACCTCAGGCCCCGCCCCTCCCTTCACCATTGTGCAAATATTCTTCTAAAATCATCCGAAATACGAATTCCGATTTACTCACCTGTTATCAGGAGAGACCTCAGTGCTGTATCTTTCAGCCCAGTACTGGTCCTGAAAAGTAATTTTAACCGTACTTACCAGTAACTTGAATTTCCTTCCATAGGCTAACATTGACTGGTTTCACTTGGAAATTCTTCTAAGTGTGGAGTTTTGGAACTTTAAAATATTCCTCTAAAATCAGCCGAAATACGAATTCCGATTTACTCACCTGTTATCAGGAGAGACCTCAGTGCTGCATCTTTCAGCCCAGTACTGGTCCTGAAAAGTAATTTTAACCGTACTTACCGGTAACTTGAATTTCCTTCATAGGCTAACATTGACTGGTTTCAGTTGGAAATTCTTCTAAGTGTGGAGTTTTGGAACTTTAAAATATTCCTCTAAAATCAGCCGAAATACGAATTCCGATTTACTCACCTGTTATCAGGAGAGACCTCAGTGCTGCATCTTTCAGCCCAGTACTGATCCTCAAAAGTAATTTTAACCGTACTTACCAGTAACTTGAATTTCCTTCCATAGGATATCATTGCCTGCTTTTTGCTGAAAAAGTTTCTAAGTGTTGATTTTTGAAACATACAAATATTACTCTAAAATCAGCCGAAATACGAATTCCGATTTACTCACCTGTTATCAGGAGAGACCTCAGTGCTGCATCTTTCAGCCCAGTACTGGTCCTGAAAAGTAATTTTAACCGTACTTACCGGTAACTTGAATTTCCTTCATAGGCTAACATTGACTGGTTTCACTTGGAAATTCTTCTAAGTGTGGAGTTTTGGAACTTTAAAATATTCCTCTAAAATCAGCCGAAATACGAATTCCGATTTACTCACCTGTTATCAGGAGAGACCTCAGTGCTGCATCTTTCAGCCCAGTACTGATCCTCAAAAGTAATTTTAACCGTACTTACCAGTAACTTGAATTTCCTTCCATAGGATATCATTGCCTGCTTTTTGCTGAAAAAGTTTCTAAGTGTTGATTTTTGAAACATACAAATATTACTCTAAAATCAGCCGAAATACGAATTCCGATTTACTCACCTGTTATCAGGAGAGACCTCAGTGCTGCATCTTTCAGCCCAGTACTGGTCCTGAAAAGTAATTTTAACCGTACTTACCGGTAACTTGAATTTCCTTCATAGGCTAACATTGACTGGTTTCACTTGGAAATTCTTCTAAGTGTGGAGTTTTGGAACTTTAAAATATTCCTCTAAAATCAGCCGAAATACGAATTCCGATTTACTCACCTGTTATCAGGAGAGACCTCAGTGCTGCATCTTTCAGCCCAGTACTGATCCTCAAAAGTAATTTTAACCGTACTTACCAGTAACTTGAATTTCCTTCCATAGGATATCATTGCCTGCTTTTTGCTGAAAAAGTTTCTAAGTGTTGATTTTTGAAACATACAAATATTACTCTAAAATCAGCCGAAATACGAATTCCGATTTACTCACCTGTTATCAGGAGAGACCTCAGTGCTGCATCTTTCAGCCCAGTACTGGTCCTGAAAAGTAATTTTAACCGTACTTACCGGTAACTTGAATTTCCTTCATAGGCTAACATTGACTGGTTTCAGTTGGAAATTCTTCTAAGTGTGGAGTTTTGGAACTTTAAAATATTCCTCTAAAATCAGCCGAAATACGAATTCCGATTTACTCACCTGTTATCAGGAGAGACCTCAGTGCTGCATCTTTCAGCCCAGTACTGATCCTCAAAAGTAATTTTAACCGTACTTACCAGTAACTTGAATTTCCTTCCATAGGATATCATTGCCTGCTTTTTGCTGAAAAAGTTTCTAAGTGTTGATTTTTGAAACATACAAATATTCCTCTAAAATCAGCCGAAATACGAATTCCGATTTACTCACCTGTTATAAGGAGAGACCTCAGTGCTGTATCTTTCAGCCCAGTACTGGTCCTGAAAAGTAATTTTAACCGTACTTACCAGTAACTTGAATTTCCTTCCATAGGCTAACATTGACTGGTTTCACTTGGAAATTCTTCTAAGTGTGGAGTTTTGGAACTTTAAAATATTCCTCTAAAATCAGCCGAAATACGAATTCCGATTTACTCACCTGTTATCAGGAGAGACCTCAGTGCTGCATCTTTCAGCCCAGTACTAATCCTGAAAAGTAATTTTAACCGTACTTACCAGTAACTTGAATTTCCTTCATAGGCTAACATTGACTGGTTTCACTTGGAAATTCTTCTAAGTGTTGATTTTTGAAACATACAAATATTCCTCTAAAATCAGCCGAAATACGAATTCCGATTTACTCACCTGTTATAAGGAGAGACCTCAGTGCTGTATCTTTCAGCCCAGTACTGGTCCTGAAAAGTAATTTTAACCGTACTTACCAGTAACTTGAATTTCCTTCCATAGGCTAACATTGACTGGTTTCACTTGGAAATTCTTCTAAGTGTGGAGTTTTGGAACTTTAAAATATTCCTCTAAAATCAGCCGAAATACGAATTCCGATTTACTCACCTGTTATCAGGAGAGACCTCAGTGCTGCATCTTTCAGCCCAGTACTGGTCCTGAAAAGTAATTTTAACCGTACTTACCGGTAACTTGAATTACCTTCATAGGCTAACATTGACTGGTTTCACTTGGAAATTCTTCTAAGTGTGGAGTTTTTGAACTTTATAATATTCCTCTAAAATCAACCAAAGTACGAATACCAATTTACTCACCTGTTATCAGGAGAGAATCCAGTGCTGCATCTTTTAGCCCAGCACTGACCCTGAAAAGTAATTTTAACCGTACTTACCAGTAACTTATATTTTCTTCCATAGGAATCCATTGTCTGGTTTTCAGCAAAAAGTTTCAAAGTGTTGATTTTTACAAACTACAAATATTCCTTAAAAATCACCTGTATGACTTAAACGCATTCTTTCAACTGTTTACAGGAGATGCACCAGTGCTGGATCCAGGATCCAACACTGAGTAAGAAAAAGTAACGATAACAGTTTTTACCTGCTAAGTGAATTTCCTTCCATAGGATAACATTGGTGATTCTATGAGAAAAAGTTTCTAAGTGTCAACTTTTAAAATACAATAATATTTCTTAAAAATCACGACTGTAACCAAAACGCTTTTACTCAACTGTTTACAGGAGATGTACCAGGACTGAATCTAGGATCCAGTCCTGTGGTTAGAAAAGTAATCCATAAAGTAACTAATTGCATTTAACTAGAAATTCACATTGAGCTGAATGTTGCATTGTGTTTGAAAATGTGTTGCCCATTGCAACAACTGTAACTACTGTACTTAAAAGTCTATTGCCTATGTGCAAAGTATTTAAACTAAAGTAATTCATTCTGAGAAAGTATTTTTTGTAATGTAATGTATAATGTAATTACAATGTAATTTAAAAATAAAATATGTAAAAAAAATTGTTTCTAAAAATGTAGTAAATCAGTATGAAAAAAATTAATATAACAATTAATACATTTAAAAATTGTCATTTACAAAACCTTTGAAATTCACTGAAAAAACCGTAGGTATCAGGCACGTTATAGTTAGAAATTAGCATTTAAAAAACCTTTGAAATTCACTGAAAAAACCATAGGTTTCAGAAACGTTATAGTTACAAATTAGCATTTAAAAAACCTTTGAAATTCACTGACAAAACCATAGGTTTCAGACACGTTATAGTTACAAATTAGCATTTAAAAAACCTTTGAAATTCACTGAAAAAACCATAGGTTTTAGGGACAGTTATAGTTACTTGGACATTGCACTCGTACAAAACCCGTGAAATTCCCCCGTTATAGTTAGTTCAGCTAACTATAACTCGCGCCCCGCAATGCACTGCTGATGACGTCACATATTACATCACTCATGACATGGTCAGTGACATCACTGATGACATCACTGATGACATCTCAAATGACATCACTGATGACATCATCCACGTGATAATCTGATGCACCTCCTCACACCCTAATATAATCTTTGATACACCCACTCTAAATTACAGACTGCCATTCGCAAAACCATAGACACTCCAACACCAATAACCACATACCCACTCACTGATTCTTAGGTCTACACACACACATCCACTCACTCACCCGTACAGTCACTCATACTTACGGTCACTCAGTACAGGACTATCATATGCACTCTTACTCCTATATAGACACTCAAACAACGCCACTCATCCATAGAGATACTCAGACACCTAGTCAGTCATGCAAATAATTAAACACACTGCCATTTACTCACCTATACAGTTATACACACACCAGCTCACTTACTCATACAAATAGTAGCACATTGTTACGCTCTTATACAATCACTGATACAAGCACACACTCATCCATACAGCCACTATCACAATCACTCACTCTTGCTTATAGCTATTTATATACTCCAACACACATATATACTGCCTTTCACATATGTAGTTACTCACACATGTACCACTGGGACATACATTCACTCACTAACACACTCTTACACACACTTACCCACCCATACAGTCTATCACAGATGCACTCTTGAAACCATCCACCCAGTGAATCACCCACTCACACATCTATGCACAGAGTTGCACACACCCCTCCCACACAAACACTCAGGCACCCATACAGATACTCAGACAAGCATTCAATAACTCATATAGACACTCATTTAGCTATTCACAAACACATGCAGCCACTTACACAGCAACAGACAGACGGATACAGACATTCACCCAGTTTAGTCACTAACCCATGCATTCAGTAAGATACGTTAAATCACTCACTTATAGAGTCAGTCACGCACCTACTAAATCATCCATACAGACACTTACACACCCACTCATTCTTCAATAAGTCTTTTCCTATATATATTAAAAATATTTAAACTTTACAGAAACACACAGTCACTGGATGATGTCATCAGTGATGTCATTTGAGATGTCATCAGTGATGTCATCAGTGATGTCACTGACCATGTCATGAGTGATGTAATATGTGACGTCATCAGCAGTGCATTGCGGGGCGCGAGTTATAGTTAGCTGAACTAACTATAACGGGGGAATTTCACGGGTTTTGTACGAGTGCAATGTCCAAGTAACTATAACTGTCCCTAAAACCTATGGTTTTTCAGTGAATATATATATATATATATATATATATATATCTATATATATATCAGAACAGTCCTTTCAATGCGAAAGAAAGCGGCACACCAAAGTCATATCCAGAAGGTTTTAATGTGCAGAAAAAGAACGACGCGTTTCAGCCTGTCGGCCTTCGTCAAGTTCAAAGGTCATGACACGGCATCGCTGTTAAGTACGTTCTACGTCAACCATAGATACTAAAAACATACTAGGAGAGGGGGCCGCATGAAGTTTTGGCGTGCTGGTAATACGAACACAAACGTTGGTATGGATCTTGTAGATAAATCTATTATCAATCTATCTGCACGCATGCTATCGTCGGAAGAAGAATCCCTGCTCAAATTGGGACTGTCATTCTGTCCAGTGGTCGATTGGAATTATGTTGATGTAAGAATAGATCTTTTTTGTATATTAGAAAACTCAAACTGATGAAATTACACATGATGCCTAAACGTCGAATACAAACGAGTGGAGTAATAACAGCGCAATCTCCTTCCAACATCTTCAATCAATTCATGCTGGATGAGGTGGAGGCTATAATGGACATAAATGATTTAGACACCAACTCAGAAAGCCCCACAGAGAATAATGTGGTTGATACCCTGAATGCGATGGGCTTTATAAGTGACTCGAGTGGCAAAAGTGGTTTAAAAATCAAGTCTAAATATAATCCCAATGTCCCATATGATAACGTTGAAGCCTTTCATTCCATAATGATGCATGAATTGAGGGTCATGAGGAATGATGAAAAATACTACATCACGGATAATTTAACCAAAGATCAAAGAAAAGCATTGGAGGATCTACTGTCTGATTCGACACTAGTAATCAAACCCTCCGATAAAGGGGAAATGTTGTAGTAATGGACACCATTTCCTACAAAGCGGAGGCTATGCAACAACTCAATGACTCTACCTGCTATGATGAAATCACCTGGGGCACCTATGAGGATACTATCACAAGGTATTATGAAATGCTACAGAATTGGTGGCAAGCTGGTCTCATTGATGATGACGAATTGAAATTTTTGAGAAACAATAATCCCCGAATTCCAAGTTTGTACTTATTACCTAAGGTACACAAGCATGCCACTAGGCCTCTAGGGAGGCCCATTGTTTCTTCAAATGGTGGGCTGTTGGAAAATACATCAATCTATCTGGATTACTTCTTGGCCCCTTTTGATAAGGATCTGAGGTTGTACTGTAGAGACAGTACTGATTTTCTTAAGAGGATACATGATGTCAAATGGGACAAGGGTTTCCTACTTATCTCTTTAGATGTATGCTCGCTGTACAGCTGCATCGAGCAGGACAAAGGGGTGGAAGCATGTCTGTACTATTTACAACGCAGATCTATTGATCTATAGGAAAACACTGTAATGTTAAAACTTATGATGTTGTACTGTCTTAATGAGAATATTTTTCTCTTTGATAAAAGATTGTATCGCCAGAAATCTGGTACAGCCATGGGAACCTGCTTTGCCCCCAGCCTAGCGAATCTATTCCTGGGCTGGTGGGAGGAGCAGGTGGTATGGACTGACTCAAATGAATCATTTACTAGTCATGTGCCATTATGGCTGCGCTATATCGATGACCTTTTCATCATTTGGGACGGTAGCAAGGAGAAAGCCATAAGATTTATACAAAGTTTATCATGCAATGATTTAAATCTTACATTCACACATACAATCAGTGAAACTGAATGTGACTTTCTTGATGTACACGTATCTGTCCAAAATAACAGACTGGTGACCAATCTTTTTAGAAAAGAAACAGCTGGTAATAGTACTGTACATGCTCGCAGTCATCACCCCAAGTCTTTGCTTAACAGCATACCCTATGGGGAGTTATTGCGAGCCCGTAGAAATTGTAGCACAGACACGAGCTTTAGCAAAGAACAAGATTTAATGCTAAGCAGATTCAAAGCCAGAAGCTATCCAGAAAAGGTGTTGAGACAAGCAGCCATAAAATTGAAAGATACCAAACAGGAAGATGTCCTATTTAAGTCTAAGGTCATCACTGACAAGGACAAATCTTCCACTATTCCTAGAATGATCACCATGTTTAATGCCAGACAAATAAATTGAGATATGTCATGAGAAAACATTGGGGCCTGATACAATCAGATCCCGTAATTGGTCATGTAGTTGGTCATTCTCCCACAATAACATATAAGAGAGCGCCCTCTCTTAGGGATAAATTGGTCAATAGTTACTATCAAACGGAGGCCCCCCTACCTGGCTAAAAAGTAGTAGAAGCTTTTTTAAGTGCAACGCCTGTAAGGCGTGCACGAATAGCCGTAGCTGCAAAACTTTCACAACATCTAATGGGAAAGAGAGATCGATATCCAAATTTATCACCTGTACGACTGATTTTGTCATCTATTGCCTACAATGCCCATGTATCTTTCGTTATATAGGCAGTACAAAGCTGCCTGTAAAAAAACGTATTTTAGAGCATTTAAGAGCCATAAAAAATCATGATTTTAACTATCCAGTTGCGAGACATTTTTATAATGTCCATAATAGCAACAGTCAGCTCTTAAGCTATATGGGACTTGATCGCATTATGAAAAATATTAGAGGGGGTGACCGAGAGAAGCAATTGCGCATTCTGGAATCAAGGTACATCATTGACTTGAACACAAGGGCCCCTTTTGGCATGAATAGGGAAGAAGAATTGGCCACACATATAGGGGTGTAATCCCCCTTTGTATCTACCTCTAGCCGCTAATCTGTCTCCACAGTTGCATTTTGTATATACATTAGTTAGTTTGTTATTTGGTATATTGAGGATTTAAGTAAGGTGTTTTCACATACACTTTACAGCCCATTAATATTGGCAGCAATTAGCGTAATCCGGGGCATTGGCCCATTATCAATCTATAGATAGTCCCCACTTGGGGCAGATAATTTTCTTTGCGCCTTTGCGATAGCACAAGGGGAGTGGGGCCGGCTGGTCCCCCCCACATTATTGGAACTGGTTATTTATCGTTTATTTTTGACTTGGGGCACCAGTACACTTTACATTCCACTCATGCACTTTTATTCATACACTTTGTATATATGATATATCTGGTCTGGCTCGCTGCTGTATCTTTCTACATTCACACGTGACTGTGTTTACCATGATTGATGTCAGGTCAAGTGGATTATATATTTATGATTAATTTCGCCATATACACACAGAAACGTAGACTTTCTTACTGTTTCATTGACCAATTATTGCTTGTTATAACCTGCCAATTCAAGCCACTCGGCGGAGGGCATATGTTCCTTTTAATATATGACGATGAATTAGTGATGTATATAGGTGTACATAGTGATTATATATATTGCACGTATTCCACATGCAATTGTACGCCAATACGGTTTTGGTCTAATTGAAACGATTTCAATTTACATTGACTGTGTTTACCATGATTGATGTCAGGTCAAGTGGATTATATATTTATGATTCATTTTACTATACACACACACAAACATAGACCGTTCAGAGATATTGCGCGTATTCTACGCTGTTGCGGTTTTGGTTTATTTGAAACGGTTTCAATTTGCTTTATTGAAACAAAAAAACGTTGCTCACAAGAACCCGTTATTTAAGCAGTTTTGCTGTGGGTATAAAGTTTCTTTCAGTACAGTACTGTGAAGAAGCCTTGTGTACATATACCTGTACATCACTGTGAAGAAACAAAGTGTGCATATAGCTGTACATATTGTGTATATATTATGAAATGAAATGAAATTTGTACTTGTAAAGCGCACTTATACCCCCAAAGAGGTGTCCTGGCGCTGTACGCATACCGCTGTGGAACCCTTCCTGGCTTTTCCCTGTGAAATGTCCACTCCTGGGCACCCCCAGGGTGAAGCCAGGCATCCCAGCGCTGTTGGGGCCGTTGTGGAGATTAAGTAAGCTATTGCCCAGAGTTGCAGAGTGGGACCCATGATTAGAATAGGCACCGAGGCGAGAATTATCAGGTCCGAGGAAATTGAGCCCAAGACCCGCCGAGGCGAGAATTGAACCCTGGTCCCGGGCCAGATCTCTGCATCAGGGTCTGCCGCTCTAACCATTGAGCCATACTTCTCCATTTTTATTATGCACATTTATTTTCAATTGAGTACCTATTCAAATCGATTATAGTCATAATAGGATTTCGTCACGTGAGGCATTGACCACAAAATGCTGAATTTATTTATATATTCTCTGGCAATCATTGTTAGTTTTGCAAATCATGTATTTTTGTAAATAATGTTGATTGATCGAATTAATTTCGAAAGATATATGATGCGAAGCAGTATGTTTTCAGTATCTATGGTTGACGTAGAACGTACTTAACAGCGATGCTGTGTCATGACCTTTGAACTTGACGAAGGCCGACAGGCTGAAACGCGTCGTTCTTTTTCTGCACATTAAAACCTTCTGGATATGACTTTGGTGTGCCGCTTTCTTTCGCTTTGAAAGGACTGTTCTGAAATTTGTGGTTGGCCGCCACGGCAGGCACGGGCAGTAGGAGGCAGTCGTACGGCGTTTGGCTAAATTCTTTGAACACATATATATATATATATTATCTACTGGCGGTCGCCAGTAGATAGTTATAGTTAGGACCTATTTTCCATAGGAAATCCGCGACATTCTATTTGAAATAGCTCTTGCGTCGGTTGACGAATCTTCGTGAAATTTTCAAACTTTATGGCCCGCTCCGGTCCGCTCCTACCCTGAAAGTTTTGGGGTGATTCGTCAAGCGGGGGCCGAGAAAAAAGGGGGGTCCCAAAACGTGTTTTCCCCATTTATTTTCCCATAGGAAACTTTAGACACGGCTGCAGCCCGAACTGCTGAACGGAATTACACAAAATTTGGCAAAGAGGTAGTTCTTGGTTCAGAAAGAACCCTTTTTGTTAAATGGTGTAAATCAGTTCAGTAGTTGCGGAGAAATTAAAAAAATAAGAGTCAGAAAATCAATTTCCCATAGGAAACTTTATGCAAGGCTACAGCCCGAACTGCTGAACGGAATTACACCAAATTTGGCAAAAGGTAGTTCTTGGTTCAGAAAGAACCCTTTTGTTAAATGGTGTAAATCTGTTCAGTAGTTGCTGAGAAAATCAAAAGTAAAAACACATATATATCTGGGCGGAGCCTAACCACACATGTCATCGTGAGATCTGATTGGCTGTCAGCACTTCATCCTGGAATTGCTGGCAGCCATCTTGGGACCAATATAAATGATAGTACCCCATTGAAATGCATTGTAGTGAATCAAAGATTTTGAGGGTTACCAAAAGGAGAACTATAAAGGGTGATAACAGACTTTAGTTACATTAGAATTCATTTGTTGATGGTACCATACTAATTTCAGGAATTGTGGTGTGTTCTAAGGTGATTTTACCCTGTGAAAAACCTTCTGCTGGGATATCATGAATCATGTTTGAGAGAAAACTATTTTCACATGCTTGTCCCATACAGTTTTGGAAGGTGCTCCAGAAGCTAAAATGAGAGCATATTTTCTGTAAATTCACATTATCTTTCTCAGTCATGTGAGAATGAAGGCTGACATTCTCAGTAAAACATGTACATCCAACAAGGGCAGAGACTGTCAGTTGATTCCTTTGTGTTCTACTGCAGCTTCCCAGAGTGTTCTAAAGAACAACTAGAGTGCTAACAGCCTTACTTATGACAAAAGTATGGCACACCTGAAGCCATCTTGATTGGAATAAACTGGTAACACTTAAAACATTTAATTTAAAAAGGAACAAAATGATGGGGTTCATCTTGTCATAGAAATTATGGTTAGTGCTCTGGAAAGAAAAATTAGGACATGTTTCAAGTGTGATCTCAAATATCTTCCTGTTATATTTCAACAGGAGCAGCCTGTCAGTTGATGCCTTTGTGTTCTACTGCAGCTTCCCAGAGTGTTCTAAAGAACAACTAGAGTGCTAACAGCCTTACTTATGACAAAAGTAGGGCACACCTGAAGCCATCTTGATTGGAATAAACTGGTAACACTTAAAACATTTAATTTAAAAAGGAACAAAATGATGGGGTTCATTTTGTCATAGAAATTATGGTTAGTGCTGTAGAAAGAAAAATTAGGACATGTTTCAAGTGTGATCTCAAATATCTTCCTGTTATATTTCAACAGGAGCAGCCTGTCAGTTGATGCCTTTGTGTTCTACTGCAGCTTCCCAGAGTGTTCTAAGGAACAACTAGAGTGCTAACAGTCTTACTTATGACAAAAGTATGGCACACCTGAAGCCATCTTGATTGGAATAAACTGGTAACACTTAAAACATTTAATTTAAAAAGGAACAAAATGAGGGGGTTCATTTTGCCATAGAAATTATGGTTAGTGCTGTAGAAAGAAAAATTAGGACATGTTTTAAGTGAGATCTCAAATATCTTCCTGTTATATTTCAACAGGAGCAGCCTGTCAGTTGATGCCTTTGTGTTCTACTGCAGCTTCCCAGAGTGTTCTAAAGAACAACTAGAGTGCTAACAGCCTTACTTATGACAAAAGTATGGCACACCTGAAGCCATCTTGATTGGAATAAACTGGTAACACTTAAAACATTTAATTTAAAAAGGAACAAAATGAGGGGGTTCATTTTGCCATAGAAATTATGGTTAGTGCTGCAAAAAGAAAATTTAGTGCATGTTTTAAGTGAGATCTCAAATCCTCTTCTATTTCATTAGAAAATTCTGACATGCAGACTGAAACAATCACTTTCAATACAAGCAGTAGACTTCCAGTTAACTCCATGGTGAGCAGTAGCTTTACTACAGTGATCTAATGAACAACTAGAGTGCTAACATTCTGAATTTATGGCAAATGTGTGACACATCTGAATGCCTTCTTGATGGAATCAAAGTAAAAAACTGAAAGCATTTCCTACTGAGGAAATTGCAGTAAATGAGGAAATTAGGAAACTTCATAACAAAAAAGTCTTC
The DNA here is from genome assembly GCA_963921515.1 of Calotriton arnoldi. Lineage (NCBI taxonomy): Eukaryota > Metazoa > Chordata > Amphibia > Caudata > Salamandridae > Calotriton > Calotriton arnoldi. The sequence continues at coordinate 124,951 of CAWUFW010012367.1, read as the reverse complement.
CAAGATGGCCACCAGTGAAAAAAGAGCCCAAATGTAGCACAAATATTACCCAGATGTAGCCCACATATAGCCCAATGACAAAAGTGTGAAAAACACTTTTTATTTTTAGTTTTTTGCAGTTTTATGTAGTGCAGACTGGTCAGGTATTGGAGCGTTGCATCTTAAAACATGACCCCCTACACTACACAAGCACCACTGCACTATCCTAAACCATAAAACACTACCCCCAGCATGACCCCCTACACTACACAAACACCACTGCACTACCCTAAAACACTACCCCAACACCACTGCACTAGCCTAAATCCTAAAACACTACCCCCAGCATGACCCCTACACTACCCAAACACCACTGCACTACCCTAAAACATGACCCCCTACACTACACAAACACCACTGCACTACCCTAAACCCTAAAACACTACCCCCAGCATGACCCCCTACACTACACAAGCACCACTGCACTACCCTAAACCCTAAAACACTACCCCCAGCACGACCCCCTACACTACACAAACACCACTGCACTACCTTAAACCCTAAAACACAACCCCCAGCACGACCCCCTACACTACCCAAACACCACTGCACTAACCTAAATCCTAAAACACTACCCCCAGCACGACCCCATACACTACCCAAACACCACTGCACTACCCTAAAACATGACCCCTACACTACACAAACACCACTGCACTACCCTAAACCCTAAAACACTACCCCCAGCACGACCCCCTACACTACACAAGCACCACTGCACTACCCTAAACCCTAAAACACTACCCCCAGCACGACCCCCTACACTGCCCGAACACCACTGCACTGCCCTAATCCCTGAAACACCAGCCCCTGCACGACCCCCTACACTGCCTGAACACCACTGCACTGCCCTAAACCCTGAAACACCAACCCTAGCATGACCCCCTACACTGCCCGAACACCACTGCACTGCCCTAAACCCTGAAACACCACCCCTTCAGGACCCCCTACACTGCCCGAACACCACTGCTCTGCCCTAAACCCTGAAACCCCACCCCCAGCATGCCCCCTACACTGCCCGAACACCACTGCACTGCCCTAAACCCTGAAACACTACCCCCAGCAAGACCTCCTACACTGCCCGAACACCACTGCACTGCCCTAAACCCTGAAACATCACCCCCAGCAAGACCCCCTACACTGCCCGAACACCACTGCCCTAAACCCTGAAACACCACCCCCAGCACGACCCCCTACACTGCCCGAACACCACTGCACTGCACTGCCCTAAACCCTGAAACAACACCCCCAGCATGACCCCCTACACTGCCCGAACACCACTGCACTGCCCTAAACCCTGAAACACCACCCCCTGCACGACCCCCTACACTGCCCGAACACTACTGCACTGCCCTAAACCCTGAAACACCATCCCCAGCACGACCCCCTACACTGCATGAATACCACTGCACTGCCCTAAACCCTGAAACACTACCCCCAGCAAGACCCCCTACACAGCCCGAACACCACTGCACTGCCCTAAACCCTGAAACATCACCCCCAGCAAGACCCCCTACACTGCCCGAACACCACTGCCCTAAACCCTGAAACACCACCCCCAGCAAGACCCCCTACACTGCCCGAACACCACTGCACTGCCCTAAACCCTGAAACACCAGCCCCAGCATGACCCCTACACTGCCCGAACACCACTGCACTGCCCTAAACCCTGAAACACCACCCCTGCACGACCCCCTACACTGCCCGAACACCACTGCACTGCCCTAAACCCTGAAACACCACCTCAGCACGACCCCTACACTGCCCGAACACCACTGCACTGCCCTAAACCCTGAAACACCACCCCCTGCACGATCCCCTACACTGCCCGAACACTACTGCACTGCCCTAAACCCTGAAACACCACCCCCAGCACGACCCCCTACACTGCACGAACACCACTGCACTGCCCTAAACCCCTAAACACTACCCCCAGCAAGACCCCCTACACTGCCCAAACACCACTGCACTGCCCTAAACCCTGAAACATCACCCCCAGCAAGACCCCCTACACTGCCCGAACACCACTGCCCTAAACCCTGAAACACCACCCCCAGCAAGACCCCCTACACTGCCCGAACATCACTGCACTGCCCTAAACCCTGAAACACCACCCCCAGCATGACTCCCTACACTGCCCTAACACAACTGCACTGCCCTAAACCCTGAAACACCACCCCCAGCACGACCCCCTACACTGCCCGAACACCACTGCACTGCCCTAAACCATGAAACACCAGCCCCAGCACGACCCCCTACACTGCCCGAACACCACTGCACTGCCCTAAACCCTGAAACACCACCCCCAGCACGACCCCCTACACTGCCCGAACACCACTGCACTGTACTAAAGCCTGAAACACCACCCCCAGCAAGACCACCTACACTGGCCGAACACAACTGCACTGCCCTAAACCCTGAAACACCACCCCCTGCACGACCCCCTACACTGCCCGAACACCACTGCACTGCCCTAAACCCTGAAACACCACCCCCTGCACGACCCCCTACACTGCCCGAACACCACTGCACTGCCCTAAACCCTGAAACACCACCCCTCAGCACGACACCCTACACTGCCCGAACACCACTGCACTGCCCTAAACCCTGAAACACCACCCCCAGCACGACCTCCTACACTGCCCGAACACCACTGCACTGCCCTAAACCCTGAAACACCACCCCCTGCACGACCTCCTACACTGCCGGAACACCACTGCACTGCCCTAAACCCTGAAACACCACGCACAGCACGACCCCCTACACTGCCCGAACACCACTGCCCTAAACCCTGAAACATCAACCCCAGCAAGACCCCCTACACTGCCTGAACACCACTGCCCTAAACCCTGAAACACCACCCCTACACTGCACGAACACCACTGCACTGCCCTAAACCCTGAAACACCACCTCCAGCAAAACCCCTACACTGCCTGAACACCCTTGCTCTGCCCTAAATCCTGAAACACTAGCCCCAGCACGACCCCCTACACTGCCCGAACACCACTGCACTGCCCTAAACCCTGAAACACCACCCCCAGCACGACCCCCTACACTGCCCGAACACCACTGCACTGCCCTAAACCCTAAAACACTACCCCCAGCATGACCCCTACACTACACAAGCACCACTGCACTACCCTAAACCCTAAAACACTACCCCCAGCACGACCCCCTACACTACACAAACACCACTGCACTACCTTAAACCCTAAAACACAACCCCCAGCACGACCCCCTACACTACCCAAACACCACTGCACTAACCTAAATCCTAAAACACTACCCCCAGCACGACCCCATACACTACCCAAACACCACTGCACTACCCTAAAACATGACCCCTACACTACACAAACACCACTGCACTACCCTAAACCCTAAAACACTACCCCCAGCACGACCCCCTACACTACACAAGCACCACTGCACTACCCTAAACCCTAAAACACTACCCCCAGCACGACCCCCTACACTGCCCGAACACCACTGCACTGCCCTAATCCCTGAAACACCAGCCCCTGCACGACCCCCTACACTGCCTGAACACCACTGCACTGCCCTAAACCCTGAAACACCAACCCTAGCATGACCCCCTACACTGCCCGAACACCACTGCACTGCCCTAAACCCTGAAACACCACCCCTTCAGGACCCCCTACACTGCCCGAACACCACTGCTCTGCCCTAAACCCTGAAACCCCACCCCCAGCATGCCCCCTACACTGCCCGAACACCACTGCACTGCCCTAAACCCTGAAACACTACCCCCAGCAAGACCTCCTACACTGCCCGAACACCACTGCACTGCCCTAAACCCTGAAACATCACCCCCAGCAAGACCCCCTACACTGCCCGAACACCACTGCCCTAAACCCTGAAACACCACCCCCAGCACGACCCCCTACACTGCCCGAACACCACTGCACTGCACTGCCCTAAACCCTGAAACAACACCCCCAGCATGACCCCCTACACTGCCCGAACACCACTGCACTGCCCTAAACCCTGAAACACCACCCCCTGCACGACCCCCTACACTGCCCGAACACTACTGCACTGCCCTAAACCCTGAAACACCATCCCCAGCACGACCCCCTACACTGCATGAATACCACTGCACTGCCCTAAACCCTGAAACACTACCCCCAGCAAGACCCCCTACACAGCCCGAACACCACTGCACTGCCCTAAACCCTGAAACACCAGCCCCAGCATGACCCCTACACTGCCCGAACACCACTGCACTGCCCTAAACCCTGAAACACCACCCCCTGCACGACCCCTACACTGCCCGAACACCACTGCACTGCCCTAAACCCTGAAACACCACCTCAGCACGACCCCCTACACTGCCCGAATACCACTGCACTGCCCTAAACCCTGAAACACCACCCCCTGCACGATCCCCTACACTGCCCTAACACTACTGCACTGCCCTAAACCCTGAAACACCACCCCCAGCACGACCCCCTACACTGCACGAACACCACTGCACTGCCCTAAACCCCTAAACACTACCCCCAGCAAGACCCCCTACACTGCCCAAACACCACTGCACTGCCCTAAACCCTGAAACATCACCCCCAGCAAGACCCCCTACACTGCCCGAACACCACTGCCCTAAACCCTGAAACACCACCCCCAGCAAGACCCCCTACACTGCCCGAACATCACTGCACTGCCCTAAACCCTGAAACACCACCCCCAGCATGACCCCCTACACTGCCCGAACACAACTGCACTGCCCTAAACCCTGAAACACCACCCCCAGCACGACCCCCTACACTGCCCGAACACCACTGCACTGCCCTAAACCATGAAACACCAGCCCCAGCACGACCCCCTACACTGCCCGAACACCACTGCACTGCCCTAAACCCTGAAACACCACCCCCAGCACGACCCCCTACACTGCCCGAACACCACTGCACTGTACTAAAGCCTGAAACACCACCCCCAGCAAGACCACCTACACTGGCCGAACACAACTGCACTGCCCTAAACCCTGAAACACCACCCCCTGCACGACCCCCTACACTGCCCGAACACCACTGCACTGCCCTAAACCCTGAAACACCACCCCCTGCACGACCCCCTACACTGCCCGAACACCACTGCACTGCCCTAAACCCTGAAACACCACCCCTCAGCACGACACCCTACACTGCCCGAACACCACTGCACTGCCCTAAACCCTGAAACACCACCCCCAGCACGACCTCCTACACTGCCCGAACACCACTGCACTGCCCTAAACCCTGAAACACCACCCCTGCACGACCTCCTACACTGCCGGAACACCACTGCACTGCCCTAAACCCTGAAACACCACGCACAGCACGACCCCCTACACTGCCCGAACACCACTGCCCTAAACCCTGAAACATCAACCCCAGCAAGACCCCTACACTGCCTGAACACCACTGCCCTAAACCCTGAAACACCACCCCTACACTGCACGAACACCACTGCACTGCCCTAAACCCTGAAACACCACCTCCAGCAAAACCCCTACACTGCCTGAACACCCTTGCTCTGCCCTAAATCCTGAAACACTAGCCCCAGCACGACCCCCTACACTGCCCGAACACCACTGCACTGCCCTAAACCCTGAAACACCACCCCCAGCACGACCCCCTACACTGCCCGAACACCACTGCACTGCCCTAAACCCTGAAACACCAGCCCCAGCAAGACCCCCTACACTGCCCGAACACCACTGCACTGCCCTAGACTCTGGAACACCAGCCCCAGCAAGACCCCCTACACTGCCCGAACACCACTGCACTGCCCTAAACCCTGAAACACCAGCCCCAGCATGACCCCCTACACTGCCCGAACACCACTGCACTGCCCTAAACCCTGAAACACCAGCCCCAGCACGACCACCTACACTGCCCGAACACCACTGCACTGCCCTAAACCCTGAAACACCAGCCCCAGCACAACCCCTACACTGCCCGAACACCACTGCACTGCCCTGAACCCTGAAACACCAGCCCCAGCACGACCCCCTACACTGCCCGAACACCACTGCACTGCCCTAAACCCTGAAACACCACCCCCTGCATGACCCCCTACACTGCCCGAACACCACTGCACTGCCCTAAACCCTGAAACACCACCCCCTGCACCACCCCCTACACTGCCCGAACACCACTGCACTGCCCTAAACCCTGAAACACCACCCCTGCACCGCCCCTACACTGCCCGAACACCACTGCACTGCTCTAAACCCTGAAACACCACCCCCAGCACGTCCCCCTTTACTGCTCGAACTCCACTGCACTGCCCCAAACCCTGAAACACCACCCCCAGCACGACCCCCTACACTGCCCAAACACCACTGCCCTAAACCCTGAAACACCACCCCTGCACGACCCCCTACACTGCCCGAACACCACTGCACTGCCCTAAACCCTGAAACACCACCCCCAGCACGACCCCCTACACTGCCTGAACACCACTGCACTGCCCTAAACCCTAAAACACCACCCCCAGCATTACCCCCTATACTGCCCAAACACCACTGCACTGCCCTAAACCCTAGAACACTACCCCCAGCATGACCCCCTACACTACCCGAACACCACTGCACTACCCTAAACCCTAAAATACTACCCCCAGCACAACCCCCTACACTACCCGAACACGACTGCACTGCCCTAAACCCTCAAACACTCCCCCAGCACGACCACCTACACTACCCGAACACCACTGCACTGCCCTAAACCCTAAAACACTCCCCCAGCACGACCCCCTACACTACCCAAACACCACTGCACTGCCCTAAACCCTAAAACACTACCCCCGCATGACCCCTACACTACCCAAACACCAATGCACTACCCTAATCCCTAAAACACTACCCCCGCATGACCCCTACACTACCCAAACCCTAAAACATTACCCCCGCACTACTCCCTACACTACCCAAAGACCACTGCACTACCCTAAACCCTAAAACACGACCTCCTACACTACACAAAGACCACTGCACTACCCTAAACCCTAAAACACTACCCCCTACACTACACAAACACCACTGCACTACCCTAAACCCTAAAAAACTACCCCCAGCACGAACCACTACACTACACAAACACCACTGCACTACCCTAAACCCCCAAAAACTACCCCCAGCAGTACCCCTACACTACCCAAACACAACTGCACTACCCTAAACCCTAAAACACTACCCCCACCAGTACCCCCTACATTACCCAAACACCACTGCACTACCCTAAATCACTACCCCCAGCACGACCCCCTACACTACCCAAACACCACTGCACTACCCTAAAACACTACCCCCAGCACGACCCCCTACACTACCCAAACACCACTGCACTACCCTAAACCCTAAAAAACTACCCCCAGCAGTACCCCTACACTACCCAAACACCACTGCACTACCCTAAACCCTAAAACACTACCCCCAGCAGTACCCCCTACATTACCCAAACACCACTGCCCTAAATCACTACCCCCAGCATGACCCCCTACACTACCCAAACACCACTGCACTACCCTAAAACACTACCCCCAGCACGACCCCCTACACTACCCAAACACCACTGCACTACCCTAAACCCTAAAACACTCCCCCAGCACGACTCCCTACACTACCCAAACACCACTGCACTACCCTAAACCCTAAATCTACCCCAGCATGACCCCCTACACTACACAAACACCACTGCACTACCCTAAACCCTAAAACACTACCCCCAGCACGACCCTCTTCACTATCTAAACACAACTGCACAATTTGTTACAGGCGTTGCAACGCAGGCCTGTGGTGCTTACTGGAAGTACCTAGTGGGCTAGTTGGACCCCAGGGACCCTCAGGATTCAAGGTGACCTAATCCCCCAACTTAAAACGCACCACGGGGCGCGTTTGCACAGTGGTGAAGGGAGGGCGGGGCCTCAGGTGACATGTGCGCAAACACGCCCTGTGGTGCATTTTAAGTTGGGGAATTAATTCCCTTTGAATCCTGAGGGACCCTGGAGGCCAACTAGCCCACCAGGTACCTTCAGTAAGCACAACAGAGTTGCGTTGCAGAGAGGTGAAAAAGGTGCGTGGCCTCGGAACGCCTCTCTGCAACTCAGCTCGTGGTCCTAACTGTAGGTACCTGGGGGGCTAGTTGGGCCCCAGGGACCCTCAGAATTCAAGGGGACTTAATTCTGCAACTTAAAACGCGCCACGGGTGCGTTTGCACACATGTCACCTCAGGCCCCCCCTCCCTTCACCACTGTGCAAACGCGCCCTGTAGCGCGTTTTAAGAGGTAGTTTTAATCCCCCTGCCCTATTATGTACTAGGGACTTGCAGAGGAGGTCATGCTAATCACAGGGGTACCCCAACGCATAGTGTTCCCTAGTGTATGTAGGTGTTTTCACTGACCATGTCATGAGTGATGTAATATGTGACGACATCAGCAGTGCATTGCGGGGGCGCGAGTTATAGTTAGCAGAACTAACTATAACGGGGGAATTTCTATGGTTTTGTATGAGTGAAATGTCCAACTAACTATAACTGTCCCTAAAACCTATGGTTTTTTCAGTGAATTTCAAAGGTTTTTTTAAATGCTAATTTCTAACTATAACGTGTCTGAAACCTATGGTTTTTTCAGTGAATATATATATATATATATATATATGTTTCCATGTCGATCCCAGAAAGATTTGACGCTCTTTCAGATTTCATGGTGGTGCGTTCTTACCAGCAGGGTCGCACTGGTCAGTATTTCTCCTGGTTTTGTCACCATACGGCGGAAAAGATTTAGATGCACTATCGGAGTAGATTTGATCCGCTTTCTTTATTTAAATCAGAGTATAATGCTCAACGCATTTTGTTCCCCATGGACTTTGATCATGGGGTAAAATCATTCAGTCCAGCACCTCTGTTTATTCTCCTCTTTGCGAAATCGTCAATTCTGTGTTTTCCCTAGCAGTTTGGGAAATTAAGTTCATTTAATCTTCAGTGGGGGGATTTTTTAAACTGTTCATCGTGCTCTGTGCAAATAGCAAACAAAAGGTGCTAAAGTGATTAAAGTGCTAGTGCAATATATACTTATTCTTGCGAGAGGAATTATTGCGGGAGGTATTTGAGTTGACTTGAAGATACATCACATCTGCATTGTCGTCATAAAACTTTGACCTTATGTTTCATGTTGCGCACACACATGCCCTTGGGGAACATGGGTGCACATCACTATTTCAGGGGTGCAACAGGGTGTCATTTTGACACCCTTGCACCCTTGAAATTGCATGCGCAATTTGCGAGTTCCTATTGGTACTCGCAAATTGCGCATGCAATCTCCCATTCATTCCTATGGGCCTGTAGGCCCATAGGAATGAATGGGAAGCCATTCCTTAATTGCGACTCGCAATTTGCGAGTCGCAATTAAGGAATTTGTAGGAATCGCTATTTTCTCAGCGATTACTACATGCATAAGCATTTGGGCTTCCTTATTAGCGAATCCTTATTTTTCGCTAATAAGGAATCGCAAATGGCATGTTTGATGCATGTGCCTGTTTGTGCATATGTTTAGGTTTGCAAGTGAGTCCACATTGTTAACCAATAACGCGCTATCCTTTTTCCTGGAGAAATTTCGATGGTAATGTTCCCCTATTTACGAAGGACCCACAAAAAGATGTCTTTGCCTACCACACGAATCCTCGCATGTGCTGAGCTGAAATAATAAGAAGGAATGAATCATGGTTTTGCCTATTCATTCCACCAATACAAATTCCAATTTGGAGTGCTTTTCTTTTTGAGCTGAGGTAGGATAAACTGGTGAGTCAGGGAGTTACTCTTTTTAGAGGCAACCATACACATCATTTCAGAGTCCAATGTTTGCCTTCATGGCAATATCTCAATCAGAGTACACACAAATGAAAGTCAGGCATTCTGAAGCAGTAACCTTGGCATCGTTTTTATGTCTCTGTTACTTTATTCTACAGTTAATTGTGTTGATAAGGAACATTTTCTTTTGTCTCTTTTTTCATTCTCTGCCTGCTTCAACCTTTGATTGCAGCCAAGGACTTCGAGTGCATCATTCATGCACTCACGTCATCAAGGTTAAAAGATTCGACAGGACTGTAACTGTAGCTTACGTCATTGCTCTTATTTATGGGCTCCAGCGTACTGCAGCAGCAATGAGACACAGTCTTGTTAAACAGCATGCAAGTATTGTGCATTCTGTAAGGAACTCCTGTCAATGTCAAGGTTATTGTCGTGATTTTCAGGACACTTAAAAATCTGAGTGCTGCGTTTCAAATGCACCCAAAGAGCTGACATCGTTGCTCAGAACTGTGTGTTCTACGCCTAGGATTGAGTCTTCTTTGCAACACTCAGTGGCAGGCTCACTCTTATTGAATGAACGCTATGTGACTGATAGCTTAGCACTATCCTGCTTGATTTTTACAAATATCTGAAAACAGGGCCCTGCTGTAATGCGAATAGTAGTTGTAGAGAGCAAGATGCATTTAAGAGAGAGGAATCAAACGTGGAGAAATGTATGAATAAATCCAGAAGTTTATTCTCAGAAAAGAGACCCACAACTGCCCTCAGCGATGCAGCGGCTGCGAATAAAGCATTCTAGAGGACACAAAGCCAATGACAATCCCAAGATTCCAAACACCCAACCAATACATAACATTAAAGCATTATACAACATCTCCCTTCCATATAAACAAACAAGCTTGATACCAATAACAAATTAATGAACTAATAAATAGAAACACTTTCAACAGCGGCAGCTTCTTCGCTATGGCGGAGGAGCGTCGCCACGCTAAAAACGGCAGGAAAGGAAAAATAAAATGATACTCGTTTTATTTCTCCTTTCCTGCAGAGTCTTGGGGGTGGGGTCTGGGGGTGACAGCACAGAGGGGAGTGGTAGTGCACTTCCCTCACTGCGCATGACTGTTCGGCCGGCCTTCTCAGGCCGACCAAACAGTCATGGGCAGTGAAGCTGTCTCCAACTCCAGCTGCATTGCTGGGGTTGGAGAGAGCAATAATCAAGGGTGCTTAGGCCAATCCTGAAGCTGCTCTCAAGTAAGAGCAGCTTCAGGATTGGCCGCAGGGCATTCTGGGAGCCTGTGCCGAAGAAGAGGAGCAGAGGAGAGCGGCCCGCAACACGGCCAGCTGAAGATAAGTCATTTTTATTCTTATTTTTTTATTTTGCCACACTCCCTTCATGACCCCTATGCCCCCTCTCAACCCCCTCACCCACCCGGCCACCCCACAACACATCACAAACACCAGCCACTACTGACTTTAACTACAGAGCCTAATAAGTAAAAGAAAAGAAAATAATAAAAAAGTCAAACTTATCCTGATCAAAACATAATATGTAATATAACCCTAACGAGTAACATAACTCCATTAACACCCAAATACCCATACCCACTCTATCCTAAAATTCCTTTGCCACCCAAAAACCTATACCCAGCGTGAACCCTAAAAATGACCTTGCTACCCATAATCCTTAACCCACAATAAACCTTAAAAATTCCCTTGGCACCCAAAAATCCAAAAGAAAAAACCATTGCCACTCAAAACCCCTTACCCACCCTAAACCCTAAAAACTCCCTCGTCAATGATAAAACCAACACCCACCCTGACAGAATTAATTAGTCACTTGGGACGTGTAGAAACTAGCAACCAGGATTGAACAAATTCAAAACTTACTGGCAATTCCTGTCTCCGAGAACAAAACATTAACCCCTCAAGGTCAAAAACAGGAGAGGATTGAATTGGAATCAACTCATGCAGACAGTGCTAGCACATTAAACGAACGGAGAACAGTTTTAAAGCTCAAGATGGGAGTAACTAGAAATTGCTAAGAGGAATACAGTTAACCAGTTACTGTGGAAGTGTTACACCAACAACTGAGACCTTACCAATTCCAAACTAATCGGCCACCATCATTGTAGACAACAAATATTATTAACCCCTCACACCCAGATATAGAAACAGGGGAATTGCAATAATCAGTGCCAGCTTATCAAATTCAAGCCTACAAAGAACATTTGAAAAATAAGATCACCTAAACAAATAAAAATCATGGAACAAAGGGCAGCAAAACGACTACAAGAAGCGGAGACTCTATTCACTAAAGAAGGTAGAATTACGAGGCCTGGCCAAGCAGGACAGAGAAAAAGGAAAAGAACAGGATCTGAATGTCAAAAGTCTATTCTCACAATTGGAACGCCAGCTGAGGAAAGAAATCTCCAAAAGCTGGGCGATTATAACAATGGAAAAATATATCGAACTGGGTAGAGTACCACGAGGATTGAGAATTTTCACTCTCCCAAACCACCCTGACACAAGACCGGAAATGCTTGAGGAGTGGGGTAACAACAATATGCAGTGCTCCAAAAATATGATGCTAATAATAACCAACTTCAGCAATAGAATCGGACAATACAATAAGTGAATCAGATCCAGACACCAGCGAAGGGGAACAAAGCACATATAGAATTCCCAAAACCTCATTTTTAGAGGAAATGAAGTTGCTATACATAGACCAATGACCGTGAACAAACAGGGGCAGAGGCAGAGGGAGAGGACGTGGACGAGGACAATCAAAGACAAGATCCACAAGACATACACGCAATGAAAATGCAGAAGAGGAGGGGGCAAAAAGAGACAAATACCCTCTCCGCAATCGACAGACGAAATAAATAAACAAAATAAGGACAATTTAATTATAAATCTGTCAAAACTGAAGCTAAGTAATGATCAAACAACTCTCCTTAACAAAGGCCTGACATTTTGTCCGGAACAACATCATGACTATACTGAAATAAAAATTGACATATACAAATTTATAACGAAACTAAAACTGGCCAAAGTCTTTGCCAAAAGCAAGAATCAACAACAAAAACTACAACTGTGAAACATCCAGAGACAAACCTAACCATTGAACAAATACCTGATGTAGTAACCTCATATGAACTAATGATGGATCTAGAGGATAATCAGATAACTACGAGCCAAGTACTTGACAGGTTGGAACTAAGACACTTGTGGACATCCAACAACCAAGTTAAGCAGTAAATCCAAGTTCTGTCCTAACATACCACCAGGGAACAGAATAGATACATATCATGACCTTGTAATATCTGATCTGGAAAAACTAAAAAATACCAATCTCAACATAAAGGAAAATCTAGACTAAAGGGGAACGAGCGGCCCTGAAAGAATTAATGAATTGTGACACAATCGAAATAAAACCAGCCGATAAGGGTGGTAACATTGTTATAATGGAAAAAACTCAATATACCAAAGAGTCCAACAGACAGTTAAATGATACCAGTAAATATACAAAACTATATGTCAATCCCATCAATGATCTAACAATGAATCACCAACAAAGAATCAAAAAATGGAGAGAGCAAGGTATTATCAGTGAGGAGGAAGCCGGCTATCTAACAGTAGGCAATCCAATAATCCCCACAATTTACTTTTTGCCTAAGGTACACAAAACGTTGATAAATCCACCTGGCAGACCAATCATCTCTAGCTGTGGCTAATTATATGAGAACCTATCAATATACATAGACAGTATTCTGGCACCCATGGTAACAACACTCAACTCCTACTTAAACGACACAGGGGATTTCCTAAAACATCTGGCCAACATCACATGGCACAATGATCTACTATTGGTAACGATCGATGTAGTGTCATTGCACACATCAATAAGCCATGAGGTGGGCCTAGCCACCATGAAATACTTTCTAGCACAACGCAATGTTCAATACTTGGAACAGTCAGAAGCCATACTAGAGATGACAGATCTGTGCCTACGGAATAACACCTTTCTGTTTGATAAACAAATGTACCTGCAGACCTGCGGGTCCACAATGGGGGTTTCCTTCCCCCCTAGCTATGCAAACCTTACCATGGGATGGTGGGAGAAGACGATAGCTTGGGAGAAGGCAACAAAAGATACATTGACAAAATCCATCTCTGGCTACAGTTCATCGACGACTTGTTCATAATTTGGAATGGAACAACAAATGAATTTCAAGAATATTTCTCTATCCTGAATCAAAAACAATGTTGGATTATCCTTCACTCACAATATTAGTGACAAAGAAGTGCAGTTCCTAGATCTTATGGTCTATATTGAAGACAATCACATCAAAACCACTGCATATAGAAAACCTACAGCAACCAACAGCATCCTACATGGAACCAGCTTCCATCCCTGTGCCCTAAAGAAGAGCATACCATATGGGGAATTTTTAAGGATGCGTAGGAACTGCACCGATGACAATGTCTTTAAAGAAAAATCGAACAAAACTATCAAAAAATTCAAACAAAGAGGCTATGGTAAACAAGACATTGAAGAAGGAAGAAAAAGAATGAAGAACCTAACACAGCAAGAAACACAAATCAACAAACAGAGTAAAAGGAAAAATGAAGAAACCGACAAGAAAATAAGATTCATAATGACTTACAACAAAGAGCACAACATGATCAGGAAAATTATGAACAAGTATTGGAACATCATAAGGAAAGATCCAGACATTGGAAATGATCTGAGTGAGAATCGTCGACATTTCCTTTAGAAAGGCTCCATCGCTAAAAGATAAATTGACTCGCAGCCACTTCACAAGAACTCAAAAACAAACGTGGCTACCAGACCACCAAGGAGGATTTACAAAATGTGACAAATGCAAAGCTTGCAAAATTGGGAGAAACGTAAAGCACCTCCTTGACCACAGAAAAAAACCATTTACTATCATGCACAGAATCACATGTGAAACCAACTATGTAGTGTACATGATAACATGTGATTGTGGCAAACAATATATCGGAAGTACCATCTGCCCTTTGAGGAAACGGATATTGGAGCACATCAGAGCAATAACTAACGGCAATACCAACTACGCAATGACGAAACATTTTGAAACCCATGAGAACTATACCTCAAAAACATGAAATACAGTGGAATAGCACATGTCCCAATTCATGAAAGAGGAGGAGACAGAACACTGAAATTAAGATGATTGGAATTAAAACTAATCATCAAATTCAGAACAAAACAACCAATGGGTCTGAATGCAGAGGAAGACCTGTTTGTCCATTTATAAAGTTTGAAAACAGAGGGTTGGTCACTCAAAACCTGCAACATATACAAACTCAAGAATCAAACAAACACACTGATCGGGGATAAATAAACCGCCAAAGCAGAATGAAAGCATCTAAGAGGATGAGAAAGCCACTTAGGTGAGACATACATCTGGAACTTATCTCTTGGACATTAAAAGTCACTTCCATTGGACTATCCTAGGAAGGACAAACCAACGAGTATACTAATACAGTACCCTGGTCCGTACAACACTGCAGAAAGTCACTGAGACTGTGTAGCTGTATAGAGAAGAACCAGTTAAAATCCTGAACTTCAATCAAAATATATATATAACAAAATATATATACAAAAGAACACATATATATATATATTTATATCAATATATATATTCACTGAAAAATCCAAAGGTTGCAGGAACGTTATAGTTAGGTTCAGATTTCATTCAAACAAAACCACAGAAATTCATCAGTTATAGTTACCTGAGCTAACAATAACTTACGCAACCGCTATGCCCCTGCTTATGACCACACATATTACATCACTCATGACATGATCAGTGATATCACTGTTGATATCACTGATGACATCTCAAATGACATCACTGATAGAATCATCCATTGATTGTGAGTGTTTTCTAAATGTTTCTGAGTGTTAAACATACATACTAAGGTATCACAACAGTTACATTAATTTACTTTGTGTACTACAGATGAGTAATTCTATTTTGAAACACAGATTACGTGAGTGTCTGTGTAACTCTGTATCTCTGTGTTTGAGTGGGTGTGTGTGTGTCTGTATGGGTAAATAAGTGGGTGTGTGAGTAGCTGTATGGGTGAGTAAGTGGCTGTGTGAGTGCCTGTATGGGTGAGTGAGTGGATGTGTAAGCAGTGTATGGATGAGTGAGTGGGTATGTGAGAGAGTGTATTGATGAGTGAGTGGTTGTGTGCGTTTTTAATGGGTGAGCGAGTGGCTGTGTCTGTGGCTGTATGAGTATGTGAGCAGCTGTGTGAGTGGCTGTATGGGTGAGTGACTGGCTGTGTAAGTGGCTGTAAATGATGAATGATAGGGTGCATGAGTGGCTATATGGGTGAGTGAACGGATGTGTGAGTGGCTGTAAATGCTGAATGAGGCTGTGCATGAGTAGCTGTATGGGTGAGTAAGCAGGTGCATGAGGGTCTGTATGGATGAGTGTGCAGAATTAATCTAGCTTCTAATCTTCTTAATGTTTGTTCTCTTTTGCCTCCCCTTTGTTGTTTAGGTACATGGATAAGCCCACTATATGTCAGTTTGGTTTCATTCCTTTGATGCTCTTTTTTAAAATGTTTGGGCACTGAGCATGTGACATTTGCATTATGTATTGCCTTCATATGCTATAACATTATCTTATGCAGTGGGAAAGTGGTACTTCCTATGCATTTTCTAGAGCACAGACATGTCAGCATGTATATCACAAAGCTTGCAGGTAATCCTTTGCTTTATATCAATCTTTTGCCTACAGGATGTGTTGTACTCAGTGTGATTCTCTCTCTGTCTGCATGCCTTGCAGCTTTTACATTTAAAAAATGCATATGTTTGGGTTGGGGGGACTCACAGACCCTCCCAGGCCTCGGAGACTACCACGTCCCCGGGGCCAAACTCTAAAATGGGATTGGGCCACGTGGCCCCCCTCCTGGAGCCCTAGATGGCCCTGGGGACCACCACCCCCAGGGCAGGCTCCAGCAATGTCCTGGGGTGCCCACCCCTGGGACATTGCAGTGCTATGCTGGTGCTCCCACCAAGCCATAGCAAACAAGTGCTCTGCTTTCAACAAGTGAGAACAGAAAATGCTCTCGCTTGCTGAAAGTGGAGCATGTCTGTTTCCCTACTCACTGTCAAGCGAGCAGGGAAACAGACATTGCTTTAAGATCCAGGGAGCTGCAGGGCCAACAGCTACCTGGGTCTCAAAGCAATGCTGGCCCCCATAGGAGGTGGGTAGCAGGCAGGGACTGTGGGGCCCTCCAGGCTCTCCCCGCGATTCCCAACAAAGTGACTTGGTCCCGGGGATGGGGTCCCATTGGCTAAAATCGGCCTCAGGAGGGGGGCTGTGCCCCCCCTTTAAAAAAAAAAATGTGGGCAGGCCCCAGGGAATGGGATCCCGGGGGCCTGGGCCCCTGGGGCTGAATATAGCCCGGAAGGGGGGCCAAGTGGCCCCCTCCATTTCGATTATAAATAAAATAAATAAAGGCCTCTCAGCACACTGCTGGTGGGGGGATGAGGTCTCCTTGCCTCCTGAGGGCCTCAGGACTAAAGTGGAGGAGGTGCGTTTGCAGAGTGGTGGAGAAAGGGGGGGTGGCCTCGGACAACCTCTCAGCAATCTACATGTGTGGGTCTTACTGGAGGTAACGGGAGGGCTAGTTGGCCCCCAAGGACCCTCAAGAGCCAAGGGGACTTCATCCCCCAACTAGTAGTGTGCCAGGAGGTGTGTTTGCAGTGTGGTGGAGAAAGAGGGCATGGCCACCAAAAACCTCTCAGCAAACCCACTGTGAGGGACTTGCTGGATGTGACAGGAGGGGTAGTTGGCCCGAAGGACTCTCAATAGCCAAGGGGACTTCATCCCCCTACTAGTAGTGCACCAGGAGGCATGTTTGCAGAGTGGTGGAGAAAGGGGGCATGGCCTCCTATCAGGTCTCAGCAGTACTGCTGTGTGGGACTTACTAGAGGTAATAGGAGGGGTAGTTGGCCCCCAATTACATCCTTGGGGGCCAACTACCCCTTCTGTTATTGCCAATAAGTCCCACACAGCAGTATTGCTGTGACCTGATAGGAGGCCATGCCCCCTTTCTCCACCACTCTGCAAACGTGGCTCGTGGTGCACTACTGGTTGGGGATGAAGTCCACTTTTCTCCTGAGGGACCTTGGGGGCCAAGAAGGACTCTCAATAGCCAAGGGGACTTCATCCCCCTACTAGTAGTGCACCAGGAGGCATGTTTGCAGAGTGGTGGAGAAAGGGGGCATGTCCTCCTATCAGGTCTCAGCAGTACTGCTGTGTGGGACTTACTAGAGGTAATAGGAGGGGTAGTTGGCCCCCAATTACATCCTTGGGGGCCAACTACCCCTTCTGTCATTGCCAATAAGTCCCACACAGCAGTATTGCTGTGACCTGATAGGAGGCCATGCCCCCTTTCTCCACCACTCTGCAAACGTGGCTCGTGGTGCACTACTGGTTGGGGATGAAGTCCACTTTTCTCCTGAGGGACCTTGGGGGCCAAGAAGCACTCCTGGTACCTCCTGTAAGTCCTATACAGCGGGATTCCTGAGAGCTGGTCAGAGGCCCAGCCCCCTTTCTCCACCAACCTGCAAACTTGAAATGGTCAGTGACATCACTGATGACATCATCCACAGAATTTCTGACGCACCCACTCATACCACAATATAACCTTTCATACACTAACTCCAACTTCCACACTACCCATCTCAATACCATTGACACACCCATACCAGTACTTACACACCCACTCACTGATTCATAGCTCTATACACACATATGCTCAGTGACCCATACAGCCACTCATACACCAACTCACTCACTAATACAGCCACTCATACATCCACTCATATACCCATACAGCCACTCACGCACTGGCAGTCACCCATAGAGTTACTCACACACCTACTCACCCATAGAGTCAATCACACAGCTACTCACCCATAGAGTCAATCACACAGCCACTTACTTACCTATACAGTTATACACACACCTATTCACTTATTCATGCAGATACTAACACATACTCACTCACCTATACAGCCACACATACAGTCACCCTTATACTCCAACACTCACCTATACTGCCTTTCACATATGCAGTTACTCACCCGTATACAACTTTTTTATTTATTTTTATTTTTAAAGTTTTATATAGCGCGAACCAGACCCCAGAGGGTATCAGAGCGCTTTACATTTAGGATCGTTGCGTTACAGGTTACATCAGTTACAAAAGCATAGTACGGTACAATAAACAAAAACAATGTTGCGAGAATTCGTAGGTGGGAGGGGAGGAAGGAGCCATAGCAGGGAGACGAGGAGGAACTGTGACCAATGTCCGGCTGGGTAGGTGACGGTTGAGGGGAAACCAGGGCCATTCTCCTCTATAGCTGTCTAGCAGCTCCACCGGGCATCAGCCATGTTGCTCAGGTCTCGGCGTTCAGGGAAACAGTTTTGATTTGATATGATTTGAAACGTTTTATATAGCGCTGGCTAGACCCGGAGGTATCAGAGCGCTTTACCAGGGGAACATTGCGTTACAAGTTACATCAGTTACAAGAACATAGTAAGGTACAGTAAACAAAAACAAGGTTGCGAGAATACGTAGGAGGGAGGGGAGGAAGGAGCCATAGCAGGGAGACGAGGAAGAACTGTGCCCAATGACCGGCTGGGTAGGTGACGGTCGAGGGGAAACCAGGGCCAATCTCCTCAATAGCTGTCTAGCAGCTCCACCGGGCATCAGCCAAGTTGCTCAGGTCTCAGCGATCAGGAAAAACAGTTTAGAATAGATACATAAGCAACAGTCGAGTAGCGGAAGAACATGTCCCCACTAGAGGGCAGAGGTAAAAGAAAAAGGTGGGGGTGTAAAAAACAATCCAGAGAAGGAGCTGGGGGCTGCCATTTAGGCTGCTGAGGAAAGGAAGGCAGAGGCAGCTGCCATTTTAAGGTCAGGCACGTCATGTCCAGGCCTCTGTAGATCCCTGTGTTGGCCATGGTGAAGCCCTGCTCGTGCCTACCTTGGATCAGATGTAGTGGCTGTTAGAGCGGTTGGAGACAGAGACAGTATCATCCCAAGGGGTGCCCCAGCGCCTCAAGCTCCGAGATTGGGCCAGGTCCGCGGGGACCAGCATGGGTCGGGCGCTCACATGCCCGGGCGTCACGGCCCCGCACCCAGGCAGAACAGCAGTCACTCCCGGGTGATCCCGTCGCGAGCCGCCAGGCCACTGTTCCAAGAGTCGGGTCGGGTAGTGAGCAGGGGGGGGTAAAGGACTCACCAGAATAGGTTGCCAGAACTCTGGGCAGGTCCAGAGTGACGAGTTGCGGTCAGCGCCAGAGACCAGAGAGACAACCTGCAACAATCATTGCAATGTCGGATATAACAGGAGGCACAGCCCCCCGCTGGCACCCGGCAGGCGTTGATCCCTCGGAGGCAGAGGGGAAGGGCTCATCAGCAGCGCACTTGTTGCCGGGCTCCGGGCAGGTCCCAGGGGGCACAGGACGCCAGATCGCAGGGCGGGTCCAGCCGCCGAAGATGTAGGTCACGGGGAGAGTCGCTGTGAATGGTGCTGGCGTCCGGGGTCACCCGCCAAAAGAGGGCAGGCACCGATTTGACACATCCATTCACTAACCAGCATAGACATACACATACTCAGTCAACCAAGAGCCCCTCACAAATGCACTCAATAACCCATACAGCCACTGACTCACCCACTCACTCAAACACACCCTCACCCACCCACACAGACACTCATACACCCATACAGGTACACATACAACCAATCAATCACCCATACAGCCACTTGCGTACCCATTCACAAATCCATACAGCCACTTAGACACCAGCTGACGGACCGATACAGACATTCACACAACCTAGTCATTCACCCATACATTCACTGAGACACCTAATCACTTACTTATAAAGTCAGTCAAGCACGCACTGAATCATCCATACAGGCACTCATACACCCACTGATTCACCAATACACCTTGGTATATGTATTTAACACTCACACTTTTTAAAAACACTCACAGTCATTGAATGATGTCATCAGTGATGTCATCAGTGATGTCATTTGAGATGTCATCAGTGGTGTGACTGACCATGTCATGAGTGATATAATATGTGAGGTCATAAGCAGGTATTGCAGGAGCTCAGCTAACTATAACTGCTGAATTTCTCTGGTTTTGTATGAGTGAAACCTGAGCCTAACTATAACATCTCTGTAACCTTTGTTTTTTTCAGTGAAAATATATATATATATATATTTATTTATGTCCAACAGCTCTCTATTTCTCCACAGAAAGCACTCGGACACCCTGGTATGCTGAGAACATATTTTAATCGCAGAAAAACGCCTTGCTCATGCTTCTTGCATTTGAATTTTCGCGTGATTTTATCCAATACCAAACAACAAAAAAGGACTAAACACCCATATTGTGTATAAAACAAAATTACAACATTTGGCGGCTATTTTGGAATGTCCTTTCGGCAACATATTCATATAACAAAGATGTGGTTCGATCTTTAAATATGACATTAGTTCATAGAATATAATACAATATTGTTACTTCATGGTTTTACCCAACTTATAAAAGGAAAAATTCATTGTTTCCAATTACAGAAAATTCATACCTCGACACTCCCATAATTCTCATACCTTTGAGGTAAAATCTTAACCGTTCCATAAAGGTCCCGGATCTGCAAAAACAGTCATTCGAATGCCCGTCTGGTTTCCACATATTGCTTTTCTCATGCTTTCCCGCCCAAGTGGGCATACATGGTAATACAATAACAAAACATCGTATCGCGCAAGCATGCACAGATTAACTAGTGGATTGCTCAATTTCCGCTTCAGTTTTCTCTTTTGATTAAGCACATAAACAGTAATATACTGTAATTTTACATCAATGCTTGATTCTATTTCATCCGTGCACTAGTCATCCTGCCAAAGTGGGCGAATGACCCACAATATATATATGCTGTAACCATGACTGTTTTTCTTCACTTCAATACATACTTAATTGCCCCATTCGAGAATTATTCTCATGAATCAATTTAACCACTGTAACCCTCAGCAACCTCTTGATTAGATTTTCCGAGATTTCACTCTGTTTACGCCAAAGTTGAAAGAAGAAGTGCCCACGCCTAAAACATTAAAAATATTTAAAATCACTGAAAAGCCTGAAAACCACATAAATTTACTGTCATATTACATTTTGTTTTGTTCATTCAATCAAGTGGACCCCAAGTTCCTCACTGGAATTTAAATCATTAGGTGCCAAACTCTCAATGTCAATAATATACCTAGATTCCAATTTTCGCAGTGACAACTCACGATTACCACCTCTGACCCCCATCGTAACAGAATCAATCACCACCATCTCCAATAGTTTCTCATTTAGAAAATGACATTCATGGAAGTGGCGTGCTACTGGGAAGAAGGTATCTTCAAACTGGCACTTGTAGGCTATTATAAATGTTATAAATTTTGGGACAATGGCTGCAGCGTTGGATGCGAAGAGAAAGGAAACCGCAGACAAGTTATTTCTTACCCAAGTGGGCGCAAGTGGAAGTTCCCTGAACCATGGGCCCAGCATTAATAACGAAATCAAAACGCAAACCCTGTATAATCAACTTGAAAAATTGCACAAGAAAGAACTGTTGAAATGGTGGGAGGCAGAGTCACTCCAGAGAAACATCGATGTGGGACGTGTGCCTCGGGGTCTGAGGATATTTACCATCCCCACATTTGAAGAGCCAGACCCCGAGATGTTAGAGGAGGTGCCACTGGAATCAATGGCTTGGCAGTTCGGGCTGGACTGTTCCCATGAGGCACAGGGTCAAGACTGATTTGCATATGGCCAGGTCTAAACTGGGGTGGCATGGTGAGCAAAAGAATGATGGATTTAACCCAGATATTTTGACTGGGGGTGAATGTTTTGATTTGTTCTGCATTCCGTCCATCAATTGTGTGTCTTTCACTTGGGCGGGATAGCGTGAGAAAAACAATATGTGGAACCCAGATGGGCATTCGAATGACTGTTTTTGCAGTTCCGGGACCTTTCTGGAACGGTTAAGATTTTACATCAAAGGTATGGGAGTGTCGAGGTATGAATTTTCTGTAATTGGAAACAATGAATATTTCCTTTTATAAGTTGGGTAAAACCATGAAGTAACAATATTGTATTATATTCTATGAACTAATGTCATATTTAAAGATCGAACCACATCTTTGTTATATGAATATGTTGCCGAAAGGACATTCCAAAATGGCCGCCAAATGTTGTAATTTTGTTTTATACACAATATCGGTGTTTAGTCCTTTTTTGATGTTTGGTATTGGATAAAATCATGCGAAAATTCAAATGCAAGTAGAAGCGTGAGCAAGGCGCAAGCCAAAACGCGTTGTTTTTCTGCAATTAAAATATGTTCTCAGCATACCAGGGTGTCCGAGTGCTTTCTGTGGAGAAATAGAGAGTTGTTGGACAAAAATTTGGGGCCCCCGGTAGCCCTAACTCGGACTGCCCGTGAGTCAGTCGGGCACAATCCTGCAACCGGAGTTGGTGGAGTGGGATATATTTATTTATATATACATTTAAAAAAAAAAAATTCATTGATAAAACCAAAGGTTACAAGAACATTAAGAATATTATAGTTAGGTTCAGATTTTACTCATATAATACCAGTGAAATTCAGCAGTTATAGTTATCTGCGCTAACTATAACTGATGCCCCCACAATGCATTGCTTATGACCTAACAAATTACATCACTCATGACATGGTCAGTGACATCATTGATGACATCTTAAATGAGTCACTCATAACATCACTCATGACATCATCCACAGAATAACTCATACCCCCATAAGCCTCTCATACCATTACTGACATACCCACACAACCATTCCCATACCCATTCACAGACCCATATAACTACTCACACACCCAGTCACTCATCCATAGAGCCACTCATACACCCACTCACTCACTCATACAGCCACTCATACAACCACTCACTCACCAATACAGCTACTCACACACCCAGTCACTCACCCATACAGCCACTCACACAGCTACACACTCAATCATACAGCTACTCATACACTCACTTATTTACCTATATAGCCACTCCCACTCCCACGCACTCACCTATAAAGCTACTCACACACCCACTTATTCACCTCTACAGCCACTCACACACCCACTCCCTTACCCATAAAGCCTCTAAACACAGCCACTCACTCACACATATAACCACTCACACACTCACTTACACACCCACTCAACCAATTACATACCCATTCACACAGCCATACAAGCACTCACATATGCTCCCTCACCCATACAACCATTCACACAGACGCTCACTCTCCAATACAGTCACTCACACACCAACTCACTTAAACAAACACCCACTGAAACAACCACTCACTCACCCATACAGCCACTTACACACACAGTCATTCACTCATACAGCCATTCAGACACCCACTCACTCACCCATACAGCCACTGACACACCCACTCACTCCCCAATACAACTCACACAGTCACTCAATTATGCACACAGATACTCACACACCCACTCATACACTATAACTATAACTGCTGAATTTCTATGGTTTTGTACAAGTGAAATCTGAGCCTAACTATAACATCTATGTAACCTTTGTTTATGTCAGTGAATTTCTATGGTTTTTTAATGTTATTTCCTAACTATAATGTCTCTGTAACCTTTTGTTTTTGAGGAGAATTTCTTAAGGTTTTTTTTAATTTTATTTCCTAACTGTAACCTTTGAGAGTGAGTGTGTGAAAGAGTGCATGTGTGTCTGAGTGGGTGTCTGAGTGAGTGTTGGACTTGGCCCTTTTTGGCAGGTTCACCCCTGAACTTTTTGCCTTGTCTGTAACCTGGTGTTGGTGATTTTAGGCCTCTGAGCACTTTCGCACTGTGGTCCAGTGGAAAGTGCGTGCGCTCTCTGTGTACTTGTGGTGAGATTGCCCTGCCCTCCCATAGGAATGCATGGGGGATAAGTGTGTCCATGGTAATTCCTGGTATGAGAGGTGCAGCATGGTCAAGTCTGGTATGTATGAAATTGTGTGAATAAATGCTGCGCAATGGTGTGCGCAGATTTATTATGACTGGTGTAGAAATGCCACTTTTAGAAGTTGGCATTTATGTGTGCTCTGTGTCTGCCTGCCTGATGTGAATTGCATGTCTTGCTTGTGAGTGACAGGGGCTGGGAGGTGTGTGTGGCTCCAGGAGGGGCAGGGTGAGTCAGCGCAGGGCTGAATGGAGAGATCTCCATGTAGATGGAGGGGAGGAGTTGCACCTGGGTCTGAATAGGGCTGTGCCTTCCCTCCACAATGCTGGCTCCACCTCCTGTGGTGCGTCTGATGTCCCTAGCCTGTCCTGTGAAAAGAAAGAAGGAGTCATGTACACAAAGTGCTCCTGAACCAGTTGTATCTGGTTCCCCCAAACCCTGCACCTTTACACAAAGGAAAATGGTGTATAAAAGAAGGGGCTGTGACCCCATGTGTGTTGTTCTCTTCTTGTTCCTGACTGGGGGGGTGTGCTGCTGCTGGGGCCCAGGAGGAACCGCCATGGGGGCTGACCTCCCTGCTGGAGGGCCCTGTGTGCTGGCCTCCCTGGGCCCAGCATTACCCCCTTCATCTTCCAGGACCTCCAGGACTTTTTGCTGTGGAGCCATGGCTCCTAACGCCTCCAGAGCGCTTCATGCCTAACTTGCCAGCAGAGAGGAAGAGCTGGCATCTGCAGCGCTGGGCTGCATCATAGGCGCTGGGCTTTATTTCGTGGGGCCTCGCAGCACGGAGCTGCTGCCCCCTTTGAGAGGGAATCCCGACATCGTGATTCCCCCGCAGTTGCCGTTTTCGTAAGCGGGAGCCTACCCCGCATTCACCTTTTATTTTGCGGGTGCCCACCCCGCTTCTTGTTTAATTTATGAGCGGGTGCCCACCCCGCCATCACCGCCGAGGAAATGTGCCGCTGGCCGCCGCAGCGCGACCAGGAAGTCAGGCCCGTCTGCCTGGCCTGGGCGGAGCGGCGACCGGAAGCAGGAAGTGCCGTCCAGAGCCTCGCGGGCTCCATAGAGAAGTCCCGGGTCCCAGGAGGGGGCCCGGGTGAAGCTGCGGGAAACTACAGGTAGGCGGGAGCCCACCCCGCCTGTAGAGAAGCCCCGCGAGTGAGGAGTCCGGCGCCGGTGGTGATGTGGGGCTCCCAGGTGCGAGGGAGAGCCCCGCAGTGGTGGCCGCAGGAAACAGAAGTCCCGGGTCCCAGGAGGGGGTCTGGGTGAAGAGAGGCGACGCGACTCCAGAGCGAGGGAGCAGAGCCTACCCCCGCCGCGTCGGGAACCAAAGAGCCGGTGAGTGACGGCTCTTCGTGTGAGTGATACTTAGGAGGCACAGGTTCTGAGCGGCCCCATCTGAGAGCGGGTCTCTCCAACGAGGGGGGCATTAGAAATCCGGGGAGACCAGTGGGGGCTCCCAGATCGGAGCATATTGTCGGTGCTCGTGCTCCCGCCCCAGCTGCCCCGCCTGACAGTGGGCAGCTGCAGCATTTTGCTGCATTCCCCTGGCTTCAGAGTCCCAGTGGGGACCCCGAGGGCACAGAGGTGCCCATGCCTGCATTTGAGAGTCACAGCTGTGCCGCACAAGCGCGGGCAGCTGCTGAGAATTGGGCATAATGGATTCAGAGTCCTTGAGAGGGACCAGAGGCACAGTGAGTGCCAGTGAGTTGCACAGCTGCCCAGCAATTAGTGGGCAGCTACTGCGTTTAGGTTTGCGCAGTGGCGCACTTTTGATTCAGCTGCTAGGCAGCAGCCCTGACATTCTGGACACAGGGCGTTTGAGCCCCTTTGGAGATGGCCAGTTGGCCAGGGGGACGGGGAGGTTTGTAGGGCCCCATGCCCTAATGTAATTTATGCCTCTACTATGGTCTTTCTTAGGAGACTATGTGCTAATATGATTTATGTGGTGCTAGGAAATGTGACGGATATAGTATGATTTACGCACCCTGTTTTATACCTCTCAATGTGGTTTTTATGATTATGAGGTTGTTTGCATATCATGGTTTATGCTAGTGAGATTATGTTTCACTGAGATTATTCCCTAATGTGAGTTATACTTAGTAGGTTAGGGTCTAATGCGTTTAGACTTGTGAGTTGATTGCATAATGTGTTTATGCTGGTGAGGTTGGCGCAGAATGTAATTCGCGCCTAAATGTGATACTGTGCATAATGTAGTTTATGTTACAGGCTGATGCTAAGTACAG
This sequence comes from Calotriton arnoldi, assembly GCA_963921515.1. NCBI lineage: Eukaryota > Metazoa > Chordata > Amphibia > Caudata > Salamandridae > Calotriton > Calotriton arnoldi. The sequence continues at coordinate 97,762 of CAWUFW010012367.1, read as the reverse complement.
TGGTTACCAGTGATTACTGGTTGTACGTTTATGATGTGTACTACATTTATTATAAGTGCTACATATACTAAGTTCGCTTTGTGCTGGTTCTGACAGTGGTCCAGTTGGCCCTGTCAGGTGTAAATAATCCCCTGTAAATATGACCCCGTGCCAGGTGGCACGATGTATATTATGTGAGTACTATTCTAATGTGTTTTATGATAATACAAAGGCTATTTTTATATATAACCTTGTGTGGAGTTCCTTTTTGTGGTGTGCCTAGTATGTTGTTGCTGTGTGTGTTTTGCGCAAACGCTTTACACATTGCCTCCGGGATAAGCCTGACTGCTCGTGCCAAGCTACCAAGGGGGTGAGCAGGGCTTATCTTTGGCGTGTAACTCCCTCGCCCTGACTAGAGTGGTGGTCTCTGCCTGGCTTTGGTGCAAGCCTTAGCCAACCAGAGATCCCATTTCTAACAGTGAGTGCCTAAGTATCTCAATGGGCGGGTGAGTGTCTGAGTGGGTATGTGACTGGGTGTCTAAGTGTCTGCGTGGGCATGTCAGGACCTGTGTCAGTGACTGGGCCACAATGGAACTGCACCTGCCACTTTATCCAAAAAGAATTCACAAAATATCTCCCCAAGTGGAGTACTTTCTGCTGGTTAATTACTAAGTGCTACCTCCTTGGGTAAATGTCCAGTACTTATTCTACACTACAGCTGCGTAAAGGAGCACGAGGAAATGTCACTAGTGATCTTATGTTCATTCTGGCAATGTGATTGATCCTCGTGCATCTTTTCTAATAAATTTGTGATAACATGAATATTCCTATAGAGAAGACAACGAGAGTACAAAGAGGTAAATCTCCATCAAACAAGGGCCCTTCCTATTAATTATATGAAGTAAGTACCTCTTTGTTTGGTGGAAATGCCCTCATATTCCTCGGCATGAAGAACATGTCGCTGAAATCATCAGGAAACACGCTGGGGGTCCTTTCGGTAAGCTGCCCATCATCTTGGCAAAAGGCAGGAAGACCCTTGCATACTACTAAGGTGGACGGGATGGTGCCAAACAGGTGGACCTTCAGGTGATTTTGCACATTTATATACTCGTAGTCATTTCAAGGGAGAACCATGGCATCTGCTCTCACCAGGTAAGCACAAGAAAATACCCACTCCTCACAGTCACTACATATTGCTTTCCAATAGATCAACGATGCATTCACCTCCATGAAGCATTTCAGATCCTCTTTCAATGTGGAATTGCTGAGAAAATACACTTGATTTGCCTTTGTCAAGCCCAGGAGGTCAAAATCATTTGTCCTTTAAAGTAGTGGAGCATCAATTGGGGCACCTGCTATGTTTATATATGCAAGTGTTACCCAATGAGGTTTAATTTCTGTAAAAATTAAGCAGGTCCTCATGCCAGCTCCCCCTGCAACAGTTCTCCAGTCCAGCTTGCCAGTAGTCTGCTACACTCTGCTGTCTGTCTGCCTGCTGCCCTCTGTTTGTGCCTCCTCTGCTTGTTTCTTGCTCTGTTTTGCCTTTTCTGCTCGTTTTTCTGTCCTCTGTTTTGTCTTTTTCTGCTCCTTTCTTCCCTCTTCCTGCCGGGACCCAGCCAAAATTCAATGGGGGAGGGAGGGCCGTGCGGTCCCCCTCCCTGGGCCGATTTTGGCCCCGGGATCCCATCTCCCAGGGCCTGGCCACATCTACCTGGGTGCCATGGCCCTACCCAGGGCACCCAGTGTGCTTTGATCTGGACTGCAGGGAAAGCCTTAATGCCTCCGCAGTCCCAGCCAGCTCCCCATCTGCTGTGGGAGCTGGCATTGTTCCCACATGCAGGGAGCTGCTAAATATGCAATATTGAGCAATCTTTCATCTGTTTCTCTGCCCGCATGACAGCGGGCAGGGATACTGATGAAAATTCCACTCCCAGCAAGCGGGAGCAGTTTGACAGCTTCTGCAAGCAGCTATCTCCCTAGGCTTAGCACCTCAGGAGATAGCAGGAGCTGGCCCTGGGATGGGGGGGTGGTCCCCAGGGCTATAATTGGCTTCAGAAGGGCGGCCACGCTGCTCCCCTTTTTTAGTATGCACAGGGCGGCCCCAGGGAAGTGGTTGTCACCAGGGCTGTATATGGCCCGGGGGCTGCATGGCCTCTTTCCCAGTTTGAAATATGTATTTGGCCATGAGGAGGTGGTGGTCCCTGGTGCCCGGGTGGTCCATGTGGCCCCCCCACATCATTGTTTATTTAGACCCGGGGAGGTGGTGGTCCCTGGGGTATATTAAAGCCCCATGAGGGGAGTCCGTGCGGCCCCGTCCACTTTTATTAAAAAGCACCAGGGAGGTGGTGGTCCCTTGGGATTAAAATAGCCCTAAGATGGGGGCTGTGAGCCCCCTCCTTTTTCTTAATAATATCACACTCATGTCCCAGGACATGGCCAACCCAGGGGCAAATCTTCAAACAAGCGCGGGAGACTGCGCTTGTTTTATTATTTTCTTGTGAATATTCATGAATTTGCTGCAATTTCTTTTTTTTTAAATGTTTTTTTAATCTGGCCGGGTACCTAGAGGACCCAAACACCAGAGTTAGAGGGTTAGGGTATTCCTACCCTGCCCCCTTTTCTTTTTTTTCGGAACTCGGTTAAACCTGAGTCCCAAAATGATTGCCAACACTTCCTGGTTGGAGTGTTGGCAGCCAATCAGATCTCTGCAGGAGATCGTCATTATTCGCGAAGGCTTCGCAACCCTAGAAATACAACTTTGGATTTCCTTTAATATCTCAAAAACTACTGAATGGATTTACACATAACATAAAGCATGCTTTCTGGACCTAGAGCTACCTTTCAACCAAATTTGGTGCATTTTTGTCCAATGTTTCGCGCTGTAATTGTGTTCAAAATCCATATGGGAATTAACATGGGAAATACACTTTTTTTTACCTCCCCTCTTTTGAAATGAAATAAAAAATAAATGTATAAATGTGCACTAGTACCCTAGGGCCCCTGCTTGACGAATCACCCTGAAGCTTTTCATGCATAGCTAGAATCACTGCACACTTTTTTGAAAAATTTGTAAAGATTCATCAAACGACACCAAGATATAGCCATGTCAAAATATGATTTTCTTATGGAAACTAAGTCCTACCTATAACTACCTACTGGCGACCGCTGGGTGGGTCAGGTCCCAAGGGTATTATTTGAGAAAAGGAGGGGGCTTATGGGCCCCCTACTTTAGCGTCTTGGAAGCCCCAGGGACCATCACCTCCTTGGGGCTTTATATTTAAAAATTGGAGGAATGCCTTCCAGACCCCCCTCCCTGGCTTCCTATAAACCCAAGGGACTACCTCTTTCCTGGGGGCTAAAGAAACAGTATTGAGAGAGCTGTGTGAGCCTCCCTGAGGCTAAATAATGGCTAATGGGAGGGCCCTAGGGACCCCCTCATGCCCCAGATACCACCACCACCCTGGGGCCAAATACTTTTTAAACAATGAAAGAGAGGCCATGCGGGCCCCCACCTGGGCCATATATGGCCCCAGGCATCACCATCTCCATGGAGCCAGCTCTGAAAAATAAAGGAGGGGTCTGTACAGCCCCCCTTCTGGAGCCATATCCAGCCTTGGGGACCGCCTCCCTCCAGGCCTGGCTCTTGGTATGTACTGGGGTGCCCACCCCCGAGACATAGCTGTTTGCTTTTGCTTGGCGGAAGCTGATGACTCCCATGGAGCAAAAGCAAACACTCAGCATCCAGCAAGCAGGAGCCGTCAAAGTTCTCCTGCTTGCTGGAAGACATGCGGGCAGGGAAAAAGATGAAGCTATTGCTCTTGCTCACAGGGAGTTGCATTTCCAGCAGCTCTCTGTGTGAAATAGCAATGCCGGCTCCTGCTGGGAGCTGGGACTGTGGGGGCCCTGAGGCTCCCACCACGATCTTGATCCTGCACCCTTGGTGCTCTGGGTTAATTCCAGGGCACCCAGGAGACATGGCCGGGCCCCAGGGGATGGGAAATGTGCCCATCAAGGGGGGCCACACAGATCCCCTCCCCCATTCAGTTAATACCGGGCCCCAGGGGATGGGTTCCTTGGGGCAGAATTGGCCCAGGGAAGGGGGCCATGCAGCACCCCAACCCCCATTCATTTAAGGCCAGACCCCAGAGGAAGGGGTCCCTGGAGCCAAAATTGGCCTAGGGAAGTGTACTGCACAGCCCCCCTCCCATGTGCAAATGAGGGCAAAACAGAGGGCAGAAAAACGAGCAGAAAAGGCTAAATGGAGGGCCGAACATTAAACAGAAAGGCCAAATCGAAACACAGAAAAAAAACAGCAAAGGCAAAACAGAGAGTAGAAAAATGAGCAGAAAAAGGCAAAACAAAGGGCAGAAAAACAAGAAGAAAAAGCAAAACAGAGGGCAGAAAAATGAGCAGGAAAGGCAAAACAGAGGCAGAAGAGGGTAAAACAGAGAGCACTCTGACACTCACACACCCACTCAGAGACTCATGCACCCACTCGCAGACCCACTGAGACACTCATACATTCAGTCACACACCCACTCAGACACTCATGCATCCACTCGCAGACCCACTCAGAAACTCATGCACTCACAGACCCACTTAGTCACTTGTGCAACCACTCACAGACACACTCAGAGACTCACTCACCCACTTACAGACCCAATCATAGACTCACGCATCCACTCATAGATCAACACAGAGACTCATGCGCTTACTAACAGACCCACTAAGACACTCATGCACCCACGCATATATGCACTCAGAGACTCACGCACCCACACACACACCCACTGAGACACTCCTATACCTACTCACAAACCCACTCAGAGACTCATACACACAGATCCACTCAGAGAGTCATACACTCACTCAGAGACCCATTCAGAGACTCATGCGCTCACAGACACACCCACTTAGACACTCATGTACCCACTCACAGACCCACTCAGTGACTCATGCACCCACTCATAGACCCACTCAGAGACTCATGTACCCACTCACAGACCCACTCAGAGACTCACACACCTCTCACAGACCCACTCATAGACTCACACACTCACTCACAGACCCACTCTGAGACTCATGCACTCACAGACCCACTCAGAGACTCATGTACTCACTCACAGACCCTCACTCACACACTCACTGTCAAAGGTTGCTGGTTACAGTTTGGAGATAAAATTAAATAACTTTAGAAATTCACTTAAAAAAACCACTGGTTACAGTGACATTATAGTTAGGGAATAACATTTAAAAAACATAGATATTCACTGGAAAAAAAACAAAGGTTACAGGGACGTTATAGTTAGGCTCAGATTTCACTCGTACAACACCATAGAAATTCAGCAGTTATAGTTACCTGAGCTAACTATAACTTACGGTCCAACAATGCACAGCGTATGACCCCATATATTACATCATTCATGACATGGCTCTGACATCACTGATGACATCTCAAATCTGGTTCTGGATGTGTCTGACGTGGGAAGAGTTTTTTGGGATTCATGTGGAGTAGTGGAAAGCATTCCTCATGTTGCAGCAATTGTGTAGCTGCTCTTACCCTTGGAATGAAATGACTTAGAGTGAGATGTAGATGCCCAAGTGTGCTCATGTTCTTCATTGGAATAAATTATATTGCTCGGATGAAAGGTACTACAATTCACTGGAGTTTATATTTTACTTGTGGGCCGTAAAATTTGTTGTCTGAGCCATGTCATTTTGCCTAATTAGCTAGAAAAGAACCAGGGACAGATGTATCAAAGATTCACACAATGCAGCAAGCCACCTTGCTGTGCTGCGTGAAATGTAGAGGGCAGGAATGCACCTATTTAACATCATACAGTGCATCCCTGCTTTCTGCCTGCGCTGGTGCACAACCTGTTACCTAGCACCAATGCAGTCACACTTGCACCATGGTGCAAGGGTGCCTGCTTTGTAGACAGATTTGTTTTTGTACAGAAAGGGGCATCTGATTTCTATGTGTGCTGCAGAATGCAGCATCCATAGATTGAGGAGAAAATGAGGAAAAATAAGCATATTTCTCCTCGTTACACTTCCCCATGGGAGACGTAGCATTTTGACGCATTACCAGGTCTACCACTAATGGTAAATCTGGTAATGCACCAAAATCCATGGATGGATGTGTGGGAACACTCATATTCTACCTCCCTGGGGTAGAGTAAAGCAAGACAGCAACTTGCGCTGCTTTGTGTTACTCCAGATTTACCAAGCACCACCAGGCCACACAAGGTGGCCTTGCTTGGTTTGGTAAATCTGACTTTAGTGTTGCATTGCTGTTGCGTTACCTTGTGTGATGCATGGGCAGTGCAACACTTTGATAAATCTGGCCCCAGATCTTTCCTTTCTTTTTGAATTTCTGGTGATCTTGGATGTTTCTTTTCTTTGCTGGAAGGAACTTCCATAATTCTGAGATTTGTGGAGAAGTAGGTTCCACGGACGTGTTTCTTCTTCTAGAAGGGAATATTTATCAGAGGTGCTAAACTAGAATACAGCAATTGTTCTGACCTTGAGTAGCCTTGAAACTGAGCATGGATGAGCAAAATAAGTTTGCTTTGCCTTTCCATGGATGCAATGGAGGAGCTGTTTTGCTCTACTTTTTGGATCCTTTAAAATGTACCCAGTTGAAGATATGGGCCCAAAGTAAGGATCATTTAAAGTGTACTCAGATATGACGAGGGTGATAGTCACCTGTAGTTTCTACAGACATTCAACATGACTCAGAGTGTTTGCACTGTGTAAAAAGCATGCCTTGAGATTTATTTTGTTTGAGTCCATTTTCATTCAGACATTTCTTACTTAATTTGAAATTGATGGTGCAGTGTCTAATCGTTGGGACCAAATCACTGTAGAATTGGTGCTGCTCCATTCTCCATCGGTTAGAATCACTGTTTTGGAAGAGTTGATTTTCAGGTTGTTGCTCATCATCCATTTAATAATGACACAGAGACAGTGAGAAGACCTACTTGGGGTTTGGCAGATTTAGGATACTCTTTGAGAAATCAGTTTAATAGTAGCAAATTAATTAGAAGAACTTTATGTCATTCAGATTGGGAATGCGTCAGGAGTAGGAGTCAAGCACCCAAGTGGTAACATTTGGACAGGAGTGGTGAACTTGGGCTACTGTGCAGTTTGTGGTGAAATGCGCATTGTGAATGTCGGCAATCAGACAATGCTGTGCTTTCCTTGAATGTGAGTGTGCTTTCTCAGATTTTAAGTTCTTTGGGTCTCAGTAATAAATTCTGGCAGTGAGTGATATAGAAGGAGTAATGTAGATCTATCAGTAAAAGTGCAGCAACTCCACTTCTGTATACAATCATTTCATCGCAGGTGGATATCAGGATAGCTTTCATGCCTTTGCATGGCTGGAAGATATGGAAGCTAGTTTGATGGTCAAAGTAGATTGTTCCCTTGTATGAGGTTTGTAACCAGAGTGAAGGCAGCTCCTCCAATCAGTTTTCCTGTGCACGGGCTCTTGGGGATTGGTACGTAGTTAACTGGGTCTGATGACTCAAGTTTTTTTTTCTTATCTAGGTAGTCTTGGGAGTAGAAGGGGGAGGTTCCTGAAGCTTGTAAGTCATTGCTTATGTTTCGTGCTCTGAATGCAGATGATGCACAAGCAGCATGTTTTTGAAGTTTCATGCTGGTCTTCCAGGATGCAGAACTTGTTTTGGTTCACTGTGAAGCTATCTATTAGCAGAAATCATTCTAGTACCTTTATAGAAAGAGCAAGAAATTATAGGAGAAGGAGCACAGTTGACTAGAGGAGATTTCAAATCTGTATTGTTATAATCTTTAAAGCTTGTGGTATGAAAGGTGTTTTTTAAAGACACTTAGTAGCCCTGCGCCCACCTTCTTGTGTCAGTTTTGGGTGAGGCTGCTGTATCCAGGTGAAACTGCCTCATAACAGATCAGCAGTGGGTTCGTACCCATACAGATTTATGTCATGAACAAAGGTCTGGGGAAAAGTGTCAGATCAAGTCATAGGTTTTTAACTAGTCCTGTTCATTGATTGTGAATTTATTCTGAGACAGATCAGGTGTGGAGAAGTGATAGCATGGAATGGGGTTTTTGGTGAGGGAGGGTTTAGGACTTTGGAGGGAAGAGGAAGATGGAGGTTGAGGCAGAAGTGAAAGGTTTGTTGTCAGGCTCCTGGAGGTGGAGACAGTGCTAGTGTTGGTGTGAGAACAGGGGATTTAAGAATGATTATTGCAGTGAGGCACACAAGAGGTATGCTTTGTTGTGGAACGCCAGAGATTGCACACTGCGGAGAAGTCAAAGGGTAGACAAATATAAGATAATTCACTACTATAAAGGAGGATTAACCATGGCTGCTGTGATCCCTCTGCACTACAGGCACGAAGGGAAACCAAGTAGGTCAAATGGCAAGGCGGCTTCCCTTGATGAATGTATGGCTACAGGGATTGCCCTCCCCCAATGCCTTATGGAGCCTAAATAGTCCACACTATATATAATACAGAGGAAATGGTCCTCAATGGTCTGTATTTGCGTGCATGCTTCTTACTTGTAGGTGTGAAAAAATCACACCACTTAGAAATTGAGACATTTTGGTAATGCCAAGTCACTGATTGTAGGTACATATAGGTCCTGAAGAAAGCCTGATGACCCTTAGAGGCATATAGAAAGCGGAAACATGTCAACCCATGGATGTTTTGGGCCTTTATACCCAGACACATCACTTTTTTTTTACCTTGCCAAAGGACTTCAAAATTAATCAGGAGAGGATCCAGAAGGCACTTTTAATATCCACATAAATCCCTCATTCTTAGTAAAGTTCTCCGCTAACAAACTGTTGTTGTGACAAACTTCTCTGAGCCCCATTGGGCTAGCATCTACCGAGTGCAGAGAGTTGACCGAGCAGCGTTACTTTCAAATCGATTGGGGAGCCATTGTAATACATTGGGGGTGTTGCCATTTTCACCTCTACTTGTGTGGATAATCATTTGTGGTGCATACATATCACAAATCTCTGAGTCAGATATTCAAGGGGTTGTCCTCCAAGCTGCCCCCAAGAATTGAAAAGGGAGTGGGTGCGCCAATTGCAGGATTACTAGTTTAGAGTGGAATATAAACTGGGTTGCAAAACCCAGCAGACTATTTATGAAGGCACCCAAAATCTGCCACCCCTGAAGTAGCAGCTCAGGAAACAAGAGAATATGTAGTGTATGTGGTTGAAAAGTTGCAACCTCTCCCAATCTCCTGAGCCAGATTCCTAAAATCCAGAGCATGTGATGACTGTTTGCAGATGGCCCTGAATATGGTAAGAACAGGGAAGTTAGTGGCCTTGAAGGCCTGTAGGTCACACCAAATGCCTGAAGCACAAAGAGTTCTGAACTTGTTGTACACTGTACGACATGAGCTGGTTGCCACTGTGGATGGCGGTCTGCTCAGAAGCCACCGGATGTCATTTTCCAAAGAACTAACCATGCTGATGGGGCACATGGCTCATGGGAGACATCAAGGAATGGTGAAAAACAAGAGTCAGCTCAGGATTAAGATGTGGTTTCCTAAAATAGACAAATATTTGGAGACCGTAATAACAACATTCCCCATGTTTCAGGCGGCAAGGAATCCAGACTCTCCTGCTCCAATGATTACTGAAGACAGTCCGCTGGTGTATGGATATGAGCAAGCACTGATTTAAGCAGTCTTCTGGATGGGTGCTACATGTTTGTAGTGGTAGATGATTATTCAAAATATCCGAAGCTAGAGATAGTGTCTACACCGTCTGAGGTTAAGTTATATGATCGGGGAATAATAGAGCCAATAGAGGTGTCTGAGTGGTTGTTTTGGCTTGTAATGCTGGTGGGGGATTGAGGATGAAAAATTTGGTGAAGGCAGTTCAGGATGCCCTGAGTTCTAAGGACGAGGAACAACTTCGCTCATTTTTGGGAATAGTTAGGTACTACGGAAAATGTATTGCTAGATTTCCTGAGAAGACCAACAATAAGCAGAGGCTTTTAAAATACCATGTGAAATTTAAATGATGCGAATTGTATGAAGATCAATTTATGAAACTGAAGAGTGAAATTTCTTTAGCTCTGTGCCATCTCAAAGAGGTGAGATGCTGGTGGCATCCTCAAAACTTAGAGAAGATGTTTTCGAGTCAGCTCGCAAAGGGCACATCAGAATGAGTGCTGTCAAAAGAAGGATTAGGAAATATTTTTAGTGCCCGCGTCTTAACCATGATGTAGATAGCATGATGAGACAATGTGTAAGTTATGCCTGGAGTGATAAGTTGCAAGTGATGACATACTCTTCACAGGTCACAGATAAGGGAGACGGTTCCTAGGTGATAATTTCTTTAGATATTATGGGGCCCTTTGCTACACTGAATTCAAGACCTATGTTTGCCTTAGTGACAGTTGATTTGTTCTCATGATGGCCGGAGGTCATGTTTGTGAAACATGTTGAAACAAAGGGGTACACTTACTAATATTTTGCGTTGGGTTAGCGTCAGAAAAGGGATGCTAACCAGCACAAAATGTTTTTTTCCTAATTTACTTTCCAATGCAAAATTTGTTTTGTGCTGGAAGTACTCTGAAAGTAATGCAAAGCATCACAAAGCACTGTTTTGCATTACTTAGCGCCAAGGGGGCGTTACATGGGTGGTACATGAGCATTCCTATGCTACCACCCATGCCTTTTGACTCAAAACCCCATCTACAAACAATAGTTGTCAGGGTTTAGCACCAAAAGTTAAAGGCATTTGAGGCATTAAGAGGAGAAATGGTTTTATTTCTCGTTTCTTTTCTGACTTTGCATGCATGCTGCACAGTACAAAACCTATGGTAGACACAGGTACACATGCAAGCACTATGATGCTAAGGTGTGTGCCTGGCGCACGGCAGCTAAAATTAGTGCCGGAGCTAGGGAGAGGGGTGAAGAAAGCCATATCTCTGTAGATATAGCGCTCTCCTGCTCCCTCCCTGTCACACAACACAGCACAGCATTTTTGACTGCTGCGCTGCATTCCGTGACTTTTTGTAAATCTGGGCCAAAGAGTGTTACTGAGTTCTTGGAAAACATCTTTGTGAGGGAAGGTGTTCCAATGGAAATAGTTACAGTCAATGGGGATCAGGTAGTGTCAAGTGAGATTACATCATTTTTGGAAAAACTCAGTATACGTCACACAAGAATGTCTATTTATTATCCCCAGAGTAATGCTGTGGTTGAAAGACAGAATAAAGCATTGAATGAAATTTTGCAGTTGGCACTTGTTGAAGGTGGTGATTGGCAAATTGCTGTGAAATGACTGGTTTGGTTGTTCTGAATTAAGACCAGGATGGATGCTGAAACTGAAATCAGGTAACAGTGTGGGAAAAATGAATGAAAGGTGTAGAATGTCTGATGGACATCATTTTCAGCAAGAAGATTGTGTCTGAGTTTAGTTGAGACGTTTTGTGAGAATAACAGGCACCCCCCGCGCCTAGGGGAGGGGTGTCGTTAGGGGCATGCCGGGCTGAGGTAGAATAGTAATTTGAGAGGAAGGGGAGGGGTGCAGCCGGAGGAATGTGAGAGTAGTGAGGGGCTGGCGGACACTGACACCCCTCCCCCGGGAATTTATACAAAACCCTGGGGCGAGAGGGAGTAGCCCTCTTTGTTCTCTCGCCCCAGGAGCCCACGGACGCAGCTGAAGGAGTTGCGGTGGGCCGAGGGGTGGGGGAGCCTCACAAGTAGTCTTTTCCGGTATTCAGCACAGAGGTAAGGTATCGCTGCATACAGCGTGCAGTGGGGGCCACTTGTCAAGGGCCATAAAGCATGCTACAAAAAAATGTTTATACGGATGGTGCGTGGAGGACAGGATGGGGTTTGGCGATCCCCGTAGTAATGCGGGCGGAGAAGTGAGGGCCGGCGCAGGACTCACCGGGAAGGCCGCTTTTCTTTGTAGCGATGTAGGCTGTGGGCTAAGCGCACCGCGGGACTGGGCGGAGAAGTGAGGGCCGGCGCCGGACTCATTGGGAAGGCCACTTTCCTTTCGTCAGGCAGGCGATGCGGGTTGGGGGCTAAACGCACCATTGTACTGGCGCTGGGGTGGAGGCGGCGGTTCGTAGGCAGAGCACGCCGCGGGACTGGCGCTGGGACTGCCCGGACGTTACGGGCGTCAGCAGGCAGGATGCAGCATGGGGGGCGGGGCAAGGAACAGCGCGTGGGGCTGTCGGCTGCCCAGAGCGTGATTTCACGAGCGCATGGAAAGGCACGATCGGTAACAGTGTCTGAAGCTAAGCAGGGTCGGCCCTGGTTAGTACTTGGATGGGAGACTACAGGACAAAAAGGGGCTGTAGACATAAAGCGGAGCAGGAGCGGCCCTGGTTAGTATTTGGGTGGGAGACTGCATGGCACCGATTACACCAATTGTAAGGTTTAAAATCGGAGGCAAAAAAATAAAATAAATAAATAAATAAATAAATAAAAAAAAATAAAAAATTAAATAAAAAAAGGGAATAAATATAAAGCGCAGCGCGGAGGCACGGCTACTGTCCTCACCGGGGGATTAAGGTGGCACGATAGGAAGCGCAACGTGGCGGAGTGACATGAGGGGGATGAATGGGATATATCCCACAAATCGGAAGGCAGGGGATTATGGAGCGGCTTGGCAGGCGGCTGGATTTGGCGCCCAGGGGCGGCAGATTGCACGGAGGGGGGCAGGGGTCAGTCTGCTAATTATCCTTTTTCTTATTTCCTTAGTCGGCAGGATGCCTCCAAAGAGAGCGAAAAGGGGCAAGGAGGCCCCGGTGACAGCGGAGGAATTCAGGTCCTTGTCGGCACTGTGGGAGGTCGCCAAGAAAGGTGGCATCGATTGGGCCTTAAAGACTTTAGCGCACGGGCCAGGAGCAAGCTCGCAGCCGGAGGTTCCGCCAACAAAACGCACCAGGAGAATGCCCGAACGTTTTAAGGAGGCGCAAATGGACAAGGACAAGAGGGTCGCGGTGGCATCAGCAAGCACAGCAGGTGAGGCGGTGGCACCGGCCCAGCCCCCTTTAGGTGCAAACGGGGGCAGAAGGGGAGGAGATGCTCCGGAGAAGCAGCCCGGGGGACACGGGCTCGCAGGGGGGAGCGTTGCGGAGATTGCCACTCACTCAGCATGGCCAACGCTGGTGGCGGGACATACACAAGGGGATTCAGTGATGCAAGGGACAGGGGTGACCAACACGCCCACCACAATGCCGGTTTTGGCCCCTCTAGTGGCGCATCAGGGGGGCGGGGTGGCGCAGGTGTGGGTGCAGTCAGGAGGGGTAGCTCAATCTCCGTTGGTGGTGGCGGCTAGCTCACAAGGGCCGGTGCACAATATGGGGGTGCTGGGGGGGGCCGGCAGCACCGGTGCCGCCAGTAGCACCATTGGCACGGAGTCCGGTGATGTATGGTTCGGCCTCACTGGCTGTGGCTCCGTCCGCGAGTATTACGTGGCATGTGCCAGTGGAAACCAGAGAAAAGATCTTTAGAGGAGAGTATGTAGACGTATTTGACCTAATCAATGCGGGAGTGGTCCCAGGGAAGAGCAGAACGAGCAAGGAAGGAGAATTTACACAGAAAAAAGTGTGGGTGGAGTGGTCAATCAAAAACTGGGTGACTGGCTTTGCAATTTATGCGGCAATTATGGTTGAGCGTTTCCCAGCAGTGGCGGCACAGTTAATAGGATACATTGCGTTGATCCATGGGGCGGCTTCGGAATTCCAAGGCACAGCGTGGCTGCAATATGACACCAAATTTAGGCAAATGAAGGCTGTGAGGCCGGAAGTGGCTTGGGATCAACGGGATATCAATATATGGCATACAGAATTCTATTTGGCAGCGCCAGTCATCAAACCTACGTTGTCCTTTCGGGGGGTAAAGGGACTGGCGACAAAAACAAGCGTGCTGGCAATTCAACAAGAATGAGTGCAGCAGAGGGACAGCATGCAAATTCAGGCACATATGTGCTTTCTGTGGTATGCAAGGACACCCAGAGGCAAAATGTTACAAAAAACAGGGAAAACCTAGGGAGCAGCACACCCCGCCCCAGCCAGTGCCCAGGGCAAAGGGCGTCCCCCCAATCCGCATAGAGCAGCGCCCACTCCCACTCCCATTCGTTTGCATGTGTTGGCCCACCTACTCAGCAGATATAGCAAACAGAAGGAGGCTTACTTCTTAATGCAGGGTTTTAAATTTGGCTTCCGTATCCCATCCACTGCGGCACCACCAAAAGTACCACCGCGCAATCAAAGGTCGGTGATTAAAAACCCTGGGGAAGCCCGAAGAAAAATCATGAAAGAGGTGTCATTGGGGAGGGTAGCAGGTCCTTTTCAACATTTACCAAGGGAAGATTTGGTGTGTTCCCCATTGGGCCTAGTGCCTAAGAAGGAGGCGGGGAAATACCGGCTTATTCACAACCTCTCCAGCCCCGCGGGGGGGTCGGTCAATGACGGTTTGGACCCAGAGCTATGTGCGGTCCGATACACCACATTTGATACCGCCATGACAAAAATCCAAAATTTGGGGGCGGGAGCACTAATGGCTAAATCGGACATTGAGGCGGCATTTCGACTGCTCCAGGTACACCCAGATGATACCAGACTGCTGGGTTTTACATTCGAGGGGGAATTCTTTATGGATCTGTGTATGCCAATGGGTTGCTCCATCTCATGTGCGGTTTTTGAAACCTTTAGTCGCTTTTTGGAATGGGCGGTGAAAGATCTAGTGGCCACGCAGAATGTGGTGCACTACTTGGATGATTTCCTTTTCATGGGTCCACCGGATCTCCTGTTTGCGGGGAGGTCTTGGCGGGGTTTCAGAAGATATCGGGGACTTTGGGTGTTCCGCTGGCGGCTGAGAAAACAGAGGGTCCAACAACTTGCTTGGTTTTCTTGGGCATTGAGATTGACACGGTGGTGGGGGTATGCAGACTCCCTAGGGATAAGGTGACGGCATTTCAGGCGTCCCTTGGTGATTGCATGACGGCGAAAAAGGTCACATTAAACAAGCTTCAAATACTAATTGGGCAGCTTAACTTTGCATTGCGGTGATACCGATGGGCAGGGCCTTTTCCAGCAATATTGTCAGGGCTATGTCGGGCTTGAGGGAAAAGCATCACCACACAAGGTTATCCAAGGAGGTAAAGGAAGACTTGGCCACATGGAGAGACTTTCTGGCCAGCTTCAATGGAACAGTTATTTGGCAACAGCCAACACAGACGAGTAAGGAAATAGAGCTATACACAGATGCGGCGGGCAGCGTTGGTTTTGGGGCGGTTCTAGGCCCACAGTGGTGTATGCAATGGTGGCCCACTGAGTGGGCAAGCATGGGCTTGACGCGCAACATCACGTTTCTGGAACTGTTTCCTATCATTGTGGCGCTGCATTTATGGGGCGAATGCTTGCAAAACACACGCATAGTATTCTGGTCAGACAGCATGTCAGTGGTAATGGCGGTCAACAGTCAGAGGGCCAAGTGTCCGTGGGTGTTACGTCTGTTAAAGGAATTGGTACGAGAATGCCTCCGCCGTAATGTGTATTTTACTGCTAAGCATGTCCCAGGCATGGACAACACAGTAGCTGACGCCTTGTCTCGTTTTAAGTTGACAGAATTCAGAGCATTATGGCCACAAGCGGAGGACCAGATGACGTTTTTTCCGGAAAGCCTGTGGAGGATTGGTGCCCCATTGCTTCAGACCTAATAGCGGCTTCCATTGCACCCAAGACAAAGTGTATGTATGAGAGGACATGGAGGTTATATGTGGAGGTTTTGAAAGGGGCAGGGAGTGTAGAGGCTTTCACACCACAAGGGGTGTTGTTGTTCATTGTGCGCCAGAGAGAGGAAGGGAGGTCATTGTCTCTGGTAAGGCGGCAATTGTCGGCAATTGCATTCTTTGCGGGATTCCACACTTTTCCAATCCCTTGCACGTAAAGAGAATTGGAATTGTGGTTAAACTGTCTGATGGTAATGTGTGGAATGAGAAGAAAATTGTAAAGTTACCTGAATGTCTTTTTAACACCAGAGGTCGATAAAAAGTGCAGTGACAAAAATTAAACCTGAAAGCAGAAATGTCCAAAGAATTTACAAGGCAATGTGACTGTGGTTGATAAGTTGTCAAGGAGAATGAGGAGGAGTCCTGCATGGAAGAAAGACTACAGACTAAATTAAGATTGGTTTAGGATTTCATGTGTTACTGTGCTACCTTTATGAACTCTCATGAGTTAAGTTGTATTCCAATTGTGGATTCATTACCCACACTGCATATCATTGGTATTTTAACTTTTGTTGTTGTTGTTCTGATTCTTTTAATATTGTTTATTAAATATAGAAGATATGTGGCATTCTGCGCTGTAGCTGAGGAATGGAATGTGAAATGTTGTGAGAGGTGGTGCAAGAGCGTGAAAGAGCAATGGGGAATTGGGGGCGGTTACTGTTGTGGAGGAGGTGCTGGTTCAGGTGGGGAGGAGGTGCTGACTAAACGTTATATATAAAATAAAGCGTATTACTTATATCGCCTGAAATGTTTCACTCTTATACAACAAGTATTATCGAATTGAAAATTACAGCAATTTGTAAATACGGGTCCCTTTTTAGCCTTCTAATTCACCAGTGGGGCAACTTTTAATTTGGTGCATGGGCCTATTTTTGGTCCCAGCCCGCCCCTGGCATTGTCTGCCTGCGCCACGTCACAACCATATGACACCACCCTGAAGTACCACCTCCAGAGCAACAGACACCAAGGTGAAAGCAGTGTGAGCCTGATGTTTGCAGCCCAGGAGGTCATCCACAGGCAAGAGCTGTCTCAAACATGTTCCCCCTCATGGGCCAGTTCTAACTAGACGTGGGCGAGCCACTGAAAGCTCAAGCCAGGCTCGAGCCTGAAGCTTGGCCCAGCTCGAGATCCTGTTGGAAGCTCGAGCCCATTATAAGCCAAGCTCTCATTGGGTTCTGCCTGCCACCCTCTTTCTCTCCCTCTACCCAGGATGTGGCGTAATGGTCAGAGCTGCTGCTGCTGCAGTCTCGGCGTTGGCACAAAATCTTGTGCTTCTGGGCAAATCACTAAATCCCCCCCTGCCTGTAAGCAATGAATGTGACTTTGGCGTTGCAATGAATGTGATCTTGGTGTTGTATAATGTAGCTTGTGGTCATGTAAAGCGCACCAATTTGGCCTTTGGGTTGAATTCACGATATATAAAAACTGCGCAAAAAGGCAATAACAAATCTTTAATGGAAGGAAAGACAAAAAAAATAATAATTCCTGTCTGATTTGTACAAAGTCAAACAAGAAAAACCTGGATAAAAAGCGACTTCACTGCTTAAATTGTGTAAACTTGTGCAAATATTTTATTTTTATTTTGTTGTCCTCATTTGTGCAATAAACAGGGTTTAAGGAGATATCAGGGGTCTCACATCTCTCTGTGCCAACTTGAGTCTATTTCCGGATCCGAGGGGCCCTTCACTCCGGTAGACCCCTATCATCCTATCCAATTAATTCCAACGAGAAAGCTGCTATCTGGGGCCACCAGAGCAGGTACCTTGTTTGCGAATTATTGCTGTATTGCATATTCATTGGACATCGTTCTTATTCTCTGTCCTGTTAATTTTCTATTTCTTCCCCCAGATATCCCAGAAACTTGTTCTCTTACTTTGTGTCCCATTCCGGTCCATCTTATTAACTTTCTGAACCGAAGTTACCCACTACCCTTTTGTGGGCAAGATATTAAGTACCCACTTGATGTAGATCTCTCGTCTAGCCAGTAAGATCAATATAAAGAGTAGATTTCTATGTTTATTACTTAGTTTTGCCTTCTCTTCATTGCAACTTAATACCCCAAATATTAGTAAATCCGTGCTTACCTCTATGTGCTGGCCCATCACCTCCGTAAGTGTCTTACCCACATCATACCAGAAGCTCTGGAGCAGGGGGCACTGCTGAAACATGTGTATTTCATTTGCCCTTTCTTCTCTGCATTTAGGGCAGCACTTCACCTCTTGCTTGTTCAGTTTTGTCAGTTTTTCTGGGCGTCAATATGCTCTGTGTGCTATAAATAAATGATTCTTTCTGAGAGATGCAGATTTAATGGTATACCAACATGTAGACATTGATGCTTGCCATATATCTGGTAACTCCAGCGTCGGCAAGTCTTTCCCCCAAATCTCCGTCGGCAGAGTAAAGTCCCCATCCTCTGTTGATATTAAACTCCAATACCATCTTGATACTTCCTTTTTTTGCATCGGGCTGTCTTGCATTCTTTCTTCTAGGTCCCTATTCCCTGGCCCCTCATTTCTTAATGAGTTTGACCAGCTCTTTAGCTGGCAATACTTGAATTTTGATATGATGCCATTGGTCCTTATTGATAGCCGTTCCCAACCTATTAGATTATTTTCCTCTAATAGCTGACCCCATTTTGTTATGCCTTCCTTCTTTTTAGGGGATTTTAAGTATGTCCTTCAGACAGTCTGGAGTCCCTGAGAAGTCCCAGATTGTGGCATAGTCGCTGTAGTACGGTAGTATCACGATTCTCCTAATCCGGTACCATAGTTTACAGGCTGACCACAGCACCTTCAATTTCACCTTTTAACAATATTTTGGGTGACCAAGAAAAAGCTGCCTTTCGACTATTTCACGGCTAGCAGATGTGGGGGGTAGGCTTGGCATTCCTTTAATAGGATTCTTGCATACTGGAATTGAAATGCTCTATAGCACTGATAAAAGTCTGGGGTGGCTATCCCTCCATGTTCTTTACTCCTTCGGAGCTTTCTCCAGGCTAATGTAACTCCCTTAGAGGCCCATATAAAACTGCTTAGCTCTCCTTGTAGTTTTTTAAACCACTCTCTCCCAAAATACAGTGGAATAGTATTAAAAATATACATACATTTTGGGAGAACTGACAATTTTTAAGATGTTAGATCTGCCTATGAAGGTTAAAGGAAGAGCCCCCAGCTTTTTCATAGCTTCTTATTTTCGGAGATAAGTTTGTTAAGATTCAAGCGAGCTATTTTATCTATGTCTTGTACTATTAAGATGCCTAGATATTTTATTCTATCTTTTACAAGGGGGTTATTACTTTGGGAGTTCCACTCCATGATTTCTGATTTTTGTTTGTTTACTTGGTGGCCAGAGACTTCCCCAAACTGCTCCAAGACCTTAAATATTATTGGAAATGTGTCTGTGAAGTTATTTGTGAGGACCATTAGGTCGTCAGCATATAGGGCAACCTTCTTTTCCCATCCCTGATAGTAAAAAGTGGTAATTTTATGATTGTGTCTGAGGGCATAGGCTAAGTGTTCTATATATAAGTTGAAAAGCAGCGGGAGAGTGGGCACCCCTGTCTGGTGCCCCTTTTTATGTCTATCTTCTCTGTGAGGTTACCATTGATCAGAACTTTAGTTGTTGGGTTTTTATACAGTAATTTTATCGCCCCTGAAAACACTCCCCCTAGGTTATGCCGATCAATCACTTTAAACAAGAAAGGCCAGCTGACCCTATCGAAGGCTTTTGCTGCATCAAAGGTAAGGACCAACAAGGGGGTCTTCTCCTGAGAAGCTACATCTATTTCCCCAACCAGTTCGTGTGTCAGTTCTTGAATATTTCTTCTCTTGACAAAACCCTTCTGATCTGGATGTATCAACTGTCCAGCAACTTCCCCTAGCCTTCTGGCCAGTATGTGAGTATATATTTTATAGTCACAATCTAGTAGAGATATGGGTCTATACGATTCGCACCGTTTTTTCCCTGGTTTCAGTATTAGGCATATAGTTGCCTCCTCCCATGATTTTGGCATATTTTGCCTTTTTAAAAATGTAGCATTAAATACTTCTGTTAAAAAAGGGGCCAGCTCTTCTTTCAGGGCACTGTAGATTTCGTTTGGTAGTGCGTCTGGGCCAGGTGCTTTACCCTTTTTTAATTTTGCCATTGCGTTGACCACCTCCTCAATTGTTATCTCCACATTGAGATCGTCTCTCTATTCTTGCGACGATGTCGGGATTGTTATTTTCGCAAGATATTCATCTATTTGTTCCTCTGAGGCTACAGTGTCCTCTACGTATAGGTCCTGAAAAAACTTCATAAAAGCTCTCTCGATCTCTATATCTACTGTGCTAGGGCTTATCCGGTCTTCTAATTGTATAGCAGAGATCTTATTGCGGGTTTGCTCTGTTTTAAGTTTCCAGGCTAGCAGTTTGCCGCAGCCTTCCCCGTATTCATAATGTGAGAGCTTACTTGCTTTCCACTTATTTCTAACTGTAAACTCCAATGTATTGGACAGCTCCTCTTTTTTCCTTTCTATCTCATTTTCTATTTTGTTTGCTTCCTCCGGGTGTTTAGTTTGTTCTAGTACCCCGCCCAGACGTTGTATAATTCACTCTCTATCTGATTAAGCTCTTTCTTCGTGTTTCTGTGTTTGGGAGCTGCTAAGCAAATCAGGTTCCCCCGAAGAACCGCCTTATATGTGCCCCATGTGGTCTGTATGGAAGTTCCAGTTTTATTAATTTAGAAGTATTCTTTTGTCTCTGTTTTTAATTTTTCCTTAATCTGTTGGTCAAGCAGCAGTGTTCTATCCAGTGTCCATCTCGAAGGGGGTTGTGCCCTGCCTACTAATAATTCCATTCGGACCGCAGAATGATCAGACAGATGCGCCGGTAGATGTTCAACTTTCCCGACATTTTTGCATAGACCTTTGTCTATTAGAAAGAAATCTATTCTGGAGGAATGGCCGTACTTTTTATTTCTAAAGGTAAATTTTTGTTCTTTGACCCCTTTAGTTTTCTATACATCCTCTAGGCCAAGGTCTTCCGTGTAGCGCTTCAGCCAGCTTCTCATTTTAGGCAGGTTAAATGTTTTCCCTTTGGGTAGTCTGTCTTCTCTTGGGTTCATTATCAAATTAAAGTCTCCACATTAAATTATCGGAAGTGAATATTCTAAGAGTTGGCTATATAGCCAAATTGGGAGATGCTCCCACTCCGAAGGACTCTGTCAAGAACTTAGGAGTCAGATGGGACAAAGACCTGTCCCTCACCACCCACGTTCAACAGGTATCGGCGGCCTGCTTTGGCAAAATTAAAACCATCAAAAAATGTATTGATTTCTTGCCAGAGTCAGCTCGCAAAACCGTGGTCCATGCTTTAGTCACCTCCCACCTCGACTACGCTAATGGTCTGTACATGGGCATGCCGATTGGACTGATCCATCGACTACAGATTATTCAGAACACGGCAGCTAGACTGGTCTGCAAGGTCCCGCTCTGCCAACGCATCTCACCCCACCTCAGGCAACTCCACTGGCTGCCGATAGCCAAAAGTATCGAATTTAAGGCCCTTACGTTTGCCTTTCGTGTGTACCAAGGAAAAGGGCCCAACTACCTGAGGAAGAGACTTCGCCCATATCAACAGGACAGACCCCTAAGGTTCAACCACAAACGTTACCTCTCCACCCCACGTTTTGCGAAGGCAAGAATGGGAGGCAGGACATTTGAATGGGGGACCACCAAGTGCTGGAATAACCTTCTCCCCCACCTACGCATGATGCAGTCCGAACAGGAATTCAGAAAGGCCTTGAAGACCTGGCTCTTTAGTCATAATGACTAGATATGCGCTCTCCTCTACCTTCGGTATTGTCTATATAAGCGCTGGGACACCCCATTTGGGGTAGCTACGCGCTTTATAAATATCTTTATTATTATTATTATTATAGCGATTGCAGGGGGGTAGGGTCATCCGTATTTGGCCCGTAATATCCTGCCAGGACATATACCTTGCCGGACAGCCTTTTGTCTTCTGCTTCTGACTCTAAGGCCGTTCATGTTCCACGTTAGTATCTTAATTGACATCTGGTTTGTTGGAGCTATTTTGAGTGGGCCCCTGCACCTCCCTGTTTCTCGGTTTTCTCCTGATGGACAAATTCTTTTTTCTTTTTTTCCCTTTTCTCCCCCACCCAGTGAAAATATATTATCAAAATGCTCCCTTCATTCCCCTCCCCCCCCGGGAGAACCCTCCCATTCTTCTTTGGGTGAAAACCATTTTCACCCCTTTCGAGATCCCTACTCTGCAGGCATTTTGTACTTTCTTCTCTATCTTCCCATCTTCATTTTCAACCTCTTTGTTGTTCTTTAATCTGCGCTATAAGGGCTCCCACCTCCTTGGGGTTCCTTATGTTGTGCATTTGGTTTTTCCACATTATTTTTAATGTGGCTGGGAAGCGCATTTGTACTGATGCACCCAAGGACCTTAACTCTTGCATGCGCTGCCCTAGTTCCCACTGTCGTTCTTGTGTGGCTTTAGAGATATCTGATCGAATTCTGAAAGTCTAGTCGCCTTTGGTATGGGAACCGGGTTTAAGGGCTTCATTCAAAATTTTCTCCTTCAAGGTGTAGGTTTTGAAGTTGATTAATATTCTTCTTGGGTTTTTCCTTAATGTTCCTTTCCTAAATGGGTCTCGGTGGACCCTCTGTATATCCTCTGCCAGAAATGTTGGCTCTATCCCGGGGATGAATTCTTTCAGGAGGTCAATAACAAAACTCCTGATATTTTCTCCTTCAGCCCCTTCTGGTACATTCAGGATCCTCAGGTTGTTTCTTCTTGCTTGGTTTTCCATTGATTTGATTTTTTTCTCTGAGGTCCTTCTCTTTATATTTTAATATCTGTATCTCCTCCTGGTTCGCCTCAACCTCCCTGCCCAGTTCATCTAGGGAGGCTTCCACCGTTGATACCTGTTCCATTAGTGTGTTGATTTTAACCTCTAGGGCTTCACATGTCTCTTGTATTTTCTCTTGTTTTTTTCCCAATGTAGTGAAGTTTGCCCTCATTTCTGTTATTAAGGTCTCGATCATTTTCTCCACACCTGTGTGTTCACTTTGCTCTTGAGATCCTCTCCCCTCTTTCTGCCTTCTGACCTCAACTTGTGCTTGCTGATCCGAAAGCTGAGTTGGTGGCATTTCCAACCTGGCAGTGTCCTCTGCGGCTAAAACTTGGTATTTGTTTATGCTTAGGACTTTCTCCCCAAGGGGGGTTTCTCTAGTTATATCAGGATCCTCTTTCCGTTCTATCTGGATTCCTGTGGAGAGCTTTGCCGACATGGGGGAGGTTTGTTTAGATTGAACTTTAAAGAAGGAACGTAGAGAAGGGGTAATTTTGGGTTTTGTGCCTACCAGTCTACTCCTTCCCAATATAGAGGTGATTTCCCTGGGTTGGACTGTGGTGCCTTGTTTCACCTTCTTCTTATTGGTTATAGGTATTAAAAACCTGGCTTTTCCTTATGCCCCCAGTCGTAGTGTCTATGCTTAAGCCCCTGTTACGTAAGCAATAACGTATTCCCCATTTCTGATTATAATCCTGTTCTTGTCCTAGTCCTTTAAAGAAAGAATTTTCCCCCTTCTTTTTCCTGTATTCGGATCAGTGTCAGTATCGAGATTCTGTTTCTCCTCCTTCCCCTCTCCTCGTTCACTTACCGAACTCATACACGACTGGATGGCTTGTTCCTCTGTTTGCAGACTGTGAAGACCGCGTATCTGGCGAGGCACTGCTCCGGTGTGCTGTGGGCTTTCCAGCTTGTCCCGGAAGGAGACCCGAGCAGGTGCTTCCACCTGACATGGAGGACCGTAGCCGTGTCCGCCCACACTGTGCTCCCCGGACTGGGATGGATCGGCACTCTCCAGTGCTGCTCACCTCGCTGCTCTGCTAGCATGCGGGTGTCCTGGCCGGCCGCCGTGGCATCAAACGCCATAGTTCATGTCACCGGAGGTAAGAAGGAAGATATCCCGGGCTTACGCCAAGAGTTGCACTCTTTTTTCTGGAGTGTTTTGCCTGCAGAGTTTTAGGAGCTCCTGACCTGGCTACTCAGTCGACCACCATGTTCTCCCCCAGTCCCGCAAATATTTTATTGCACAAGAGCTCTTTTTCATTATCGTGTAGGAAAGCACTTTCAAATATGTGAGTTCAGAATACCAGTTGTACAAATAACTTTTGTGCTTAATTTATTAGACTATAATGTTGCTCTGTAATAATCTGGGTGATTTACAGGGTTTGCTCTTGCCTCAGTGCACCAATAGTTTATGTTTAAAAACGATTACTTTTAGTAAGTACTTCTCAGTGCAATACTATAATGTGACACATTCATTTCAAAGTTTCACATGTTATAGAAATGAAACTTTTGAAGCAACTTTATCATGTTTTGTGTGATGTTTGTTGTTTGATTTACATAGAAAACATTTTCAGGGCTCGGCTCAGCTCTCCCTGCAAATTTATTGGCTCAGCCACCTCTAATTCTAACATGCAGACTTTCATGAACTGTGTGGAAGTGAAATCATGAACTTCACATAGACCTAATTAGGGCAAAGAACACACAGAGAAGGGGAGAAGGGCAGTATTTGAAATGATTCCTTTCTATGGAAAGCTAATATCATTTACACAAGACATTAAAACAAAAATGCTTAAAAGAAAGAAAAGTAGGAAGATGTGCCTTTTCTTAAATGTGCAAAATTAACATGCATCATGATTTTTGTAGTAAAAACTCATTCTTATCGTAATTACACTACTAGGTCAGACTAGGCCTCATTCATCTTTCTATCTTTCAGTTCATTTTCTTCTTTAATAAATAAATACATTTAGGAAAAGCTGAACTATGCTAACCCTGGGCAAAGCACTACGCTACGCTCGCGTAGTTTGCGAAGTTTGCGCTTACTTCGCACAACGCGAATTGCACGTAGCACAGTGCAAACACGCGTAGCGTAGCGTAGTGCAGCGGTCATTTTTGCTTGCTCGCGGTCCTCAACGTCAAGTTGGCGACCGCGAGCAAGCAAATGACATCCCGGCGAGACTTTTTCCTCGTTCGCGATCAGCAACATCAAGTTGCCGATCGCGAGCGTGGAAAATAAACCTCCCGGCGAGATTCTCAACGCGGGTAGGTCAGGTTTCTCATTGCGAGTGGTCGCGTATGCTCGCGACCGCTCGTGATGAGAAACTACCAGTCTGCGTTGAGAAAGCTGCCGCTCGAGTAAAAATCTACTCGAGCGGCAGTAAAAGACAGCTCGCACTGTGCAAGATGCCGTTTTCAATGATTGCACAGTGCGGACAAGCATCCGGCACTGTGCAATCATTGCGAACAGTGCACTACGCAGTTCGTGTAGTGCTACGCGTAGCTCGCGTAGTGCGAACTGCACTTTGCGTAGCTTCGCGTAGCGCTACTTCGCGAACTACGCCCAGGCTTAAACTATGCACTATTATTTGATAAATGACTCACACTTGACTTGTTTAATCATGTCATCTCTGTAGAATGTGCTGACTTTAAAATGTATTTTTTCTGTTCCTAAGCTACATGTTCTCTTTTTATTTCGTTTCTAGCTGCCACATACTCACAATGCTGAATACTGAATAGTGTATTAAAACAATAATGCTTACATGAAGACGTGAATATCATGACTTAATCTCGTAGGGTTACAGCTAGAATGTTTCTGCCTTTAGAATAGTTAATTGTTACTCAGTGGAATACTGAATAGCTAATAGTTTAGACTGTAGTGTTCTCGTGGGAACTTAGAGTGAAGCTAATGCACATGAATGTTTAGCAACTAAGTTGACGCTTATAGATAGCACCATGCCGACTTTATACGTTTACAGTGGGAATGAATGAAGGAAGAAGCAGCAGACCATCAGGTGATCCTTCCTCGTTGGTTCAAGATGACCTAACACCAGCATGGATTGTTACATGTTTTTGTGTTTATAATGTATGTGTTCCTAGTTAGAATTAGAGAGTGTGCTGCCTAGACTGGTCCAGGCTATTCTTTTGTGACCATCTCCCTTAGCAGGTTTTACCCTACTTGCTCTGAGCTACTGCTGACGGTGATCTCTGTTGCCTATTACTTTGTGGGTGTCTATTCTCTTTAACTGTTATGGCTGCTGCTGTGACTATTTTCTTAGCTCAATTTTGAATAGTTGTTACTACTACTGTTTGCTGACGCTGGTTTGAGAGAAGAGGCTCTGTGTTTTTGAAACTATTCCTCATGAGGAGTTTGGCTTCAATCTGATTCTATTTCAATGCTCCTTTAAATCTTGCTCTTTTCCAAAAGGACTCTTTATGGGTTCTAGTAGGTTGGAATCCATTTAGAGTAGAATAAAGACTAATTTCCTTTATGTAACACGCTGTAATTTATTTGATTGATTCTAACTATGACTTTTCTTGATATTTCTGTAAACAGATTCATCTGATTTACTTATTTGAATAAAAACACAAAGCAAATACTAAACTCTTCTCCATAAATAAAGGTTTTTGAACTGATCCAAAACCCTCATCATTGACTAAACTAAATTGAAGATCTTGAATGAGTTGTTTTCGAGTGATGCTCTATTCTAAAACAGTGGCAAAGATCTATTGCAGACAAAAAGATTTCGGTGTGGAGTTGCAGACCCATATTGTAAGTTACAGGTTGAACTGATTAAATTAAAGAAAAATGTTCCTGCGCCGCACATCCAACGCACATCCAAAAACGCACGGAGCTGAAAAACGTATAAAAAGCTGGCTTTCTTCATGCCCAAAATATACAATATTGTTTATTCGATATAAAATATATCTGCCTCAGCTGACGTAATTTACCCAGGATCAGCCATGATGCAAACAGTGAGAGTTTATGAATCACCTTTCTAAAGAGGTGAGGTAGCCTCGGAAAGGAAACAACGAAATTGAAACTTAGAAGAGTTAAAGATATGCAGAAACATCCCTTATACATTTGCTATGGAAATCTATCTTGTAGTGTCAGTAAATAACTGCTGCTGAGGTGGACACGCAGGCAGATCGGTTCATCGTCCCTTGGGCTAGGATCAGAATTCCTACCATGTCATATCTAAATGAGACACCCCTTGCGTAAACTATTAGGGGCATATTTACAAGCCCCTTGCGCCACTTTTGCGCCGCCGTTGCGTCACGCATGTGACGCAGCGGCGACGCAAACCATGCGCCGCGTTGCGCTATATTTACAACGTGACGCATCTAGGGAGATGCGTCACGTAGTAAACCCCTGCGCCACATGAAACCTGCGTCAGGTTTCATGTGGGCGTACCGGCGCAGGGGGCGTTCCGGCGCAGGAACGCCTCGGAAAAGTGACGTAGTGAAATCTACAAGATTTCACGCAGTCACTTTTCCGAGCGCTGGTGCGTCAAATCCTTACGCCTGCTTCAAGCAGGCGTAAGGATTGACGCACCATGATAGGGATAGGAAGGTTGGAACAGTGCTGGAGTTGCGTCGCGCTTGCGACACAACTTCAGCACTGCGCCAACCTTCCGCCGGCAGATGCGTCACACATCTGCTTATCCTTGCGCCACATGCGCCGCATTATAAATGCGGCGCATCGGACGTGGCGCAAGGGTAAACTTGCGTGACGCATTTTCCCTGGCGCATCCCTGCTGATATGCAGGGATGCGCCAGGGAACGTAAATATGCCCCCCAGTCTCTATAAAAAAGCGCCGGGTACTCATAACATTCTTAACAGCCTCTTGCGGCGCATTTGCAGCCCAATTTGAAAAAAAAAAAAACACGTATGCACCTTCTCCGAATGCGGAAAGACAGCGAACACAATCTCGGGCAGGTGTAAATTACTTTCCTGGACTCATGATGCGTTAGGTGATGTTGGTAGCTCCTCGGAAGGAAATAGGCGCACGAGCACATATTGTCCACCAGAAAGATGGCATCCGGTTGCAGTGACATTAGGTGATGAAATACATGTTTCCGGATGTTTCCCTCTAACAAGGAGCTGCGGCGGATCAGTGAAATGCTCTAGGTGCTTTTCTAACCATTAACGAGAAAGAGTCTGACCACATTTTCTCCCAGATTGCCTCATGAATATTTAGTAGCACGGTATATCATTTGGTCGCTCGTATACAACTGACTGATTTGAATCTGATTTGCAACAGTGTCACAATCTTGATTTTATGTCTATTTGAAAATTAGGCAGTATCGCTATAACATAAAATAAGTGGTCAGCGTTCAAATAATTTCTATGCAATTTAACCTGCAAGTAAAAGAATATGAATGGGAAAGTGGCACTAAAAAGCTAGTTTCTCAGGCGACCAATGTACGATTCGTTATGGTGAGGTGAAGTGCGGTGCTATGTGAATAACTTGATGCAAATAATAATTTTTCTCTGCAATTACTGTAAGTGCATGCCAATGGCTTCACTGCTTGCTAGCAAACCCCACTGCTAAGATGGCAAACAAGTGAAGTAAAGTAATATTTGAGACTGTCAGTGCACTGTGGTTATTGCCTGACGCATTAGATGCTGGGACATGGGGTTTGACCTTAAAAACTAAGGGGCAGATTTACAAGCCCCTTGCACCACTTTTGCGTCATTTTTAACATGGGAAAAGTGACGCAAAAGTGGCGCAAGGGCCTTGTAAATCAGCCCCTAAGGGGCTTATTTACAAGCCCCTTGCGCTGCTGGGCGTCACTTTTTATATGGAAGAAAGTGACATACCAGCCGCCAAGGGGCTTGTAAATAAGCCCCTAACTTTGGTGTGCACCTAAGAAGTAGAGCTTTACTTGTTCTACTTCTGACCAGTGCCTACACCACAGCCATAATATGGCTGTCAATATAAATGTTTTCTTTTAGAATAGGTTGCCATAATTATGTACTAATAGTACATGGCAGGGGTCTTACCATGAATAACTCTTAATCTTCGATGGTTCCTATTTATAAGTGGACCATTTGGGCCCAGTTCAAAGTGGGCTGGAAACAGTACTTCGGGTGGGGACATTACTGGACACATTAATGGTCATTTTGTAATCAGTCCCAATATGTTTTAAAAGTTTTACATTAGCACTTTAAGATGCTAAAACCCTCTCCCAACCTCATTCCCCTCAATATTTTTCTTTTCTTGTTTTATTTCAGATGTGTCTTCTTTTCAGAATTATTGGAAAGGTAACAGTGACTTATGGCCCACCTAAAACACACACTTATCCGAGGCACGTGAGGGCCAGGCTTCGGATACAGGCTTTGAGAATGGACATTGGGAGGTACAACAAAAGCCCCCTCCCATATCTCTAATAACCTTGTCCTGCTGATTGAAAATGGCAAACCAGCCTCACTGGTTCTCCTCAGTCTGTCAGAGGCCTTTGAAACAATTAACCCCAGACTTCTAACTGGAAACACAACACAATGGATCTCCAACACTGACACATATTGTTATGGATCTGCCCTGGCAGGTCTCAAATCAATCCTGAAATATAATGCTGCATCCAACATGGATCCAGATATTTGAGTTGTTACTCAAAGATCAGCACTCTTGTTCAATCATTTCCAGACTACTCCAGCCCACTTCCTGACATTGTGAGTCAAGAGAGAGACACCTTTTGTAGATACATGAAAACCAACTCCTCATGTGAGTAATTTGAGAACCAATCACAGAGTCAGAGCAGCTTGATTCTTCATGATGATAGACCACTTCATGCACAGTCCCAGGACACAACTGCTATTAAACACTCAAATCTGTGAATATTCAAATTAACAAAATCCTGATAATCGAGAAATTGAGTCAGCTGTTGAGTGTTTATTTAACCAAATTCGTATCATTATTGATAGCTTGTCCTATACCAAACTACTGAAAGGAACAGAGCCTTTCTTTTATGTAAAACACATAGGACATATTACAGTAACGCACCCATTATGACAATGTACGCATACATAGTCGCAAGTCCTTGCGTCTTTCTGACTTTGCACCATAGGGCGTGCTAGTAAAATCTTTTGTCTTGTGCCTTGAGGGAGCATATTCAAGTGGAGCATAAGAGGCCTCATAAGAGTGGCATGCATATGTTTGCGACTCCATATTGCAGCCAAGTCATGAGCTCATGGGCAATGAGGAAGAGAGAGTGCCACATCATCATCTCATAGATAGAGTAACACCAAAGCACAGTTTGGAATCAGAAGCAATTTTGCCCATCAACGTTAAGGGCTAAGCCAACTCTCTGATGTTCTGTGTTCCCAATGCGACAGGGTCAATATTGGTGATGTGCCCATCTCACATTTTTTCTATTGTCTACCAGCCTGAGTTCAAATAAAATGAGTAACTAAGGGCCTGATTTACATTTAGGCGGGTGGCCTGCCATTCCGCCATGGGGACGGAGTAAATCTCCACTATATTGGCAGGGAAGGAACTCCGTCGCCGCTACGCCCGAGTACCTTTTTCGCCAATATATAAATCAGGCCCTAAGTAAATGTCAAAGAAAGCAATAAACTTGTAGATGGCTAAAAGTACTCTGCACATTAACGTGACTGGTCAATCTGAAG
Source organism: Calotriton arnoldi (assembly GCA_963921515.1). NCBI lineage: Eukaryota > Metazoa > Chordata > Amphibia > Caudata > Salamandridae > Calotriton > Calotriton arnoldi. The sequence continues at coordinate 67,529 of CAWUFW010012367.1, read as the reverse complement.
GTGAGTGTTTATTTCTTTGACTGGGCTGAATGTTTATTTTCCTGGTATGATTAGATGCCATTATCAAGACAATAATAAATACCAATCACTGTCTCACCTGCTCTCAATACATCACTTATGATCCATTTTTTTAAATGCATTTTTTTTTATTGGGGTTAAAAAATATCATGAAAAAAGCATTCCTAAAACAGTAATCCAGTAGAAAACAAAAATGACACCTAATTAGATTTTTTTTAAACATATAATAAAGTTCAAAACCATATTATGTGAAGGAAAGTGGAGGAAAATATGATAAAAGTGTCACTGTCAAGACAAAAATCTTATAAAATAAAATATGTTACAGTAAAATAGCATTGTAAGGAAACAAAATATCACATTCTTTCTTAATCTTGCAGAGAATCCACATAACCTAGTAATAAGGGTGTTTAGCAACTTTATGATTTGCAATTTTAAAAGAATTAGAACACCTAGGGCATGATTACTAGGGTGACGTTATATTCCGATCCATGTGTCAACCCCTGTTTACTCATAGGTCGGAATTATGAGTTAGTAGGCATTTAACGCATCCGATAACTATCAGATGCATTAAATATCTCAACCTTCATTAAATTTTGACAGCTTAAACCTGCCGAAATTTAACGAGTGAAAAGAAGGCAGTATTTACTCGAATCATGCAGATTTTGGTGTGTTAAACACCAAAATCCACAGGTTATTCCCCATCAACTTGTGTTAGGTGCTGTTTATTGTACCTGATAAATAACATACCCCATGGTTTCGTTGCCTATCAAGTGTGATAAATAGCACCTCACTCGTAATCAGGGCCCTAGATGTTTAGTTTAGTTTTCTCTCAAAGATGAACCATAGTTTAATATTTTTCATGAATAACTGGGATGAAGAACAATTAATAGTACTAATCCGGTGCACATATGATATTCCATTTGTAAGAGCTGTCAGCCCTAGGTTAGTCTCTCCCTCAACTTTTCGCCTTCCTCCTCTATTTCTTGTGACCTCGTTTTTGTTGGCTTTAGGACTCTGAGCACTATACCACTTCTAAGCAGTGCTAAAGTACATGCACTCTTGCTTCTAAACCTGGTAGTAATGATTTCTACCAAGGTGGCATATTTAATTTACTTATAATTCCTTAGCAAAGTGGTCCTGTGTGTACCCAGGGCCTGTAAATTAAATGTTACTAGTGGGCCTGCAGCACTTATTGTGCCACCCTGTCAAGTTGCCCTTTAAACATGTCTCAGACCTGCCATTGCAGAGTCTGTGTGTGCAGTTTAAAATGCCATTTCGACCTGCCAAAACAAACATTTTGCCAGGCCCTAACCTTCCTTTTTAATACATATGAGTCACTCCCAGGGTAGGCCCTGAATAGCCCATAGGGCATGGTGCAATATATTAAAAAGTAGGACATGTACTCCTAAGTTTTACATATCCTGGTAGTGGAAGACTCTTAAATAAGTTTTTGTGCTACTGGAAGGCCTATCTCTCACATAGAATAACATTGGTGTTTCCTTATTACATTATATTAAAAATCGATATTTAATACAACTATATTATTCTAAACAATATTTTTTTTCTCCATATTTTTATACTTACCTTTTTAAATATAGGTTAGTCAGTATTTTTGTATTCTATATTTTTTCCTGGATATTTTTTTCTTCTATTTTTTTTTCTTGATATTCTGTCAGTGAACCAAGTTTTACATGTCATGGTAGTGAAAAACTCTTACATTCGTTTTCACTACTGCAAGACCTATCTCTCCTGTAGGATAACATTGGGATACCATATTACATTTTATAAGTGTAATTTCCAAATGGGAAGAGATGACCCGTTCAAGTTTGGTGTCTATGGAATTCTAATTTAAAATCCTAACTTATGGTGAAGTCGGATTTGAAATTACAATTCTGAAAATGCCACTTTTAGAAAGTTGCAAAAAGAACAATTGATGGACAGAATGCAGAACAATGTCATACATTCACCCCAGTACAGAGATCTGGGCCTAAATCCATCGTTTTTTTGCTCACCATGCGATTCCAGTTTGAAACCAGCCATATGCAAATCAGTCTTGACCCTACGCCCAATGGGAACAGTCCAGCCCGAACTGCCAGGCCAGGTCCTCCCTGGACTGGAAACAAGCATCCTAGGACCGGTTTTGGGGTTTCACCCCTCATCAGCCAGGATAGCTTGATTCCAGTGGCATGAAGAGCACGGCACCCATGTCTGCGCATACCCGTCCCACTCGGGGTGACAAATGCAAAAAAACCAATTGATGGACAGAATGCAGAACAATGTCATACATTCACCCCAGTACAGAAATCTGGGCCTAAATCCATTGTTTGTTTGCTCACCATTCCATTCCAGTTTGAACCCAGCCATATGCAAATCAGTCTTGACCCTGGGAACAGTCCAGCCCGAACTGCCAGGCCAGGTCCTCCCTGGACTGGCAACAAGCATCCTAGGACCGGTTAGCTGGGTCCAAACTGGGGTGGTGTGGTGAGCAAAAGAATGATGGATTAAACCCACATCCTTGTGACTGGGGGTGAATGTTTGCATTGTCCAGCATTCCGTCCATCAATTGCTTCTTTTGCACTTTTGGAAAGTTGGCATTTTCTTGCTGTAGCCATTTTGTGCCTGCAGCCTGTATCTGGTGACATGGCTGTGTGTAGTTGGCAGTTGGGCTTTGTGTGTTTCTCCTAGACAGCCACAAACAATGGGAACTTAGGTGTGACTGGTAGGGCCATCACTGGCAGTATGGGAGGGATGAGCTGGGCCAAGCCTCACTGACAATTGAATAGGCTGTATCCTGGCTTCACACAAGGGCCTAACAACCCTGCATTGTCACTTCAGCACCTTGGAACCAGAGCAGGGAGGGTAAAGCTTCTGTGCGTGTCAAAGCCACTGTCTAGAAGCTTCTCCCACCTTTCAGAATCGGGGCACCGGGGTATAAAAGAAGGACCTCAGACACCAATTCTTCAGTACTCTTCTGGACCTGTGGATACTCTGCCAGGAAGAAGGACTGCTGTGCTGCTGAAGGACTGCCACTCTTCTGTACTGCTGCTCTGTAGGACCTGCTGCCCTGTTGCCCAGCTTCCCAGTTGCCCTCTTGCCTGGGTGAGAAGGGCTGGACATGCAGCTCTTGAACCCACAACCCAGAGTGACTCCAAGGGCTAGTTTGTCTTGCCTCCTGTTCTGAAGCCTCTGGGACATTCTAGGCTTCCAACAACCTTGCACCTGCACCTGTACTGTGTCATCTGTGAGTTTACTCTGCCAAGTGGTGCCACCCTAGTCCTGGACTCTTGAAGTGGGCCTAAGTTGCTTGCCCATGGAATTGACACATCTTCTCTGCTGAGCGGCACATTCCCAAGCAGAACCAACACATCTCCTCAGCTGATCAGCGCATCCCTGAACAAAACCGATGCGTCATTGCTGCTGCGCAGATTGGATCCGCCGCAATGACGTGCATCGCCTCCACAGTCCTCGGAACCAACACATCACCCCTACGGCGCAGCGTACCCACAGCGCATGCCCTGCATCCTTCGTCGACCACAGCCTTGACGAAGAAGCCAGACTCTGCATCGCAGCCTCGCAGCTCCTCAGATATGATGCACCGCCCCGACTGTGCTCCGCATGCCCAACTCCGGAATTCGCATCGCAAGCTCCATCAACGGGATCTTCAATGATGACAAAACAGGACCTCACACCACATCCTCACCCCATGTCATAACTCATGCATTGCTTCAGCTACGTGACACATCTTCAACGCGGATCCTCATAACTCTCTGCAACCAGGATTTAAGGTACTTTGTTCAGCAGGTCTAACTTGGTCCCTGCCCACACTCCATTGTGGTCGGCCTGAACTTGAGATTTTTTCCCAGTCCAGCGCCACCAGATTTCCCCAGGTGTAACTTTGTGCTTTTTGGTGCTATTTTCTATAAAAAAAATGGAATTTTGTTGTTTTGGTCTTGTTCTATTTATTAAAAATTACTCTATTTTTCTAAATCTGCTGTGGACTACTTTTGAGGTGTGTTTTCAATGTTTTACCGATTGAAGTGTTGCACAAATACTTTACACATTGCCTCTGAGTTAAGCCTGACTACTCTGTCCCAAGCTATCAAGGGGGTGACCACAGGTATATTTGGATTTGCTTGTCCCTTACCCTGACAAGGATTGTGATTGCTGCTTCATCCCAGTTAATCAATAACCCAATTTCTTATACAGTTCCAACACACATTATTCTCCTTTTTCCTCTCTTAATGCAAGAGAGTACTACATGTCTTTTAGATACAGACTGGGGCCCATATTTATCACAGTCTTGCGTCACCCTTGCACCACGCAAGGGGCGCCAGGGTGATGCAACCCTAAAGTCAGATTTATCAAGCCACACAAGGCCACCTGGCGTGGCCCTGCATGACTTGATAAATCTGGACTAATGCAAGGAAGAGTAAATTGCTGCTTTGCATTACTCTGCCCCAGGGAGGCCTTCCTTGGGTGGAGCGTGGGTGTTCCCATATTCACCATTAGTGGTAGACATGGGAATGCGTCAAAATGCTAAGCCTCCCCAGTGGAGGCATAACAAGGAGAAATATCTTAATTTCTCTTTGTTTTCTCTTTCTGTGTGTACTGCATTTTCAGGATTGTTTACATGCACGAAGGGACACCTTGGGTAGGAAGGTGCCCCTTCCTTCACAAAAAACAATCCACCTTACAACGCAGGCACCCTTGCACCATGGTGCAAGGGTGCCTGCATTGGCGCTAGGCAGCCAAAAGTGCACCAGCACAAAGAAAGGACAGGAATGAGCCATATGATGTTAAATACGCTGCATGCCTGCCCTTTCACACAGTGCAACAAGGTGGCTTGCTGTGTTGTGATGCATGAAAGTATCATAAATATGCCCCCGGGTGTCAAGTCTTACTATACTATACTGATTGGGCTACGTTTAAAAAAAAAAAACGAAATGTGGCTTTGTGGAATGGATTGTGTCACTAGACCGTTAGACCAGTTGTAATACATGTCTTGAAAAAGGTTCTGTTAGCAGCTCTTCATAAAGATACTGCAACACATGCCCTTATTACACAGGCCTAGCTACATGTCCCTAATGAAGACACTGTTCCCCCTCCTTAATATCCAGACTTTCTACTTATCCTCATCCTCCAGTCCTTATTTTTCAGACTGTGCCATCTATCATTTGTGGAGATATTGTCACTTATCTATAATACACACTACAGCCTAACCTGAACATATTGTGGCCTGTCTATCATTAGTCATTACAGATCTTTTCTCCTGAGGTTTATACATACTGTGCTGCCTGTCTTTTTCACTCATAATGTAACCTGTTCACATTGCATAATATGTCATCTTTCTTTTATACAGACCGTGCCACATACCTTAAAAATGAGGCAGACTGTTCCACTTGTAGTTAATACACAAACTCTGTTCCTGTCATTGTTGTTTAATAAATAATGTTCTACCTGTGCCATTTCACCTTATTAAAGATTTTGCCATATGCCCACATGCACATCAATCCATACCCAACCCATTTTTTGTGTAATAGGTGGGTCATTCTAAGTGGAAGTGTCATGCTTAGGCAAGTCTAACATGATTATCGAGAGATATGGGCTCAACCAGCACCTCACAGATGAAGCCCCAGAAGACTGAAGCATGTCTGTGGTTGCCTTTTTGAGAGAAGACATCAAACCATGGCAGATAGGACTATTATTTCCATTTTGGGGTATGATCGAGATGGATTGTCATATGGTTGATCTCAGTATGTAAAGCAGAAACAAACTAAAAACAACTGAATTGAGTGTTATCCATTGTGATTATCAGGGGTAAAATTTCAAGCATATCACTCCATCATATTTTTGCTTTCTAAGTAAGTCACTGTAAATGGTAAAAGCATATGCAGACATTGGGCTCTTTTAGTCACACCAAACTGGTGGAGTCTGAACCTACCAATTGGCTTAACACGGATACACTCTATTTAGAGTTGCTGTCCTAGTAATACTAGGGTCTACAGCCTAGGAGCTTAAGCTAGAGAGTGCGTTTTGGGTCATAGCCAAGGTCAATTTAATATGGTTGGCCCCTGTCTCTAATGGCTCTGATGAGCTAAAAACAATGGGATGGAATGTTGCCCAGGCCGATTTCCAGTAGCTAATAAGTCACATTTACTCATATCCCAATCTTTGTGATTCTTGTTCTTATTCTCCATGGTTAGACACGCTGCCATCTGTTAGACTGCTAATGTTTCAACCTCCCGCCCTAGGTATCATGATGTCCTTGTTCAGGCCCTTTACTCATAGGATCTCATATTCTCAAGTTGTTAAGTTTCCACTCTTATTTCTGGAATTGTAGACATCCTTACATATTAGGTATCCAGCTCTTAGGCACTGACCTAGACACGTCTAAGTGCCATCATTTTAAGCCTCACTCTCAGTAGTCCAGGAGCTATACCTCAGTTTCTATTACTGACCAGGTTTTCTACTCGTCTTTCAGTTCCTACAAGTAGTTCATCAGTAACCACCCCTAACAGCTTCTAATCCAATACACTCCAATAATTTGCTGCTCATACTTTCCATCATCTTACATGCCTAGAAAGGAACAACATCACCCACCGCAATGTGTGTGAACTATAGTAATCTTAAAAGCATCAAATGCCCTCACACCCTCCGACCAGTTTATAGTCTACCTTGGCTAGAACAAGCTAAGGAGAGATGCATTATTAGTCAACAGAACAAATTCTTTGCCACGGAACGCCTGATGGTAAATCAAACTTCTTCAGAGGTGTCAGCATTTGAAACAGCAACTCTGAAGATTCTGGATGATGTGCATAGCATTGTGGATAAAGGAGACTTCGTCTTACTCATCCTCCTAGACTGATTGGCAGTTTTTGACACAGTCAACCATTGCTTGTTAATTTGAACCTGGAACATTCCATGGCCTTTAGAGTTCTAGTCCAGAGCCACTTCTCTGTTTTTCTTACCCACTGGTATCAAGTGGTAAAGTTGAGAAACATCTTTTCTGCAGCCAAGTTGTGTTCCTAGTTTCTTAATCCTAGCACTTCCTTTATTCACTTTTTATCTAGTGCTACTGTGTCTGATCCCAGGAAAGGCAGGCAATCCCTTCTACCAATATGCTGATGACATGAAAATGTATCTTGAAATGTTGACAACTTGAAATATCTCCATTTTTTGCAGAACTGTCCTTCCGCTTAAACTTAAAAAAACTTCGGTATTGAGAGTTCAACCTCTTCTCAGCTTCTGTTTAATTCAAACTCCTCTCCCTCAGTCTCACCTACAGTAACATCCATGTGCCTTATCATAGACACTCACCCTAGCTCTCACCCCACACACACAAAGCACAGCAAAGACTGTCAAATTGTTCCTTAATTATCTCATCAAGCTATACACCTAGCAGGTAAATTCACAAAGGCCTTTTGGAGTATGAAAATAAGTACTTCAAATGTCACATCCTATTAATTACAATTCACAAAGTTGAAGACATAAAAAATTCAACTTACACCTATACAGTACCCTTGGCCCAATTTATAATATCCTGATTTACAAAGCTTTACTATTGCAGTTCTCATGAATTCTAGGAGTAGGTCATGTTGTGCTGGATTGTGTCTGCTACATGTCTGCTGTACACTTGTTACCACCCCATCAACAGCGCAGCACAGCCAATAAATTTCCCATGTGGGCACCCCAAAGCTGTGACCCAGTATGCCCCACCCCAGTGACGGTCCACAGAAGGGTATGATGCTCCCTCAGGATTCAAGGATCCTGGGATTCAAGGACCTACTGCACAATTCAAGGACTCTGACAGGCTATAAAAGTCATAACCAAGGCCTGGCAATGTGCTTAGCTATCCTTCCTATTGATGAGAGGAAACATCTGCTTGGGCTCTGCTTTTCACCAGTGCTCATCTGCTTGTATTCTGCTCTTCGTCTGTGTTCCCAGCTCTACAGTTGAGACATTCTTCAAGCCAGGTGCAAGTTGATCTTCTCAGAGGTTTTTTCTTGTGGAACATCTTGGACCTTATTCTGCAGTATCACTTCAAAGAGCTATTCAAAGAATTTCATTGCATTGCTGAAACCCTTTGAACTCTTCTAATGCTGTCTCCAGAGACATCAAGTTAGTGATTAGCTAGCAAAACTACTTCTGGATTCTTAAACTGCCTAGCACACCTATGTACTGAAACTCTACTTCACCATTTAAGTTGTGCTGTAACAACAGTATCTTGGGACTTTGAAGAGTTATTTACAAATCGTGAATGAACCTTTGTTTCATGATCATAGTCTCATGACGATTCTCTTGGCTCTAGGAGGATAAAGCCACTGATATGCCGAATGTTTACTATAATGCATATGTTGCTAAAGTGATTCTATGGTATGCTTTCAGTTTCTGTAGAATGTTGCCATTCATGTGAAATTCATTGAAAATTAGAAGCTGCATACAATTCAAATTGATGTAATTGCAGAGATTAACATTAGTCTTGTGTTCTGTTTAGTATAAAAGAACCATCACTTGTGAGAAACTGCAGAACACCCACGAGAGCTTCAATTTGATGAGATATGCTTTGAGACTACAACCCGATGATGTCTGTTGTGTGCCTTCTCTCATTACCTAACCCCCGTTCTCATCTCCACAGTCAGCTTCGAGCATAGTCTTTGACTTGTTTGGAATTGTCTACAGGGAAGGAGACTGATGGGCTCCATGTCATTCATCCAGCAACATTCAAATCTACAAGTTAGTGGTAACTTGAATTTGACAATGGCCTTCAGGTTTGGAGTAAACTAATATATTGTTTAGTGATGCATTATGTTGGAATGTGGCCGGTTAGGTTCAGTAATGGATTTGTTTGTGCTATTATATATCTTTTACATGGCCTTGATTACATTTTACTTGTATGTGGGTGTGCAAGGTGTAAGTTCTAGTGTATGGTTGATATGTAGATTGCCGAGCAGATATACATGTCTGCTTAACCTCGATGGATGTACTATTAGCTTCCTTGGCATTATGATGCCCATTTCCATTGTAACGCTGGTTATCACTAGCATATTTTGAGTATATTGGATACATTATGCATCCAATCACATGCATTATTCTGATCCTGGTATAATGGTAGTGATTCATGGCATTTTCTGGTTACCCTGGCATGATGGTTCTTACTCCTGCCATCTATGGCATGGGTGTTTGAGTAACTGTGTGAGTGTGGGAGTGGGTATGTGAGTGGTTGTGTAAGTGTGTGAGTGGGTGTGAAAGTGGTTGTATGGGTGTGAAAGTGGGTGTGTGAGTGGTTGGGTGAGTGGGTGTGTGAGTGGTTGTATGTGTGTGTGAGTGGGTGTGTGAGTGGATGTATGGGTCTATAAGTGGGTGTGTGAGTGGTTGTGTGGGTGTGTGAGTGGGTATATAAGTTGTATGTGAGTAAGTGGTTGTGTAGGTGATTGTATGTGTCTGTGAGTGTTTGTGTGAGTGGTTGTGTGGGTGTGTATGGGTGTGTAAGTGGTTATATGGGTATGTGAGTAGTTGTGTGGGTGTGTGAGTAGGTGTGTGAGTGGTTCTGTTGATGATGTCATCAGTGATGTTATTTAAGATGTCATCAGTGATGTTATCAGAGATATCACCAACCATGTCATGAGTAATGTAATATTTGAGGTCATAAGCAGTGCAGGGGTGTAAGTTATAGTTAGCTCAGGTAACTATAACTGCTGAATTTCTATGGTTTTGAGCTTGCACTACCTGAGCCTAACTATACCATCCCTGTAACCTTTTGTTTTTTCTGTGAATTTGTAAGGATTTTCTAATTCTATTTCCTAACTAAAACATCCCTGTAATCTTTGTTTTTTTCAGTGAATTTCTAAGTTTTTTAATCCTATTTCCTAACTATACAAGCCCTGTAACCTTTGTTTTTTCAGTGAATTGCTAGGGTTTTTTAATGTTATTTCCTAACTATACTGTCCCTGAAACCTTTGTTTTTTGGGGAATTTTTACATTATTTTAATGTTTTTTCCGAACTACAATGTCTCTGTAACCTAAATTTTGTAGTGAATTTTTTTTACAGTATTTTAACATTATTTCCTTTCAGAGTGAGTGTGTGAATGGCTGTATAGGTCAGTGAGTGGGTGTGTGAGTGGCTGTATGGATCTGTAAGTGGGTGTGTGAGTGGTTTTGCAGATGTGTGAGTAGCTAAATGGGTCAGTGAGTGGGTATGTTAGTTGCTGTATGGGTCAGTGATTGGGTGTGTGAGTGGCTGTACAGGTCAGTGAATGGTTGTGTGAGTGGCTGTATGGGTCTGTGATTGGGTGTGTGATTGACTGTATGGGTGTGTGAGTGGTTTTGTGGGTGTGTGAGTGTGTGTGTGAGTGACTATAAGGGTCTGTAAGTAGGTGTGTGAGTGGTTTTTGTGTGTGTTTAAGTGACTGTATGGGTGTGTAAAAGTGTGTGAGAGTGGCTGTGTGGGTCCGTGAGTGTATGTGAGAGTGACTGAATGGGTGTGTAAGTGGGTGTCTGAGTGTCTGTATGGGTGTGTCAGTAGCTTTGTGAGTGACTGTGCCAGAACAGAACCTTACCTGCCCATTTCTTTATCCAACAAGAGTCCATAATTTTGCACAAAATGTCTACTCAACTAGAGTACTTTCTACTGCTTAATTAGTAAGTACTACCTCGTTGGGCAATAACTAGTGCATATTCTACACTAGAGCTGCGTAATGGACCATGAAGAAATGTCTCCAGAAGACCTTGTGTGCATGTAATTTCAGCAATGTGATTGTTCCTTGAGTGTCTTGATCCACAAATCTCTGATAACATGAATACTCATCTAGAGAAGAGGACAATACCACAAAGATGTCAATCTTCACCACAGAAGGGTACTTCCTCCTAACTATATGACCTAAGTGCTTCTTTGTTTGCTGGAGATGGCCTCAAAATTCCTCTGCATCAAGAACGCGTCACCAATATTAGGGCAAAATGCACTCTGAGGCCTTTTGGTAAGCTGTCCATCAACGTGGGGAAAGGCGGGAAGAACTTAATATACTATTAAAGAAAATGGGGCAGGGCCCAACAGGCGGACCTTGCAGATGATTTTGGGCATTTGCATACTTTTTGTAATTTAAAGGGAGAACCATGGACTCTACTCTCAAGACAAGAAAGAAACCACTCATCACAGTCACTACAGATCAGATTGTGCTCCAATAGATCAATGATGCATTCACCTCCACTTAGGATTTCAGATTGTTTTTTAACGTGGAATACAAGGGGAAACACACTTGCTTTGCATTCACCTGCCCAAGAAGTTAGGATCATTTGTGCTTTACAGAAGTGGAGCTTCCACTGGGGCACCTGCTGTGTTTGTATTTATAAGAGCTTCCTGTTGAGGTTTAATTTCTGTGAAATGAGCACCAGGGCAAGAATGGAACCTCATTTTTTCCAAGAAGAGTCCATAGTTTTGCCGAAAATATCTACCCAACTGGAGTACTTTCTATTGGTTATTTAATAAGTGCTACCTTGTTAGTTAAATGTCTAGTGCGTATTCTTCACTACAGCTGCATAAAGGACCACAAGGTAATGTCTCCAGTGACCTTGCGTGCATGTAAGTCGGGCAATGTGATTGTTCCTCCAGCGTCTTCATCCACAAATCCGTGATAACATGAATCCTAGTCAAGAGAAGACAACAAGACTACAAAGAGGTGAATCTCACCAAACAAGGGTACTTCCTCCTAACTATACGAAGTAAGTGCTTGTTCGTTTGGCGGAGTTGGCCTCATATTCCTCTGCATCAAGAATGCCTCACCAAAATCATCGGTAAACTTGCTCAGGGGCCTTTTGGTAAGGTGTCCATCAACATAGGAAAAGGCAGGAAGACCTTTGCATACTAGTAAGGAAAATGGGGCGGGCCAAACGAGCGGAGCTTGCAGATGATTTTTGCCATTTGCATACTGAGGGTAATTAAAATCGAGACCCATGATCTCTGGTTTTATATTTTTCCAAGGGGAGGGAAGCCATGTGGCCCCCCTGGAAACCCATTCCCCAGGACCCTGCCAATAATCAATGGGGGGGAGCTGGTCTATTCATGCTGTGTGCCCTGCAAGTGAAGGAGAATGGAAAACATTTCAAAGATAGAATTTCTAAGAGCAACATCTGAAATAAGTCTGAAAAAAAGGGCATGACTTCTCCTCATGCGGACTGTTGAAGGTGTTTTAACCACAGGAGTGGAAGGTTCTGGTGTACAATGTTGGTCCCGCTTAAGATTTGGACATACCCAAAGTTTTCTTCTAAATCTTCACATTCTTGATTGCTCACTGACATATTAGTTCTTCTTTATAGATTCATGCTGGGAATGCTAACCTTCCATTGTAGATAAATACAAGTGGTGTGTTACATGCTGCTGCCACGGCCCACCCTGACTCCATCCTAGTAGAACTTCCTAAGGTTATGGTTCAGCTAACCCTACGTTTCTGTCACCTTTACAAACCTAATATACAAACTAACCATCTGTATTAGAAAAGCCACTCACCCTAATCACCTTGGTTGTTTCAGTGACATAAACATAGAGGAATTTGAGTCACCTACAATGCTGCCAAAAATCAAACACCACACCAAGAGACCCTCAAATGCTGCTTGTTAAATTGGATTACTAGTTGACTGGGGTGTGAGCCCTGGTCAAGCAGCAACAACAATCCTAGTCAGTGCAAGGCTCAAGCAAATCCCAAATAAAGACAGAGCAGTCAGACTTAACTTGGAGGCAATGTGTAAAATGTTTGTGCAACACTTCAAACAGTAAAACAGTGAACACACCACTAAAAAGGATCCCACACCAGGTTTAGAACAATAGAGTATTTTTTAATAAATAAAACAAGACCAAAACAACAAAGAACCCAACAGGTAGAACTGAAGATATTGATTTTTAAAGTTTATAGTTAAAATAGTGCCAAAAAGCACAAAGCGCTATTGGGGTTATCTGGTTATGCTGGACCGGGACAAAGACAAAAGTTCAGCCGACCGCGATGGAGCACGGGACAGCTACAAGGACCCTGTTAGGCCCACTGAAGAGAGTACTTTAAATCCTGGTTGCAGAGCACTGCATGGATCTGCACCGAAGATCCACCCTGCAGCTGGAGCGATGCGTCGGTTTGAGATGCTGTGAGGCTGCAATGCGAGGTCCTGTTGCATTGTCGTCGAGGATCCCATCGAAGGGCTTGTGATGAGAAGTCTGGCTTCGGGTATGCGGCGCACAACTGGCAATGTTTTGCTTCCGAGGAACTGCAAAGCTGCGATGCGGAGTCCGGTGTCGCCGTCAAGAATGCAGTTGATAAGAGATACGAGGACCTGGGCTGTGGAGGCACTGCACTGCCAGATTGATGTATCAGTGCCAAAGGGCAATGCTGGTCTTTGTGAAGGGTCCAATCCATGCAGCAGTGGTGACGTAGCAATTCTGCTCGAGGATGCGCCGCTCAGCCAAGGAGATGTGTCGGTTCTGCTTGGGGATGAATCACTCAGCTGAGAAGATGCATTGGTTCCTCTGGCAAGCACCTTAGGCCCACTTCCAAGAGTGCAGGACTGAAGTGACACCATTTGGCAGGGCAGACTCACAGATGGCAGAGTCCAGGTGCAAGAGGGTTGGAAGTCTCTTATGTCCCTAAGACTTCAGATTAGGAGGCCAGCCAACTACCCCTTGGAGTCACGCTGTGTTCTGAGTTCAAGAAATGTAGGTTCAGTCCGTCTCACCCAGGCAAGGGGGCAGCAGGCAGCAGGTCAGCACAGCAAATCAGGAGTCAAGCCAGTTGTAGTCCAGTAGAGTGGCAGTCCTTCAGCAGCACAGCAGTCCTTCTTCCTAGCAGAGTATCAACAGGTCCAGAAATGTACTGAAGTGGTGGTGTCTGAGGTCCTTCTTTTGTACACAATTGTGCCATTGAAATGGGGAGACGCTTCTAGAGGCATACCATCTTGCCAGTGATGGCCCACTCAGTCACACCTAAGCTCCCATGGTGTGTGGCTGTGTAGTAGGAATGCACAAAGCCCAACTGCCCAACTGCCAACTACACCAAGTCATGAGACCAGAGACAGGCTGCACCAAATGGCTAAGGCAAGAAAATGCCAACTTTCTAAAAGTGGCATTTTCAGAATTGTAATTTAAAATCCGACTTCACCATAAAATAGGATTTTAAATTAGGATTCCAGAGACACCAAACTTGAACCAATATAACAAATAAACTAACATGTAAATGTAAACACACACACACTATATATATATATATATATATATATATATATATATATATATATATATATATATATATATATACATATCACCAAACGTTGTGACAGGACACACAAAACTGCGCACTCCGGCTCGTAGTTAATTGAATAAATTTATTCCAGCTTCTTCAGAAAGTAAAAAACTAGCAAACGCGCGTTTCAGCCACCTGGCCTTCGTCAATGTTAGTAACCACATATATGTTTAGCCTTTTAACAAGAAAACAAGTCATTGGATGCGAATTCATTACAAAAATAAAGAAAGGACTTATAAAAGGGTGGTCTTTTTGATTGTTTCAGTGTCGGCCATTTTAACATGTACCATTTTAACATGGCTATTGAAGCATTTCTCCTTAATCCATTGGGAGGAAACTCATAATGAAAATGTGATAATATAATATTGTTAAGAATCACTGAAATGACAATTTATAAATTCATTGTTAGCAATCGTAATTCCGTACTCCGAGGTCAAGCAACTATTAGACCCCATGGTGCCATTATATTCTTTACAACATTGTTTCTCAAACCACAAAATCACGCCCTGAATGGGCCCTTTTAGACCAATAATTGACACTCACGTCACTCCCATAAACTTGAGCTTCCCAGCACTACGTCTTTTAGGCGATACGGAGAGCTACAAGAGAGTCAATAGAGAAACCTTCAACTTGAGTGTCCTGGCTTTTTATGAATTGCTTGATAAGTGGAGAACTAGTGGTATATTGGAGGAGGATGAATATCAATACATGAAAGTGGATTTTCCTGTGCTTCCCACATTCTACCACTTACCTAAGATTCCCAAAGATTTGATCAAACCGCCAGGACGACCAATAGTGTCCAGTAAAGGAAGTCTTCTGGAAAAAGCATCCACGTATGCAGATCATTTTCTCTTTCCGTTGGTAAGAGATTTGAGTTCCTTTATCCAGGACACCACAGATTTTATACGGAGGATCCAGAACATACGCTGGGAACCTGAGTTCCTATTAATCACCTTGGACATCACAAGCCTTTATACTTGTATTGCTCACTGCCATGGCTTGTTGTCTCTCGAATATTTTCTCAAAACAAGACCATTAAAATTTCAGGCTCACAGCAGAATGTTACTCAAGATTGTTGAATTTTGCCTAAATAACAAAAAATTTCTGTTTGGGGGCGACTATACCTACAGATCCAGGGAACTGCAATGGGCATGTGCTTCACCCCCAGCTATGCGCATCTTTTCGTAGGCTGGTGGGAGAAGCACATGGCCTGGGTAGAGGACGATGAGGTGTGGGTCAATAAGATAGCCCTATGGGCAAGATGTATCGACGACCTTTTCATCGTCTGGAGAGGCACTACTGCAGAAGCAGAGGAATATATTCAGATCTTAAATAACAATGATCTGAATTTAAAGTTCACAAGTAACATCAGCAGCAAAGAGGTGGCTTTTCTAGATCTTTTAGTTTTTGTGGCAGAAGACAGAATATGTACGAAACTGTACAGAAAACCGACAGCGGGCAATACCGTGTTACACTCAGAAATCCAGCACCCACGCAGTTTAATTCGCAGTATCCCTTATGGGGAATTACTGCGACTTAAAAGAAATTGCTCACTTGCAGATGATTATTCTAAAGCAGCAAGTGAATCCCTGAGTAGATTCAGAAAGAGAGGGTATAAAAACCATATACTACATAATGCTGCTGTAAAGGTACCATCAAAAGAGAGACAGGAACTACTTACCTACAAACCAGCTACAGCATCTGATAATGTAGAGGACACAGCAGCGGTGAGGGTGATCCTCAGCTTTTCAGCTGAGTCACAGAAGATCAGAGGTCTTGTCCAGCGGAACTGGAAAGTTCTGCAGACAGATACTATAATTGGACGACTACTGCCAAACAGACCAGATATCACATATAGAAAGAATGCATCACTAAAAGATATCTTGGTTCAAAGCCATTTTTGTGAAGAGACAGCAACATGGAGAACGCCCATTACTGGGTTTTATCCGTGTGCTACCTGCAAGGCATGCAAGAATAGTTTCAAGGTGAAGGACTATTCAGTTCCAGGAAAGAAAGTCAAACAAAGTATCAGTAAGTTTCTTAAGTGCAATACCAATTTTCTAGTGTATTGTCTGGTTTGCCCGTGTGGTCTCCAATATGTTGGGAGTACAATTCATCCAGCAAAGAAACGGATATCGGAGCACACACTTGGCAATCGCCAATCTGGATAATTCATACCCAGTGGCCAGACACTTTGCCGAAGCCCAAAACTCCAGAAGAGAGAAATTGCGTTATTTCTGTCTGGATCAGGTTCCAGTGAAAGAGAGGGGAGGGGACAGGGTCAAACAGTTGCGACAGCTGGAGGCAAGATATATAGTCGAGCTCAGAACCTGTACCCCCTGGGGGCTCAACAGTGAGGAGGAACTCTGATCATTTGTGGGTTGAAAATATGCAGCTGATTAGTGGCCCATTAACGGCTTTATCTGTTCGTAGGTTCTTTTTCTTTTCCCCTTTTTTTTTCTTTTCTTTTACCCATATGTGGTTTTGAAAAAGGAAAAAAAGGTGTTATTCTGTTAGGCCAAATCGAGTTGTCCATTTATTATAATGGGCACTGGAGGGACAAATTCATTTGACGATGTATATATATACACAAAAAATGAAATTATGAAATTGGAAGCGATCTTCTGCCCACTGAGGGCGTAATTTGTCCGTAGGTCTTATCCATACACATGTGGGGACTTCCCCCACCTTTTTTCAAAATGTATCACAAAATTTCTTTTGAATGTTTTTTTGAAATTTTCTCTTACAATAATGGGTATGGGAAGCTCAAGTTTATGGGAGTGACGTGTATATTATCACATTTTCATTATGAGTTTCCTCCCAATGGATTAAGGAGAAATGCTTCACTAGCCATGTTAAAATGGTACATGTTAAAATGGCCGAAACTGAAACATTCAAAAAGACCACCCTTTTATAAGTCCTTTCTTTATTTTTGTAATGAATTCGCATCCAATGACTTGTTTTCTTGTTAAAAGGCGAAAAAATATATGTGGTTACTAACATTGACGAAGGCCAGGTGGCTGAAACGCGATTGTTGGTTTTTTACTTTCTGAAGAAGCTGGAATAAATGTATTCAATTAACTACGAGCTGGAGTGCGCAGTTTTGTGTGTCCTGTGACAACGTCTGGTGAGATATTCCACGGCCATATGCAAATCCTTGGCATAAATCAGGGCACAGACTCCAAAGTTTAGTGCTGACTTATAATGTATTCTTTCAGACATGTTGGTATGAAGAGTTTCGGCCACCACCTGTGGCCTTGTCCACATATGGCGCGTGCTACGACATGAATCTTTTTAAATAAACATAGTGAGAATAGGCATAGTGAAAAGATTGAACACACCACATGATCGACATTCTGAAATGGTCATGGAAAACAGACTGCTCTTGAATGATAATATATTACATCATTGTGTTACTCGATAGATTCTAATAAGGAACAGACTATTTGTATTTACCTATTCGCATGATATGACTCCTATTGCTTTTCTTGCAACCAATTTAAAAGAAAAGAAAATAGAAAAAGGAGAATCGAAAATTGCTACAAAGTCCACAATGACCTTAAATATAGAAGAAGTGATAATCTAAAGCAAAAATGCATATTTCCATAAGTACACTTCTTACTATGTACAATTACATTGGGAAAATCATATCAACAAATTGAGAATTGTGGCAGTAAGTAGCATTCTATCCCCACTAATAATTTCATAAATTGTTATTACTCAATGGAGCACATATGTCAAATAGCAGTAATAGTAACATATATATATAATTAATATCATGAATAAAATTGTTAAGAGCAGACTTAAATATTATTGTATGAATACATAGATAAGACCCGCAGAAGTCGACAATCAAGAATTAAAGTGCAAATCAGAAAAAGTGCCTATTATTTGTAAAGTGCTCTGTGCATTGCAATTTGAATTTATGTATGTGCTTTAAGGGAGGACTCACATCATTTATATTTGCTGTGCAAAATTTATCAAAAACCTGAACTGGCAGGTGTAGCCTCAGTCCCCTAGCGGTAATCCAGTTTGTTGCTTAAGACATAAAATCTACTATGTATGTTAAAAAGAGTAGATTAAAAGGCAACTCCTAAATAGATGTCATATTGAGAAATTCATAATAAATTGTGAAAATCTTCACTGTTGTTGAGGCCATTTGGTACTTTAGAATCTATTTCCAAAATAAATCTTGATTCTACTCGACAAAGCTTTTTTCTCTGTTGCCCCCTCTTCTCATGAGTGGCACAGCTCCTATTACATAATATTTTAAACCATTTAGATAGTTGTTGTGTTCCTGTTTAAAATGTCTGGCCACTGGATAGGTGTGATCTGAATTGAATACCGCCCTTAAGTTTTGAAGTATCCTCAAATGCACCTGTAGCTTAGCGCTACCAACGTAGTGGAGCCCACAGGTGCATTCTAGAACATAAACAGCATGATCTGAGCGGCAATTGTAAACGCCCTTTAGAGCAATAGGTTTGAGACAGAATGTAGACATGTAGTCCACTTTATTAACCCCAAAGCGGCAAGCTCTGCATGAGCTGCATTTATAGAAGCCATTCTTAGGTGAGAGCCAATTGGTTTTGGTGTTTGTAGTGATTCTGATGTCCACCTCCGGGCTACTCTTGACTAGCGCAGTTCTCATAGACAGTGCCAGTCTGAAGGTGAAAGTCAGTCTTTTGGGAAGACATTGACCCAATATAGCATCAGTCATCACTATTGGCCATTGATTGTTGATAATGGATCTTATCTTCCTTTCTTGTTGACTATATGTTGTGATATGTCTGACCTCCAAATTCTCATCTGATTCTGAAATGGTTGTGTCTTGTTTGGGATCTTTATTGTTTGGAACTTCTGAAAAAATACAATCCCTAGCGATCTCATTGGATATTGCAGAGCATTTTCTATGGTTTTGCTGTCGTAACCCCTATCATAGAATCTCTTTTTAGTTTCAAGTTGGCAATGAATTAAATCAGAATCTGAACTGCAAATCCTACCTAATCTTAAAAACTCTCCATAGGGGATACTTTTAATGAGATGTTGTGGGTGGAAGCTAGATGCATGTAATGTAGAATGCCTGCTGTGTGTTTGCGGTGCAAAGTAGATTCCAATTTGTGTCCAGCAACATATACATGTACATCCAGGAAATGAATGGCTTGATGATTCATTTGTGCTTTAAACTCCAGATTCAATTCCTTATCATTAATGCTATCCAAAAATGTCATAGCACTATCACTTGATCCATTCCAAACTACAAATACATCATCGATGTTTCTCATCCAACTAATAACATGTGTCTCCCATTGTTTCTTGTGGGTTACCCTGCGAACCTGCTCCTACCACCGGCCTACGTGCAAACACGCATAGCTGGGAGAGAAGCAGGCTCCCATTGCCACACCCCTTAACTGTTGGAACACTTCTTTTCCAATATAAAATTGTTGTTATGCAAACACCAGTTAATCATCTCTAGTAGCATATCATTATGGTTGTACGTATTTATCAATCTTTTGCACAGGTAATGTTCAACTGCTTTTAATCCATCATCGTGATTAATACTGGTGTATAGAGACGTGATGTCTGAAGTAATGAGGATATACTCTTCTGACCAAACAACCTTGCTTAGTTTCTTAAGAAAGTCACCAGTGTCTCTGATGTAAGACGGAAGTGCCACAACAAATTCTTGAAGAAAAAAATCAATGCATTGAGACATATTTTCCAGGAGACCATTATTCGTTGAAATTATATGTCTGCTCGGAACTGGGGAAACCTGTTTATGGATATTTGGAATAAAATATATGACAGGCATCCCAGGAAATTCATAATATAGAAATAGATATTCATCTTCAGTAATGAGTCCCTCATTTTTCCATTTTGTTAGGTCTTTTTAAGTGCGTCTTAGACTAGCTTAATTTGTTGCATGTTCGACCTCTTATAACATGATGTATCATTTAGATGATTGTAGGCTTCTTTAATATAATCACTTTTGGGCCACAGAACTATGTTGCCTCCTTTATCTGATTTGTTGATCACTATCTCATTGTTAGATTGTAACTTTTTCATTAGATCATTGTATTTCTTTTCTTGATATTTTCTTTTATTAGATGTCCGTAGGGTTTTGTGATGTAACTTTTTAAGTTCTTCCACCGTACGATCATGGAATATGTTGATTGCATCTCGAGGCATCATAGGAACAAACGTAGAGGTGGGTTTGAAAGGACTTATAGTGAGAGCAGGTGGAGTAATGTCCAAATTATTTAGTAGGATCTGAGTAGAAATCCTTGTGGCATTTTTGCTACTTTCATTTGACAACTCCTCCAAAGTTCGTAGCATTGATATGTCCGAAACTTGTAGGTCTTCGTTATTTTTGTTGCCAATATGTCTAATTTGTACTTGATCATCCTTAGGTTTTTTGATAGCAAAGTATTTTGTTAATTTAAGTCTTCTGATAAATTTGAAAACATCTACTCTTGTTTGAGCGTAGTCGAAATTACTTTCGGGGCAGAAAGTTAAGCCTAAAGATAATAATTGCAGCTCAGCTTGGTTTAAATCAACATTAGACCAAGTTTGACGACAGTGTTATCTAGTACTTTTACTTCCTCCTCCATCTGTTTGGCTGTTTTTTTGCTTTTTGCGTTTGCAGCATTTCCTCCCAGCACGTCGTCTCTGGTTTCTCCTTTGTCTTGTTGTTGTTTGGGATTCCATGGCCTCAGCGTCTGACGGCGATCCCGCGGTAAAAAATCAAGTTCTTCTGTTAAAGTTAGTTTGCCAAGATCTCCTCCCATGTTGTTAGATGTCATATTGTCATCCTCAGATTCTGTTACGCTTTGGACTGAACTGAGATCCAAGGCAGATGCAGATGAAGGCTCATTTGTTTGATTTTCAATTCGTATATTTTGTCTTGCTAGGTTGGAACTAGAGAAATGCGTGCGTTTGATGAAGTCATATTTCCTGGAAAAGTTAAAGATTTGACCTAATTCATAATCTGTTTTGTCTTGAGCAATTTTAAATGCTTTTCTTGTTTTTATAATTTTTTGCTGTTTTTCACACTGTCCTTGATTTCACTATGACTTTTAGTGATTAGATCCTTTAGGTCTGATATGTCCAATTCCATATTGATGTTATCAATTTCCTACAAAATTGCTTCGCGATCACTTTGTGCGTATTTGATTAGGATCTGGACAAGGCGCATAGATGCTTCGAGATTACTTTCAGCCCATTCTTTGAGCATATTAGGGTTCGGGTTTTCAAAGCTGGGGGCTATCTTTATGTACAGACCACATGGTATACGACCCACTTCTTGGTATTTTTGTAAGGACTTTTGCTCCCACCACTTAGTCATTTCATTTCTCATGTGCTTTTCTTGAGTCTTTAACAGTGTTTTGACATCATTGTCTTTAGAAGAAGTTACGAGTCCTTTGTTTCTCCTATTGTCAGTGACTGTAGGCAAATTATCGAAAGGTTCCTGAGCAGCCGCCTCTCTTTCTCGTAGCGCGTCGTCTGACATGTTTGTATTATAGATGATACTGTTGTAGGCAATACAGTTACGGAGATATGTCCTCCAAAACCCGTGCGTATATATATATATGTTCGCCACACAGCAGTGCGGAAGTGCGGAGTATCCTTTATTTTTCTATATATATATATATATATATATATATATATATATATATATATATATATATTATCTACTGGCGGTCGCCAGTAGATAGTTATAGTTAGGACCTATTTTCCATAGGAAATCCGCAACATTCTATTTGAAATAACTCTTGCGTCGATTGACGAATCTTCACGAAATTTTCAAACTTTATGGCCCGCTCCGGTCCGCTCCTACCCTGAAAGTTTTGGGGTGATTCGTCAAGCGGGGTCCGAGAAAAAAGGGGGGTCCCAAAACGTGTTTTCCCCATTCATTTTTCCATAGGAAACTTTAGACACGGCTACAGCCCGAACTGGTGAACGGAATTACACCAAATTTGGCAAAGAGGTAGTTCTTGGTTCAGAAAGAACCCTTTTTGTTAAATGGTGTAAATCCGTTCAG
The DNA here is from genome assembly GCA_963921515.1 of Calotriton arnoldi. NCBI lineage: Eukaryota > Metazoa > Chordata > Amphibia > Caudata > Salamandridae > Calotriton > Calotriton arnoldi. Next base: position 45,200 of record CAWUFW010012367.1, on the reverse strand, counting down.
TAGTTGCTGAGAAAATCAAAAGTAAAATCACATATATATCTGGGCGGAGCCTAACCACACATGTCATCGTGAGATCTGATTGGCTGTCAGCACTTCATCCTGGAATTTCTGGCAGCCATCTTGGGACCAATATAAATGATAGTACCCCATTGAAATGCATTGTAGTGAATCAAAGATTTTGAGGGTTACCAAAAGGAGAACTATAAAGGGTGATAACAGACTTTAGTTACATTAGAATTCATTTGTTGATGGTACCATACTAATTTCAGGAATTGTGGTGTGTTCTAAGGTGATTTTACCCTGTGAAAAACCTTCTGCTGGGATATCATGAATCATGTTTGAGAGAAAACTATTTTCACATGCTTGTCTTATAAAGTTTTGGAAAGTGCTCCAGAAGCTAAAATGAGAGCATATTTTCTGTAAATTCACATTATCTTTCTCAGTCATGTGAGAATGAAGTCTGACATTCTCAGTAAAACATGTACATCCAACAAGGGCAGAGACTGTCAGTTGATTCCTTTGTGTTCTACTGCAGCTTCCCAGAGTGTTCTAAAGAACAACTAGAGTGCTAACAGCCTTACTTATGACAAAATTATGGCACACCTGAAGCCATCTTGATTGGAATAAACTGGTAACACTTAAAACATTTAATTTAAAAAGGAACAAAATGATGGGGTTCATTTTGTCATAGAAATTATGGTTAGTGCTGTAGAAAGAAAAATTAGGATTTCAAGTGTGATCTCAAATATCTTCCTGTTATATTTCAACAGGAGCAGCCTGTCAGTTGATGCCTTTGTGTTCTACTGCAGCTTCCAGAGTGTTCTAAAGAACAACTAGAGTGCTAACAGCCTTACTTATGACAAAGGTATGGCACACCTGAAGCCATCTTGATTGGAATAAACTGGTAACACTTAAAACATTTAATTTAAAAAGGAACAAAATGATGGGGTTCATTTTGTCATAGAAATTATGGTTAGTGCTATAGAAAGAAAAATTAGGACATGTTTCAAGTGAGATCTCAAATATCTTCCTGCTATATTTCAACAGGAGCAGCCTGTCAGTTGATGCCTTTGTGTTCTACTGCAGCTTCCCAGAGTGTTCTAAAGAACAACTAGAGTGCTAACAGCCTTACTTATGACAAAAGTATGGCACACCTGAAGCCATCTTGATTGGAATAAACTGGTAACACTTAAAACATTTAATTTAAAAAGGAACAAAATGATGGGGTTCATTTTGTCATAGAAATTATGGGTAGTGCTGCAGAAAGAAAAATGAGGGCATGTTTTAAGTGAGATCTCAAATCCTCTTCTACTTCATTAGAATATTCTGACATGCAGACTGAAACAATCACTTTCAATACCAGCAGCAGACTTCCAGTTAACTCCCTAGTGAGCAGTAGCTTTACTACAGTGATCTAATGAGCAACTAGAGTGCTAACATTCTGAATTTATGGCAAATGTGAGACACATCTGAATGCCTTCTTGATGGAATCAAAGTAAAAACTGAAAGCATTTCCTACTGAGGAGACTGCAGTAAATGAGGAAAATAGGAAACTTCATAACAAAGAAGTCTTCCAAGATGGCCACCAGAGAAAAAAGAGCCCAAATGTAGCACAAATATTACCCAGATGTAGCCCACATATAGCCCAATGACAAAAGTGTGCAAAACACTTATTTTTAGTTTTTTTGCAGTTTTATGTAGTGCAGACTGGTCAGGTATTGGAGCGTTGCATCTTAAAACATGACACCCTACACTACAAAAACACCACTGCACTACCCTAATCCCTAAAACTCTACCCCCAGCACGACCCCCTACACTACACAAGCACCACTGCACTATCCTAAACCCTAAAACACTACCCCCAGCATGACCCCCTACACTACACAAACACCACTGCACTACCCTAAACCATAAAACACTACCCCCAGCACGACCCCCTACACTACCCAAACACCACTGCACTAACCTAAATCTTAAAACACTACCCCCAGCACGACCCCCTAAACTACCCAAACATCACTGCACTACCCTAAAACATGACCCACTACACTACACAAACACCACTGCACTACCCTAAACCCTAAAACACTACCCCCAGCACGACCCCCTACACTACACAAGCACCACTGCACTACCCTAAACCCTAAAACACTACCCCCAGCATGACCCCCTACACTACACAAACACCACTGCACTACCCTAAACCCTAAAACACTACCCCCAGCACGATCCCCTACACTACCCAAACACCACTGCAATAACCTAAATCCTAAAACAATTCCCCCAGCACGACCCCCTACACTACCCAAACACCACTGCACTACCCTAAAACATGACCCCCTACACTACACAAACACCACTGCACTACCCTAAACCCTAAAACACTACCCCCAGCACGACCCCCTACACTACACAAGCACCAATGCACTACCCTAAACCCTAAAACACTACCCCCAGCACAACCCCCTACACTGCCCGAACACCACTGCACTGCCCTAAACCCTGAAACATCACCCCCAGCAAGACCCCCTACACTGCCCGAGCACCACTGCACTGCCCTAAACCCTGAAACACCAGCCCCAGCACAACCCCCTACACTGCCCGAACACCACTGCACTACCCTAAACCCAGAAACACCACCCCCAGCACGACCCCCTACACTGCCCGAGCACCACTGCACTGCCCTAAACCCTGAAACACCAGCCCCAGCACGACCCCTACACTGCCCGAACACCACTGCACTGCCCTAAACCCAGAAACACCAGCCCCAGCACGACCACCTACACTGCCCGAACACCACTGCACTGCCCTAAACCCTGAAACACCAGCCCCAGCACGACCACCTACAATGCCCGAACACCACTGCACTGCCCTAAACCCTGAAACACCAGCCCCAGCATGACCCCTACACTGCCCGAACACCACTGCACTGCCCTAAACCATGAAACACCAGCCCCAGCACGACCCCCTACACTGCCCGAACACAACTGCACTGCCCTAAACCCTGAAACACCACCCTGTGCACGACCCCCTACACTGCCCGAACACTACTGCACTGCCCTAAACCCTGAAACACCACCCCCAGCACGACACCCTACACTGCCCGAACACCACTGCACTGCCCTAAACCCTGAAACACCACCCCCTGCACGACCCCCTACACTGCCCGAAACTACTGCACTGCCCTAAACCCTGAAACACCATCCCCAGCACGACCCACTACATTGCACAAACACCACTGCACTGCCCTAAACCCTGAAACACTACCCCCAGCAAGACCCCCTACACTGCCCAAACACCACTGCACTGCCCTAAACCCTGAAACTTCACCCCCAGCAAGACCCCCTACACTGCCCGAACACCACTGCACTGCCCTAAACCCTGAAAGACCAGCCCCAGCACGACCCCCTACATTGCCCGAACACCACTGCACTGCCCTAAACCCTGAAACACCACCACCTGCACGACCCACTACACTGCCCGGACACCACTGCACTGCCCTAAACCCTGAAACACCACCCCGAGCACAACCCCCTACACTGCCCAAACACCACTGCACTGCCCTAAACCCTGAAACACCACCCCCTGCACAACCCCCTACACTGCCCGAACACTACTGCACTGCCCTAAACCCTGAAACACCACCCCCAGCATGACCCCCTAAATTGCACGAACACCACTGCCCTAAACCCTGAAACACTACCCCCAGCAAGACCCTCTACACTGCCTGAACACCACTGCACTGCCCTAAACCCTGAAACACCACCCCCAGCAAGAACCCCTACACTGCCCGAAGAACACTGCACTGCCCTAAACCCTGAAACACCACCCCCAGCACGACCCCCTACACTGCCCGAACACCACTGCTCTGCCCAAAACCCTGAAACACCAGCCCCAGCACGACCCCCTACACTGCCCGAACACCACTGCACTGCCCTAAACCCTGAAACACCACCCCCAGCACGACCGCCTACACTGCCTGAAAACCACTGCACTGCCCTAAACCCTGAAACACCAGCCCCAGCATGACCCCCTACACTGCCCGAACACCACTGCACTGCCCGAAACCCTCAAACACCAGCCCCAGCACGACTCCTACACTGCCCGAACACCACTGCACTACCCTAAACCCTGAAACACCAGCCCCAGCAACACCCCCTACACTGCCCGAACACCACTGCACTGCCCTAAACCCTGAAACACCAGCCCCAGCAACACCCCCTACAATGCCCGAACACCACTGCACTGCCCTAAACCCTGAAACACCACCCCCAGCAAGACCCCCTACACTGCCCGAACACCACTGCACTGCCCTAAACGCTGAAACACCACCCCCAGCAAGACCCACTACACTGCCTGAACAACACTGCACTGCCCTAAACCCTGAAACACCACCCCAGCACGACCCCTACACTGCCCTAACACCACTGCTCTGCCAAAAACCCTGAAACACCACCCCCAGCACGACCCCCTACACTGCCCAAACACCACTGCACTGCCCTAAACCCTGAAACACCACCCCCAGCACGACCCCCTACACTGCCCGAACACCACTGCACTGCCCTAAACCCTGAAACATCACCCCCAGCAAGACCCCCTACACTGCCCGAACACCACTGCCCTAAACCCTGAAACACCACCCCCAGCACGACCCCCTACACTGCCCGAACACCACTGCACTGCCCTAAACCCTGAAACACCACCCCCAGCACGACCCCCTACATTGCCCAAACACCACTGCTCTGCCCAAAACCCTGAAACACCAGCCCCAGCACGACCCCCTACACTGCCTGAACACCACTGCACTGCCCTAAACCCTGAAACACCAGCCCCAGCACGACCCCCTACACTGCCCGAACACCACTGCACTACCCTAAACCCAGAAACACCACCCCCAGCACGACCCCCTACACTGCCCGAACACCACTGCACTGCCCTAAACCCTCAAACACCAGCCCCAGCACGACCCCCTACATGGCCTGAACACTACTGAACTACCCTAAACCCTGAAACACCAGCCCCAGCAAGACCCCTACAATGCCCGAACACCACTGCACTGCCCTAAACGCTGATACACCAGCCCCAGCAAGACCCCCTACACTGCGCAAACACCATTGAACTGCCCTAAACCCTGAAACACCACCCCCAGCAAGACACCCTACACTGCCCGAACACCACTGCACTAAACCCTGAAACACCACCCCCAGCAAGACCACCTACACTGCCCGAACACCACTGCACTGCCCTAAACCCTGACTCACTACCCCCTGCACGACCCCCTACACTGCCCGAACACCACTGCACTGCCCTAAACCCTGAAACAACACCCTCAGCACGACCCCCTACACTGCCTGAACACCACTGCACTGCCCTAAACCCTGAAACACCAGCCCCTGCACGAACCCCTACACTGCCCGAACACCACTGCACTGCCCTAAACCCTGAAACACCACCCCCAGCAAGTCCCCCTACACTGCCCGAACACCACTGCTGTGCCCAAAACACTGAAAAGCCAGCCCCAGCATGACCCCCTACACTGCCCGAACACCACTGCACTGCCCTAAACCCTGAAACACCAGCCCCAGCACGACCGCCTACACTGCCCGAACACCACTGCACTACCCTAAACCCAGAAACACCACCCCCAGCATGACCCCCTACACTGCCCGAGCACCACTGCACTGCCCTAAACCCTGAAACACAAGCCCCAGCACGACCCCCTACACTGCCTGAACACTACTGCACTGCCCTAAACCATGAAACACCATCCCCAGCACGACCCTCTACACTGCACGAACACCACTGCACTGCCCTAAACCCTGAAAAACTAGCCCCAGCAAGACCCCCTACACTGCCCGAACACCACTGCACTGCCCTAAACCCTGAAACATCACCCCCAGCAAGACCCCCTACACTGCCCGAACACCACTTCCCTAAACCCTGAAACACCACCCCCACCACGACCCCCTATACTGCCCGAACACCATTGCACTGCCCTAAACCCAGAAACACCACCCCCAGCACGACCCCCTACACTGCCCGAACACCACTGCTCTGCCCAAAACAATGAAACACCAGCCCCAGCACGACCCCCTCCACTGCCCGAACACCACTGCACTGCCCTAAACCCTGAAACACCAGCACCAGCACGACCCCCTACACTGCCCGAACACCACTGCACTACCCTAAACCCAGAAACACCACCCCCAGCATGACCCCCTACACTGCCCGAGCACCACTGCACTGCCCTAAACCCTGAAACACCAGCCCCAGCACGACCCCCTACACTGCCTGAACACTACTGCACTGCCCTAAACCATGAAGCACCATCCCCAGCACGACCCCATACACTGCACGAACACCACTGCACTGCCCTAAACCCTGAAAAACTACCCCCAGCAAGACCCCCTACACTGCCCGAACACCACTGCCCTAAACCCTAAAACACCACCCCCAGCAAGACCCCCTACACTGCCCGAACGCCACTGCACTGCCTAAACCCTGAAACACCAGCCCCAGCACGACCCCCTACACTGCCCGAACACCACTGCACTGCCCTAAACCCTGAAACACCACCCCGTGCACGACCCCTACACTGCCCGAACACCACTGCATTAAACCCTGAAACACCACCCCCAGCACGACCCCCTACACTGCCCGAACACCACTGCACTGCCCTAAACCCTGAAACACCAGCCCCAGCACGACCCCCTACACTGCCTGAACACTACTGCACTGCCCTAAACCATGAAGCACCATCCCCAGCACGACCCCATACACTGCACGAACACCACTGCACTGCCCTAAACCCTGAAAAACTACCCCCAGCAAGACCCCCTACACTGCCCGAACACCACTGCCCTAAACCCTAAAACACCACCCCCAGCAAGACCCCCTACACTGCCCGAACGCCACTGCACTGCCTAAACCCTGAAACACCAGCCCCAGCACGACCCCCTACACTGCCCGAACACCACTGCACTGCCCTAAACCCTGAAACACCACCCCGTGCACGACCCCCTACACTGCCCGAACACCACTGCATTAAACCCTGAAACACCACCCCCAGCACGACCCCCTACACTGCCCGAACACCACTGCACTGCTCTAAACCCTGAAACACCACCCCCTGCACGACTCACTACACTGCCCAAACACCACTGCACTGCCCTAAACCCTGAAAACACCACCCCGAGCACGACCCCCTACATTGCCCGAACACCACTGCACTGCCCTAAACCCTGAAACACCACCCCTGCACAACCCCCTACACTGCCCGAACACTACTGCACTGCCCTAAACCCTGAAACACCACCCCCAGCATGACCCCCTAAACTGCACGAACACCACTGCCCTAAACCCTGAAACACTACCCCCAGCAAGACCCTCTACACTGCCCGAACACCACTGCACTGCCATAAACCCTGAAACATCACCCCCAGCAAGACCCCCTACACTGCCCGAACACCACTGCCCTAAACCCTGAAACACCACCCCCAGCAAGAACCCCTACACTGCCCGAAGAACACTGCACTGCCCTAAACCCTGAAACACCACCCCCGGCACGACCCCCTACACTGCCCGAACACCACTGCTCTGCCCAAAACCCTGAAACACCAGCCCCAGCACGACCCCCTACACTGCCCGAACACCACTGCACTGCCCTAAACCCTGAAACACCACCCCCAGCACGACCGCCTACATTGCCTGAAAACCACTGCACTGCCCTAAACCCTGAAACACCAGCCCCAGCATGACCCCCTACACTGCCCGAACACCACTGCACTGACCGAAACCCTCAAACACCAGCCCCAGCACGACCCCTACACTCCCCGAACACCACTGCACTACCCTAAACCCTGAAACACCAGCCCCAGCAACACCCCCTACACTGCCCGAACACCACTGCACTGCCCTAAACCCTGAAACACCAGCCCCAGCAAGACCCCCTACAATGCCCGAACACCACTGCACTGCCCTAAACCCTGAAACACCACCCCCAGCAAGACCCCCTACACTGCCCGAACACCACTGCACTGCCCTAAACGCTGAAACACCACCCCCAGCAAGACCCCCTACACTGCCCGGACAACACTGCACTGCCCTAAACCCTGAAACACCACCCCCAGCACGACCCCCTACACTGCCCTAACACCACTGCTCTGCCCAAAACCCTGAAACACCACCCCCAGCACGACCCCCTACACTGCCCGAACACCACTGCACTGCCCTAAACCCTGAAACACCACCCCAGCACGACCCCCTACACTGCCCGAACACCACTGCACTGCCCTAAACCCTGAAACATCACCCCCAGCACGACCCCCTACACTGCCCGAACACCACTGCACTGCCCTAAACCCTGAAACACCACCCCCAGATCGACCCCCTACACTGCCCGAACACCACTGCTCTGCCCAAAACCCTGAAACACCAGCCCCCGCACGACCCCCTACACTGCCTGAACACCACTGCACTGCCCTAAACCCTAAAACACTACCCCCAGCACGACCCCCTACACTACACAAGCACCAATGCACTACCCTAAACCCTAAAACACTACCCCCAGCACAACCCCCTACACTGCCCGAACACCACTGCACTGCCCTAAACCCTGAAACATCACCCCCAGCAAGACCCCCTACACTGCCCGAGCACCACTGCACTGCCCTAAACCCTGAAACACCAGCCCCAGCACGACCCCCTACACTGCCCGAACACCACTGCACTACCCTAAACCCAGAAACACCACCCCCAGCACGACCCCCTACACTGCCCGAGCACCACTGCACTGCCCTAAACCCTGAAACACCAGCCCCAGCACGACCCCCTACACTGCCCGAACACCACTGCACTGCCCTAAACCCAGAAACACCAGCCCCAGCACGACCACCTACACTGCCCGAACACCACTGCACTGCCCTAAACCCTGAAACACCAGCCCCAGCACGACCACCTACACTGCCCGAACACCACTGCACTGCCCTAAACCCTGAAACACCAGCCCCAGCATGACCCCTACACTGCCCGAACACCACTGCACTGCCCTAAACCATGAAACACCAGCCCCAGCACGACCCCCTACACTGCCCGAACACAACTGCACTGCCCTAAACCCTGAAACACCACCCTGTGCACGACCCCCTACACTGCCCGAACACTACTGCACTGCCCTAAACCCTGAAACACCACCCCCAGCACGACACCCTACACTGCCCGAACACCACTGCACTGCCCTAAACCCTGAAACACCACCCCCTGCACGACCCCCTACACTGCCCGAAACTACTGCACTGCCCTAAACCCTGAAACACCATCCCCAGCACGACCCACTACATTGCACAAACACCACTGCACTGCCCTAAACCCTGAAACACTACCCCCAGCAAGACCCCCTACACTGCCCAAACACCACTGCACTGCCCTAAACCCTGAAACTTCACCCCCAGCAAGACCCCCTACACTGCCCGAACACCACTGCACTGCCCTAAACCCTGAAAGACCAGCCCCAGCACGACCCCCTACATTGCCCGAACACCACTGCACTGCCCTAAACCCTGAAACACCACCCCCTGCACGACCCACTACACTGCCCGAACACCACTGCACTGCCCTAAACCCTGAAACACCACCCCGAGCACAACCCCCTACACTGCCCAAACACCACTGCACTGCCCTAAACCCTGAAACACCACCCCCTGCACAACCCCCTACACTGCCCGAACACTACTGCACTGCCCTAAACCCTGAAACACCACCCCCAGCATGACCCCCTAAATTGCACGAACACCACTGCCCTAAACCCTGAAACACTACCCCCAGCAAGACCCTCTACACTGCCTGAACACCACTGCACTGCCCTAAACCCTGAAACACCACCCCCAGCAAGAACCCCTACACTGCCCGAAGAACACTGCACTGCCCTAAACCCTGAAACACCACCCCCAGCACGACCCCCTACACTGCCCGAACACCACTGCTCTGCCCAAAACCCTGAAACACCAGCCCCAGCACGACCCCCTACACTGCCCGAACACCACTGCACTGCCCTAAACCCTGAAACACCACCCCCAGCACGACCGCCTACACTGCCTGAAAACCACTGCACTGCCCTAAACCCTGAAACACCAGCCCCAGCATGACCCCCTACACTGCCCGAACACCACTGCACTGCCCGAAACCCTCAAACACCAGCCCCAGCACGACTCCTACACTGCCCGAACACCACTGCACTACCCTAAACCCTGAAACACCAGCCCCAGCAACACCCCCTACACTGCCCGAACACCACTGCACTGCCCTAAACCCTGAAACACCAGCCCCAGCAACACCCCCTACAATGCCCGAACACCACTGCACTGCCCTAAACCCTGAAACACCACCCCCAGCAAGACCCCCTACACTGCCCGAACACCACTGCACTGCCCTAAACGCTGAAACACCACCCCCAGCAAGACCCACTACACTGCCTGAACAACACTGCACTGCCCTAAACCCTGAAACACCACCCCCAGCACGACCCCCTACACTGCCCTAACACCACTGCTCTGCCAAAAACCCTGAAACACCACCCCCAGCACGACCCCCTACACTGCCCGAACACCACTGCACTGCCCTAAACCCTGAAACACCACCCCCAGCACGACCCCCTACACTGCCCGAACACCACTGCACTGCCCTAAACCCTGAAACATCACCCCCAGCAAGACCCCCTACATTGCCCGAACACCACTGCTCTGCCCAAAACCCTGAAACACCAGCCCCAGCACGACCCCCTACACTGCCTGAACACCACTGCACTGCCCTAAACCCTCAAACACCAGCCCCAGCACGACCCCCTACATGGCCTGAACACTACTGAACTACCCTAAACCCTGAAACACCAGCCCCAGCAAGACCCCCTACAATGCCCGAACACCACTGCACTGCCCTAAACGCTGATACACCAGCCCCAGCAAGACCCCCTACACTGCGCAAACACCATTGAACTGCCCTAAACCCTGAAACACCACCCCCAGCAAGACACCCTACACTGCCCGAACACCACTGCACTAAACCCTGAAACACCACCCCCAGCAAGACCACCTACACTGCCCGAACACCACTGCACTGCCCTAAACCCTGAAACACCACCCCCCTGCATGACCCCCTACACTGCCCGAACACCACTGCACTGCCCTAAACCCTAAATCACTACCCCCAGCATGACCCCCTACACTGCCCGAATACCACTGCACTGCCCTAAACCCTGACTCACTACCCCCCTGCACGACCCCCTACACTGCCCGAACACCACTGCACTGCCCTAAACCCTGAAACAACACCCTCAGCACGACCCCATACACTGCCTGAACACCACTGCACTGCCCTAAACCCTGAAACACCAGCCCCTGCACGAACCCCTACACTGCCCGAACACCACTGCACTGCCCTAAACCCTGAAACACCACCCCCAGCAAGTCCCCCTACACTGCCCGAACACCACTGCTGTGCCCAAAACACTGAAAAGCCAGCCCCAGCATGACCCCTACACTGCCCGAACACCACTGCACTGCCCTAAACCCTGAAACACCAGCCCCAGCACGACCGCCTACACTGCCCGAACACCACTGCACTACCCTAAACCCAGAAACACCACCCCCAGCATGACCCCCTACACTGCCCGAGCACCACTGCACTGCCCTAAACCCTGAAACACCAGCCCCAGCACGACCCCCTACACTGCCTGAACACTACTGCACTGCCCTAAACCATGAAACACCATCCCCAGCACGACCCTCTACACTGCACGAACACCACTGCACTGCCCTAAACCCTGAAAAACTATCCCCAGCAAGACCCCCTACACTGCCCGAACACCACTGCACTGCCCTAAACCCTGAAACATCACCCCCAGCAAGACCCCCTACACTGCCCGAACACCACTTCCCTAAACCCTGAAACACCACCCCCACCACGACCCCTATACTGCCCGAACACCATTGCACTGCCCTAAACCCAGAAACACCACCCCCAGCACGACCCCCTACACTGCCCGAACACCACTGCTCTGCCCAAAACAATGAAACACCAGCCCCAGCACGACCCCTCCACTGCCCGAACACCACTGCACTGCCCTAAACCCTGAAACACCAGCACCAGCACGACCCCCTACACTGCCCGAACACCACTGCACTACCCTAAACCCAGAAACACCACCCCCAGCATGACCCCCTACACTGCCCGAGCACCACTGCACTGCCCTAAACCCTGAAACACCAGCCCCAGCACGACCCCCTACACTGCCTGAACACTACTGCACTGCCCTAAACCATGAAGCACCATCCCCAGCACGACCCCATACACTGCACGAACACCACTGCACTGCCCTAAACCCTGAAAAACTACCCCCAGCAAGACCCCTACACTGCCCGAACACCACTGCCCTAAACCCTAAAACACCACCCCCAGCAAGACCCCCTACACTGCCCGAACGCCACTGCACTGCCTAAACCCTGAAACACCAGCCCCAGCACGACCCCTACACTGCCCGAACACCACTGCACTGCCCTAAACCCTGAAACACCACCCCGTGCACGACCCCCTACACTGCCCGAACACCACTGCATTAAACCCTGAAACACCACCCCCAGCACGACCCCCTACACTGCCCGAACACCACTGCACTGCTCTAAACCCTGAAACACCACCCCCTGCATGACCCACTACACTGCCCAAACACCACTGCACTGCCCTAAACCCTGAAAACACCACCCCGAGCACGACCCCCTACATTGCCCGAACACCACTGCACTGCCCTAAACCCTGAAACACCACCCCCTGCACAACCCCCTACACTGCCCGAACACTACTGCACTGCCCTAAACCCTGAAACACCACCCCCAGCATGACCCCCTAAACTGCACGAACACCACTGCCCTAAACCCTGGAACACTACCCCCAGCAAGACCCTCTACACTGCCCGAACACCACTGCACTGCCATAAACCCTGAAACATCACCCCCAGCAAGACCCCCTACACTGCCCGAACACCACTGCCCTAAACCCTGAAACACCACCCCCAGCAAGAACCCCTACACTGCCCGAAGAACACTGCACTGCCCTAAACCCTGAAACACCACCCCCAGCACGACCCCCTACACTGCCCGAACACCACTGCTCTGCCCAAAACCCTGAAACACCAGCCCCAGCACGACCCCCAACACTGCCCGAACACCACTGCACTGCCCTAAACCCTGAAACACCACCCCCAGCACGACCGCCTACACTGCCCGAAAACCACTGCACTGCCCTAAACCCTGAAACACCAGCCCCAGCATGACCCCTACACTGCCCGAACACCACTGCACTGACCGAAACCCTCAAACACCAGCCCCAGCACGACCCCTACACTCCCCGAACACCACTGCACTACCCTAAACCCTGAAACACCAGCCCCAGCAACACCCCCTACACTGCCCGAACACCACTGCACTGCCCTAAACCCTGAAACACCAGCCCCAGCAAGACCCCCTACAATGCCCGAACACCACTGCACTGCCCTAAACCCTGAAACACCACCCCCAGCAAGACCCCCTACACTGCCCGAACACCACTGCACTGCCCTAAACGCTGAAACACCACCCCCAGCAAGACCCCCTACACTGCCCGGACAACACTGCACTGCCCTAAACCCTGAAACACCACCCCCAGCACGACCCCCTACACTGCCCTAACACCACTGCTCTGCCCAAAACCCTGAAACACCACCCCCAGCACGACCCCCTACACTGCCCGAACACCACTGCACTGCCCTAAACCCTGAAACACCACCCCAGCACGACCCCCTACACTGCCCGAACACCACTGCACTGCCCTAAACCCTGAAACATCACCCCCAGCACGACCCCCTACACTGCCCGAACACCACTGCACTGCCCTAAACCCTGAAACACCACCCCCAGATCGACCCCCTACACTGCCCGAACACCACTGCTCTGCCCAAAACCCTGAAACACCAGCCCCAGCACGACCCCCTACACTGCCTGAATACCACTGCACTGCCCTAAACCCTGAAACACCAGCCCCAGCATGACCCCCTACACTGCCTGAACACCACTGCACTACCCTAAACCCAGAAACACCACCCCTTGCACGACCCCCTATACTGCCCGAACACCACTGCACTACCCTAAACCCAGAAACACCACCCCCAGCACGACCCCCTACACTGCCCGAACACCACTGCACTGCCCTAAAACCTCAAACACCAGCCCCAGCACGACCCCCTACATGGCCTGAACCCCACTGCACTACCCTAAACCCTGAAACACCAGCCCCAGCAAGACCCCCTACACTGCCTGAACACCACTGCACTGCCCTAAACCCTGAAACACCAGCCCCAGCAAGACCCCTACAATGCCCGAACACCACTGCACTGCCCTAAACGCTGATACACCAGCCCCAGCAAGACCCCCTACACTGCGCAAACACCATTGAACTGCCCTAAACCCTGAAACACCACCCCCAGCAAGACACCCTACACTGCCCGAACACCACTGCACTAAACCCTGAAACACCACACCCAGCAAGACCACCTACACTGCCCGAACACCACTGCACTGCCCTAAACCCTGAAACACCAGCCCCCTGCACGACCCCCTACACTGCCCGAACACCACTGCACTGCCCTAAACCCTAAAACACTACCCCCAGCATGACCCCCTTCACTGCACGAACACCACTGCACTGCCCTAAACCCTGACTCACTACCCCCTGCACGACCCCCTACACTGCCCAAACACCACTGCACTGCCCTAAACCCTGAAACACCACCCCCAGCACGACCCCCTACACTGCCCGAACACCACTGCACTGCCCTAAACCCTGAAACAACACCCTCAGCACGACCCCCTACACTGCCTGAACACCACTGCACTGCCCTAAACCCTGAAACACCAGCCCCTGCACGACCCCCTACACTGCCCTAACACCCCTGCACTGCCCTAAACCCTAAAATACCACCCCAGCACTACCCCCTACACTGCCTGAACACCACTGCCCTAAACCCTGAAACACCACCCCCAGCAAGACCCCCTACACTGCCCGAACACCACTGCACTGCCCTAAACCCTGAAACACCACCCCCAGCAAGTCCCCCTACACTGCCCGAACACCACTGCTGTGCCCAAAACACTGAAAAGCCAGCCCCAGCATGACCCCTACACTGCCCGAACACCAATGCACTGCCCTAAACCCTGAAACACCAGCCCCAGCACGACCGCCTACACTGCCCGTACACCACTGCACTACCCTAAACCCAGAAACACCACCCCCAGCATGAGCCCCTACACTGCCCGAGCACCACTGCACTGCCCTAAACCCTGAAACACCAGCCCCAGCACGACCCCCTACACTGCCTGAACACTACTGCACTGCCCTAAACCATGAAACACCATCCCCAGCACGACCCTCTACACTGCACGAACACCACTGCACTGCCCTAAACCCTGAAAAACTATCCCCAGCAAGACCCCCTACACTGCCCGAACACCACTGCACTGCCCTAAACCCTGAAACACCAGCCCCAGCAAGACCCCCTACACTGCCTGAACACCACTGCACTGCCCTAAACCCTGAAACACCAGCCCCAGCACGACCGCCTACACTGCCCGAACACCACTGCACTACCCTAAACCCAGAAACACCACCCCCAGCATGACCCCCTACACTGCCCGAGCACCACTGCACTGCCCTAAACCCTGAAACACCAGCCCCAGCACGACCCCCTACACTGCCTGAACACTACTGCACTGCCCTAAACCATGAAACACCATCCCCAGCACGACCCTCTACACTGCACGAACACCACTGCACTGCCCTAAACCCTGAAAAACTATCCCCAGCAAGACCCCCTACACTGCCCGAACACCACTGCACTGCCCTAAACCCTGAAACATCACCCCCAGCAAGACCCCCTACACTGCCCGAACACCACTTCCCTAAACCCTGAAACACCACACCCAGCACGACCCCCTATACTGCCCGAACACCGTTGCACTGCCCTAAACCCAGAAACACCACCCCCAGCACGACCCCCTACACTGCCCGAACACCACTGCTCTGCCCAAAACAATGAAACACCAGCCCCAGCACGACCCCCTCCACTGCCCGAACACCACTGCACTGCCCTAAACCCTGAAACACCAGCACCAGCACAACCCCCTACACTGCCCGAACACCACTGCACTACCCTAAACCCAGAAACACCACCCCCAGCATGACCCCCTACACTGCCTGAGCACCACTGCACTGCCCTAAACCCTGAAACACCAGCCCCAGCACGACCCCCTACACTGCCTGAACACTACTGCACTGCCCTAAACCATGAAGCACCATCCCCAGCACGAACCCATACACTGCACGAACACCACTGCACTGTCCTAAACCCTGAAAAACTACCCCCAGCAAGACCCCCTACACTGCCCGAACACCACTGCCCTAAACCCTAAAACACCACCCCCAGCAAGACCCCCTACACTGCCTGAACGCCACTGCACTGCCTAAAGCCTGAAACACCAGCCCCAGCACGACCCCCTACACTGCCCGAACACCACTGCACTGCCCTAAACCCTGAAACACCACCCCGTGCACGACCCCCTACACTGCCCGAACACCACTGCACTAAACCCTGAAACACCACCCCCAGCACGACCCCCTACACTGCCTGAACACCACTGCACTGCTCTAAACCCTGAAACACCACCCCCTGCATGACCCACTACACTGCCCAAACACCACTGCACTGCCCTAAACCCTGAAAACACCACCCCGAGCACGACCCCCTACATTGCCCGAACACCACTGCACTGCCCTAAACCCTGAAACACCACCCCCTGCACAACCCCCTACACTGCCCGAACACTACTGCACTGCCCTAAACCCTGAAACACCACCCCCAGCATGACCCCCTAAACTGCACGAACACCACTGCCCTAAACCCTGAAACACTACCCCCAGCAAGACCCTCTACACTGCCCGAACACCACTGCACTGCCATAAACCCTGAAACATCACCCCCAGCAAGACCCCCTACACTGCCCGAACACCACTGCCCTAAACCCTGAAACACCACCCCCAGCAAGAACCCCTACACTGCCCGAAGAACACTGCACTGCCCTAAACCCTGAAACACCACCCCCAGCACGACCCCCTACACTGCCCGAACAGCACTGCTCTGCCCAAAACCCTGAAACACCAGCCCCAGCACGACACCCTACACTGCCCGAACACCACTGCACTGCCCTAAACCCTGAAACACCACCCCCAGCACGACCGCCTACACTGCCTGAAAACCACTGCACTGCCCTAAACCCTGAAACACCAGCCCCAGCATGGCCCCCTACACTGCCCGAACACCACTGCACTGACCGAAACCCTCAAACACCAGCCCCAGCACGACCCCCTACACTCCCCGAACACCACTGCACTACCCTAAACCCTGAAACACCAGCCCCAGCAACACCCCCTACACTGCCCGAACACCACTGCACTGCCCTAAACCCTGAAACACCAGCCCCAGCAAGACCCCCTACAATGCCCGAACTCCACTGCACTGCCCTAAACCCTGAAACACCACCCCCAGCAAGACCCCCTACACTGCCCGAACACCACTGCACTGCCCTAAACGCTGAAACACCACCCCCAGCAAGACCCCCTACACTGCCCGGACAACACTGCACTGCCCTAAACCCTGAAACACCACCCCCAGCACGACCCCCTACACTGCCCTGACACCACTTCTCTGCCCTAAACCCTGAAACACCACCCCCAGCACGACCCCCTACACTGCCCGAACACCACTGCACTGCCCTAAACCCTGAAACACCACCCCCAGCACGACCCCCTACACTGCCCGAACACCACTGCACTGCCCTAAACCCTGAAACATCACCCCCAGCACGACCCCCTACACTGCCCGAACACCACTGCACTGCCCTAAACCCTGAAACACCACCCCCAGATCGACCCCCTACACTGCCCGAACACCACTGCTCTGCCCAAAACCCTGAAACACCAGCCCCAGCACGACCCCCTACACTGCCTGAACACCACTGCACTGCCCTAAACCCTGAAACACCAGCCCCAGCATGACCCCCTACACTGCCCGAACACCACTGCACTACCCTAAACCCAGAAACACCACCCCTTGCACGACCCCCTACACTGCCCGAACACCACTGCACTACCCTAAACCCAGAAACACCACCCCCAGCACGACCCCCTACACTGCCCGAACACCACTGCACTGCCCTAAACCCTCAAACACCAGCCCCAGCACGACCCCCTACATGGCCTGAACACCACTGCACTACCCTAAACCCTGAAACACCAGCCCCAGCAAGACCCCCTACACTGCCTGAACACCACTGCACTGCCCTAAACCCTGAAACGCCAGCCCCAGCAAGACCCCCTACAATGCCCGAACACCACTGCACTGCCCTAAACGCTGATACACCAGCCCCAGCAAGACCCCCTACACTGCGCAAACACCATTGAACTGCCCTAAACCCTGAAACACCACCCTCAGCAAGACACCCTACACTGCCCAAACACCACTGCACTAAACCCTGAAACACCACCCCCAGCAAGACCACCTACACTGCCCGAACACCACTGCACTGCCCTAAACCCTGAAACACCAGCCCCTGCACGACCCCCTACACTGCCCGAACACCACTGCACTGCCCTAAACCCTAAAACACTACCCCCAGCATGACCCCCTACACTGCCCGAACACCACTGCACTGCCCTAAACCCTGACTCACTACCCCCTGCACGACCCCCTACACTGCCCAAACACCACTGCACTGCCCTAAACCCTGAAACACCACCCCCAGCACGACCCCCTACACTGCCCGAACACCACTGCACTGCCCTAAACCCTGAAACAACACCCTCAGCACGACCCCCTACACTGCCTGAACACCACTGCACTGCCCTAAACCCTGAAACACCAGCCCCTGCACGACCCCCTACACTGCCCTAACACCCCTGCACTGCCCTAAACCCTGAAATACCACCCCAGCACTACCCCCTACACTGCCTGAACACCACTGCCCTAAACCCTGAAACACCACCCCCAGCAAGACCCCCTACACTGACCGAACACCACTGCACTGCCCTAAACCCTGAAACACCACCCCCAGCAAGTCCCCCTACACTGCCCGAACACCACTGCTGTGCCCAAAACACTGAAAAGCCAGCCCCAGCATGACCCCCTACACTGCCCGAACACCAATGCACTGCCCTATACCCTGAAACACCAGCCCCAGCACGACCGCCTACACTGCCCGTACACCACTGCACTACCCTAAACCCTGAAACACCAGCCCCAGCAAGACCCCCTACACTGCCTGAACACCACTGCACTGCCCTAAACCCTGAAACACCAGCCCCAGCAAGACCCCCTACAATGCCCGAACACCACTGCACTGCCCTAAACGCTGATACACCAGCCCCAGCAAGACCCCCTACACTGCGCAAACACCATTGAACTGCCCTAAACCCTGAAACACCACCCCCAGCAAGACACCCTACACTGCCCGAACACCACTGCACTCAAACCCTGATACACCACCCCCAGCAAGACCACCTACACTGCCCGAACACCACTGCACTGCCCTAAACCCTGAAACACCAGCCCCTGCACGACCCCCTACACTGCCCGAACACCACTGCACTGCCCTAAACCCTAAAACACTACCCCCAGCATGACCCCCTACACTGCCCGAACACCACTGCACTGCCCTAAACCCTGACTCACTACCCCCTGCACGACCCCCTACACTGCCCAAACACCACTGCACTGCCCTAAACCCTGAAACACCACCCCCAGCACGACCCCCTACACTGCCCGAACACCACTGCACTGCCCTAAACCCTGAAACAACACCCTCAGCACGACCCCCTACACTGCCTGAACACCACTGCACTGCCCTAAACCCTGAAACACCAGCCCCTGCACGACCCCCTACACTGCCCTAACACCCCTGCACTGCCCTAAACCCTGAAATACCACCCCAGCACTACCCCCTACACTGCCTGAACACCACTGCCCTAAACCCTGAAACACCACCCCCAGCAAGACCCCCTACACTGCCCGAACACCACTGCACTGCCCTAAACCCTGAAACACCACCCCCAGCAAGTCCCCCTACACTGCCCGAACACCACTGCTGTGCCCAAAACACTGAAAAGCCAGCCCCAGCATGACCCCCTACACTGCCCGAACACCAATGCACTGCCCTAAACCCTGAAACACCAGCCCCAGCACGACCGCCTACACTGCCCGTACACCACTGCACTACCCTAAACCCAGAAACACCACCCCCAGCATGACCCCCTACACTGCCCGAGCACCACTGCACTGCCCTAAACCCTGAAACACCAGCCCCAGCACGACCCCCTACACTGCCTGAACACTACTGCACTGCCCTAAACCATGAAACACCATCCCCAGCACAACCCTCTACACTGCACGAACACCACTGCACTGCCCTAAACCCTGAAAAACTATCCCCAGCAAGTCCCCCTACACTGCCCGAACACCACTGCACTGCCCTAAACCCTGAAACATCACCCCCAGCAAGACCCCCTAAACTGCCCGAACACCACTTCCCTAAACCCTGAAACACCACCCCCAGCAAGACCCCCTACACTGCCCGAACGCCACTGCACTGCCCTAAACCCTGAAACACAAGCCCCAGCACGACCCCCTATACTGCCCGAACACCACTGCACTGCCCTAAACCCTGAAACACCACCCCGTGCACGACCCCCTACACTGCCCGAACACCACTGCACTGCCCTAAACCCTGAAACACCACCCCCAGCACGACCCCCAATATTGCCCGAACACCACTACACTGCTCTAAACCCTGAAACACCACCCCCTGCACGACCCCCTACACTGCCCGAACACCACTGCCCTAAACCCTGAAACACCACCCCCAGCACGACCCCCTATACTGCCCGAACACCACTGCACTGCCCTAAACCCAGAAACACCACCCCCAGCACGACCCCCTATACTGCCCGAACACCACTGCTCTGCCCAAAACACTGAAACACCAGCCCCAGCACGACCCCCTCCACTGCCCGAACACCACTGCACTGCCCTAAACCCTGAAACACCAGCACCAGCACGACCCCCTACACTGCCCGAACACCACTGCACTACCCTAAACCCAGAAACACCACCCCCAGCATGACCCCCTACACTGCCCGAGCACCACTGCACTGCCCTAAACCCTGAAACACCAGCCCCAGCACGACCCCCTACACTGCCTGAACACTACTGCACTGCCCTAAACCATGAAACACCATCCCCAGCACGAACCCCTACACTGCCCGAACACCACTGCACTGCCCTAAACCCTGAAACACCACCCCCAGCAAGTCCCCCTACACTGCCCGAACACCACTGCTGTGCCCAAAACACTGAAACAGCCAGCCCCAGCATGACCCCCTACACTGCCCGAACACCACTGCACTGCCCTAAACCCTGAAACACCAGCCCCAGCACGACCGCCTACACTGCCCGAACAACACTGCACTACCCTAAACCCAGAAACACCACCCCCAGCATGACCCCCTACACTGCCCGAGCACCACTGCACTGCCCTAAACCCTGAAACACCAGCCCCAGCATGACCCCCTACACTGCCTGAACACTACTGCACTGCCCTAAACCATGAAACACCATCCCCAGCAAGACCCTCTACACTGCACGAACACCACTGCACATCCCTAAACCCTAAAAAACTATCCCCAGCAAGACCCCCTACACTGCCCGAACACCACTGCACTGCCCTAAACCCTGAAACACCACCCCCAGCAAGACCCCCTACACTGCCCGAACACCACTGCACTGCCCTAAACCCTGAAACACCACCCCCAGCAAGACCCCCTACACTGCCCGAACGCCACTGCACTGCCCTAAACCCTGAAACACAAGCCCCAGCACGACCCCCTACACTGCCCGAACACCACTGCACTGCCCTAAACCCTGAAACACCACCCCGTGCATGACCCCCTACACTGCCCGAACACCACTGCACTGCCCTAAACCCTGAAACACCACCCCCAGCACGACCCCCAATATTGCCCGAACACCACTACACTGCTCTAAACCCTGAAACACCACCCCTGCACGACCCCCTACACTGCCCGAACACTACTGCACTGCCCAAACCCTGAAACACCACCCCCAGCACGACCCCCTACACTGCCTGAACACACACTGCCCTAAACCGTGAAACACCACCCCCAGCAAGACCCCCTACACTGCCCGAACACCACTGCACTGCCCTAAACCCTGAAACACCACCTCCAGCACAACGCCCTACACTGCCTGAACACCATTGCTCTGGCCTAAACAGTGAAACACTGCCCCCAGCAAGACCCCCTACACTGCCCGAACAGCACTGCACTGCCCTAAACCCTGAAACATCACCCCCAGCAAGACCCCCTACACTGCCCGAACACCACTGCCCTAAACCCTGAAACACCACCCCCAGCACGACCCCCTATACTGCCCGAACACCATTGCACTGCCCTAAACCCAGAAACACCACCCCCAGCACGACCCCCTACACTGCCCGAACACCACTGCTCTGCCCAAAACACTGAAACACCAGCCCCAGCACGACCCCCTTCCCCTGCCCGAACACCACTGCACTGCCCTAAACCCTGAAACACCAGCACCAGCACGACCCCCTACACTGCCCGAACACCACTGCACTACCCTAAACCCAGAAACACCACCCCCAGCATGACCCCCTACACTGCCCGAGCACCACTGCACTGCCCTAAACCCTGAAACACCAGCCCCAGCAGGACCCCCTACACTGCCTGAACACTACTGCACTGCCCTAAACCATGAAGCACCATCGCCAGCACGACCCCATACACTGCACGAACACCACTGCACTGCCCTAAACCCTGAAAAACTACCCCCAGCAAGACCCCCTACACTGCCCGATCACCACTGCCCTAAACCCTAAAACACCACCCCCAGCAAGACCCCCTACACTGCCCGAACGCCACTGCACTGCCCTAAACCCTGAAACACCAGCCCCAGCATGACCCCCTACACTGCCCTAACACCACTGCACTGCCCTAAACCCTGAAACACCACCCCGTGCACGACCCCCTACACTGCCCGAACACCACTGCACCTAAACCCTGAAACACCACCCCCAGCACGACCCCCTACACTGCCCGAACACCACTGCACTGCTCTAAACCCTGAAACACCACCCCCTGCACGACCCACTACACTGCCCAAACACCACTGCACTGCCCTAAACCCTGAAAACACCACCCCGAGCACGACCCCCTACACTGCCCGAACACCACTGCACTGCCCTAAACCCTGAAACACCACCCCCTGCACAACCCCCTACACTGCCCGAACACTACTGCACTGCCCTAAACCCTGAAACACCACCCCCAGCATGACCCTCTACACTGCACGAACACCACTGCCCTAAACCCTGAAACACCACCCCCAGCAAGACCCTCTACACTGCCCGAACACCACTGCACTGCCATAAACCCTGAAACATCACCCCCAGCAAGACCCCCTACACTGCCCGAACACCACTGCACTGCCCTAAACCCTGAAACACCACCCCCAGCAAGAACCCCTACACTGCCCGAATACCACTGCACTGCCCTAAACCCTGAAACACCAACCCCAGCACGACCCCCTACACTGCCTGAACACCACTGCTCTGCCCAAAACCCTGAAACACCAGCCCCAGCACGACCCCCTACACTGCCCGAACACCACTGCACTGCCCTAAACCCTGAAACACCACCCCCAGCACGACCGCCTAAACTGCCTGAAAACCACTGCACTGCCCTAAACCCTGAAACACCAGCCCCAGCATGACCCCCTACACTGCCCGAACACCACTGCACTGACCGAAACCCTCAAACACCAGCCCCAGCACAACCCCTACACTGCCCGAACACCACTGCACTACCCTAAACCCTGAAACACCACCCCCAGCACGACCCCCTACACTGCCCGAACACCACTGCACTGCCCTAAACCCTCAAACACCAGCCCCAGCACGACCCCCTACACTGGCCTGAACACCACTGCACTACCCTAAACCCTGAAACACCAGCCCCAGCAAGACCCCCTACACTGCCTGAACACCACTGCACTGCCCTAAACCCTGAAACACCAGCCCCAGCAAGACCCCCTACAATGCCCGAACACCACTGCACTGCCCTAAACCCTGAAACACCAGCCCCAGCAAGACCCCCTACACTGCGCGAACACCATTGAACTGCCCTAAACCCTGAAACACCACCCCCAGCAAGACACCCTACACTGCCCGAACACCACTGCACTAAACCCTGAAACACCACCCCCAGCAAGACCACCTACACTGCCCGAACACCACTGCACTGCCCTAAACCCTGAAACACCAGCCCTCTGCACGACCCCCTACACTGCCCGAACACCACTGCACTGCCCTAAACCCTAAAACACTACCCCAGCATGACCCCCTACACTGCCCAAACACCACTGCACTGCCCTAAACCCTGAAACACTACCCCCAGCACGACCCCCTACACTGCCCGAACACCACTGTACTGCCCTAAACCCTGAAACACCACCCCCAGCACGACCCCCTACACTGCCCGAACACCACTGCACTGCCCTAAACCCTGAAACACCACCCCAGCACGACCCCTACACTGCCTGAACACCACTGCCTCCTAAACCCTGAAACACCACCCCAGCACGACCCCCTACACTGCCCGAACACCACTGCACTGCCCTAAACCCTGAAACACCACCCCCAGCAAGTCCCCCTACACTGCCCGAACACCACTGCTGTGCCCAAAACCCTGAAAACACCACCCCGAGCACGACCCCCTACATTGCCCGAACACCACTGCACTGCCCTAAACCCTGAAACACCAGCCCCAGCACGACCGCCTACACTGCCCGAACACCACTGCACTACCCTAAACCCAGAAACACCACCCCCAGCATGACCCCCTACACTGCCCGAGCACCACTGCACTGCCCTAAACCCTGAAACACCAGCCCCAGCACGACCCCCTACACTGCCTGAACACCACTGCACTGCCCTAAACCATGAAACACCATCCCCAGCACGACCCTCTACACTGCCCGAACACCACTACACTGCCCTAAACCCTGAAACACTATCCCCAGCACGACCCCCTACACTGCCCGAACACTACTGCACTGCCCTAAACCCTGAAACACCACCCCAGCACGACCCCCTACACTGCCCGAACACCACTGCACTGCCCTAAACCCTGAAACACCACCCCCAGCACGACCCCCAACACTGCCCGAACACCACTACACTGCTCTAATCCCTGAAACACCACCCCCTGCACGACCCCCTACACTGCCCGAACACCACTGCACTGCCCTAAACCATGAAACACCACCCCCAGCACGACCCCCTACACTGCCTGAACACCACTGCACTGCCTAAACCCTGAAACACCACCCCCAGCAAGACCCCCTACACTGCCCGAACACCACTGCACTGCCCTAAACCCTGAAACACCACCTCCAGCACAACCCCCTACACTGCCTGAACACCATTGCTCTGCCCTAAACACTGAAACACTGCCCCCAGCAAGACCCCCTACACTGCCCGAACACCACTGCACTGCCCTAAACCCTGAAACATCACCCCCAGCAAGACCCCCTACACTGCCCGAACACCACTGCCCTAAACCCTGAAACACCACCCCCAGCACGACCCCCTATACTGCCCGAACACCACTGCACTGCCCTAAACCCAGAAACACCACCCCCAGCACGACCCCCTACACTGCCCGAACACCACTGCTCTGCCCAAAACACTGAAACACCAGCCCCAGCACGACCCCCTCCACTGCCCGAACACCACTGCACTGCCCTAAACCCTGAAACACCAGCACCAGCACGACCCCTACACTGCCCGAACACCACTGCACTACCCTAAACCCAGAAACTCCACCCCCAGCATGACCCCCTACACTGCCCGAGCACAACTGCACTGCCCTAAACCCTGAAACACCAGCCCCAGCACGACCCCCTACACTGCCCGAACACTACTGCACTGCCCTAAACCATGAAACACCATCCCCAGCACGACCCCCTACACTGCCCGAACACCACTGCACTGCCCTAAACCCTGAAAACACTACCCCCAGCAAGACCCCCTACACTGCCCGAACACCACTGCACTCCCTAAACACTGAAACACCACCCCCAGCAAGACCCCCTACACTGCCCGAACGCCACTGCACTGCCCTAAACCCTGAAACACCAGCCCCAGCACGACCCCCTACACTGCCCGAACACCACTGCACTGCCCTAAACCCTGAAACACCACCCCCAGCACGACCCCCTACACTGCCCGAACACCACTGCACTAAACCCTGAAACACCACCCCCAGCACGACCCCCTACACTGCCCGAACACCATTGCACTGCTCTAAACCCTGAAACACCACCCCCTGCACGACCCACTGCACTGCCCGAACACCACTGCACTGCCCTAAACCCTGAAACACCACCCCAAGCACGACCCCCTACACTGCCCGAACACCACTGCACTGCCCTAAACCCTGAAACACCACCCCCTGCACAACCCCCTACACTGCCCGAACACTACTGCACTGCCCTAAACCCTGAAACACCACCCCCAGCATGACCCCCTACACTGCACGAACACCACTGCTCCTAAACCCTGAAACACTACCCCCAGCAAGACCCTCTACACTGCCCGAACACGACTGCACTGCCCTAAACCCTGAAACATCACCCCCAGCAAGACCCCCTACACTGCCAGAACACCACTGCACCTAAACCCTGAAACACCAGCCCCAGCAAGAACCCCTACATTGCCCGAAGAACACTGCACTGCCCTAAACCCTGAAACACCACCCCCAGCACGACCCCCTACACTGCCCGAACACCACTGCTCTGCCCAAAACCCTGAAACACCAGCCCCAGCACGACCCCCTACACTGCCCGAACACCACTGCACTGCCCTAAACCCTGAAACACCACCCCCAGCACGACCGCCTACACTGCCCGAACACCACTGCACTGCCCTAAACCCTGAAACACCAGCCCCAGCATGACCCCCTACACTGCCCGAACACCACTGCACTGACCGAAACCCTCAAACACCAGCCCCAGCACGACCCCTAAACTGCCCGAACACCACTGCACTACCCTAAACCCTGAAACACCAGCCCCAGCAACACCCCCTACACTGCCCGAACACCACTGCACTGCCCTAAACCCTGAAACACCACCTCCAGCACAACCCCCTACACTGCCTGAACACCATTGCTCTGGCCTAAACAGTGAAACACTGCCCCCAGCAAGACCCCCTACACTGCCCGAACACCACTGCACTGCCCTAAACCCTGAAACATCACCCCCAGCAAGACCCCCTACACTGCCCGAACACCACTGCCCTAAACCCTGAAACACCACCCCCAGCACGACCCCCTATACTGCCCGAACACCTTTGCACTGCCCTAAACCCAGAAACACCACCCCCAGCACGACCCCCTACACTGCCCGAACACCACTGCTCTGCCCAAAACACTGAAACACCAGCCCCAGCAGGACCCCCTCCACTGCCCGAACACCACTGCACTGCCCTAAACCCTGAAACACCAGCACCAGCACGACCCCCTACACTGCCCGAACACCACTGCACTACCCTAAACCCAGAAACACCACCCCCAGCATGACCCCCTACACTGCCCGAGCACCACTGCACTGCCCTAAACCCTGAAACACCAGCCCCAGCACGACCCCCTACACTGCCTGAACACTACTGCACTGCCCTAAACCATGAAGCACCATCCCCAGCACGACCCCATACACTGCACGAACACCACTGCACTGCCCTAAACCCTGAAAAACTACCCCCAGCAAGACCCCCTACACTGCCCGAACACCACTGCCCTAAACCCTAAAACACCACCCCCAGCAAGACCCCCTACACTGCCCGAACGCCACTGCACTGCCTAAACCCTGAAACACCAGCCCCAGCACGACCCCCTACACTGCCCGAACACCACTGCACTGCCCTAAACCCTGAAACACCACCCCGTGCACGACCCCCTACACATCCCGAACACCACGGCACTAAACCCTGAAACACCACCCCCAGCACGACCCCCTACACTGCCCGAACACCACTGCACTGCTCTAAACCCTGAAACACCACCCCTGCACGACCCACTACACTGCCCAAACACCACTGCACTGCCCTAAACCCTGAAAACACCACCCCGAGCACGACCCCCTACACTGCCCGAACACCACTGCACTGCCCTAAACCCTGAAACACCACCCCCTGCACAACCCCCTACACTGCCCGAACACTACTGCACTGCCCTAAACCCTGAAACACCACCCCCAGCATGACCCTCTAAACTGCACGAACACCACTGCCCTAAACCCTGAAACACTACCCCCAGCAAGACCCTCTACACTGCCCGAACACCACTGCACTGCCATAAACCCTGAAACATCACCCCCAGCAAGACCCCCTACACTGCCCGAACACCACTGCCCTAAACCCTGAAACACCACCCCCAGCAAGAACCCCTACACTGCCCGAAGAACACTGCACTGCCCTAAACCCTGAAACACCACCCCCAGCACGACCCCCTACACTGCCCGAACACCACTGCTCTGCCCAAAACCCTGAAACACCAGCCCCAGCACGACCCCCTACACTGCCCGAACACCACTGCACTGCCCTAAACCCTGAAACACCACCCCCAGCACGACCGCCTACACTGCCTGAAAACCACTGCACTGCCCTAAACCCTGAAACACCAGCCCCAGCATGACCCCCTACACTGCCCGAACACCACTGCACTGACCGAAACCCTCAAACACCAGCCCCAGCACGACCCCTACACTCCCGAACACCACTGCACTACCCTAGACCCTGAAACACCAGCCCCAGCAACACCCCCTACACTGCCCGAACACCACTGCACTGCCCTAAACCCTGAAACACCAGCCCCAGCAAGACCCCCTACAATGCCCGAACACCACTGCACTGCCCTAAACCCTGAAACACCACCCCCAGCAAGACACCCTACACTGCCCGAACACCACTGCACTGCCCTAAACGCTGAAACACCACCCCCAGCAAGACCCCCTACACTGCCCGGACAACACTGCACTGCCCTAAACCCTGAAACACCACCCCCAGCACGACCCCCTACACTGCCCTAACACCACTGCTCTGCCCAAAACCCTGAAACACCACCCCCAGCACGACCCCCTACACTGCCCGAACACCACTGCACTGCCCTAAACCCTGAAACACCACCCCCAGCACGACCCCCTACACTGCCCGAACACCACTGCACTGCCCTAAACCCTGAAACATCACCCCCAGCACGACCCCCTACACTGCCCGAACACCACTGCCCTAAACCCTGAAACACCACCCCCAGCACGACCCCCTACACTGCCCGAACACCACTGCACTGCCCTAAACCCTGAAACACCACCCCCAGATCTACCCCCTACACTGCCCGAACACCACTGCTCTGCCCAAAACCCTGAAACACCAGCCCCAGCACGACCCCCTACACTGCCTGAACACCACTGCACTGCCCTAAACCCTGAAACACCAGCCACAGCATGACCCCCTACACTGCCTGAACACCACTGCACTACCCTAAACCCAGAAACACCACCCCTTGCACGACCCCCTACACTGCCCGAACACCACTGCACTACCCTAAACCCAGAAACACCACCCCCAGCACGACCCCCTACACTGCCCGAACACCACTGCACTGCCCTAAACCCTCAAACACCAGCCCCAGCACGACCCCCTACATGGCCTGAACACCACTGCACTACCCTAAACCCTGAAACACCAGCCCCAGCAAGACCCCCTACACTGCCTGAACACCACTGCACTGCCCTAAACCCTGAAACACCAGCCCCAGCAAGACCCCCTACAATGCCCGAACACCACTGCACTGCCCTAAACGCTGATACACCAGCCCCAGCAAGACCCCCTACACTGCGCAAACACCATTGAACTGCCCTAAACCCTGAAACACCACCCCCAGCAAGACACCCTACACTGCCCGAACACCACTGCACTAAACCCTGAAACACCACCCCCAGCAAGACCACCTACACTGCCCGAACACCACTGCACTGCCCTAAACCCTGAAACACCAGCCCTCTGCACGACCCCCTACACTGCCCGAACACCACTGCACTGCCCTAAACCCTAAAACACTACCCCAGCATGACCCCCTACACTGCCCAAACACCACTGCACTGCCCTAAACCCTGACTCACTACCCCCCTGCACGACCCCCTACACTGCCCAAACACCACTGTACTGCCCTAAACCCTGAAACACCACCCCCAGCACGACCCCCTACACTGCCCGAACACCACTGCACTGCCCTAAACCCTGAAATACCACCCCAGCACGACCCCCTACACTGCCTGAACACCACTGCCCTAAACCCTGAAACACCACCCCCAGCAAGACCCCCTACACTGCCCGAACACCACTGCACTGCCCTAAACCCTGAAACACCACCCCCAGCAAGTCCCCCTAAACTGCCCGAACACCACTGCTGTGCCCAAAACACTGAAAAGCCAGCCCCAGCATGACCCCCTACACTGCCCAAACACCACTGCACTACCC
The DNA here is from genome assembly GCA_963921515.1 of Calotriton arnoldi. Taxonomy (NCBI): domain Eukaryota; kingdom Metazoa; phylum Chordata; class Amphibia; order Caudata; family Salamandridae; genus Calotriton; species Calotriton arnoldi. Next base: position 14,436 of record CAWUFW010012367.1, on the reverse strand, counting down.
TAAACCCTGAAACACCAGCCCCAGCACGACCGCCTACACTGCCCGTACACCACTGCACTACCCTAAAACCAGAAACACCACCCCCAGCATGACCCCCTACACTGCCCGAGCACCACTGCACTGCCCTAAACCCTGAAACACCAGCCCCAGCACGACCCCCTACACTGCCTGAACACTACTGCACTGCCCTAAACCATGAAACACCATCCCCAGCACGACCCTCTACACTGCACGAACACCACTATACTGCCCTAAACCCTGAAAAACTATCCCCAGCACGACCCCCTACACTGCCCGAACACCACTGCACTGCCCTAAACCCTGAAACACCACCCCGTGCACGACCCCCTACACTGCCCGAACACCACTGCACTGCCCTAAACCATGAAACACCACCCCCAGCACGACCCCCAATATTGCCCGAACACCACTACACTGCTCTAAACCCTGAAACACCACCCCCTGCACGACCCCCTACACTCCCCGAACACTACTGCACTGCCCAAACCCTGAAACACCACCCCCAGCACGACCCCCTACACTGCCTGAACACCACTGCCCTAAACCGTGAAACACCACCCCCAGCAAGACCCCCTACACTGCCCGAACACCACTGCACTGCCCTAAACCCTGAAACACCACCTCCAGCACAACCCCCTACACTGCCTGAACATCATTGCTCTGGCCTAAACAGTGAAACACTGCCCCCAGCAAGACCCCCAACACTGCCCGAACACCACTGCACTGCCCTAAACCCTGAAACATCACCCCCAGCAAGACCCCCTACACTGCCCGAACACCACTGCCCTAAACCCTGAAACACCACCCCCAGCACGACCCCCTATACTGCCCGAACACCACTGCACTGCCCTAAACCCAGAAACACCACCCCCAGCACGACCCCCTATACTGCCCGAACACCACTGCTCTGCCCAAAACACTGAAACACCAGCCCCAGCACGACCCCCTCCACTGCCCGAACACCACTGCACTGCCCTAAACCCTGAAACACCAGCACCAGCACGACCCCCTACACTGCCCGAACACCACTGCACTACCCTAAACCCAGAAACACCAGCCCCAGCATGACCCCCTACACTGCCCGAGCACAACTGCACTGCCCTAAACCCTGAAACACCAGCCCCAGCACGACCCCCTACACTGCCTGAACACTACTGCACTGCCCTAAACTATGAAACACCATCCCCAGCACGACCCCATACACTGCACGAACACCACTGCACTGCCCTAAACCCTGAAAAACTACCCCCAGCAAGACCCCCTACACTGCCCGAACACCACTGCCCTAAACACTAAAACACCACCCCCAGCAAGACCCCCTACACTGCCCGAACGCCACTGCACTGCCTAAACCCTGAAACACCAGCCCCAGCACGACCCCCTACACTGCCCGAACACCACTGCACTGCCCTAAACCCTGAAACACCACCCCGTGCACGACCCCCTACACTGCCCGAACACCACTGCACTAAACCCTGAAACACCACCCCCAGCACGACCCCCTACACTGCCCAAACACCACTGCACTGCTCTAAACCCTGAAACACCACCCCCTGCACGACCCACTACACTGCCCGAACACCACTGCACTGCCCTAAACCCTGAAACACCACCCCAAGCACGACCCCCTACACTGCCCGAACACCACTGCACTGCCCTAAACCCTGAAACACCACCCCCTGCACAACCCCCTACACTGCCCGAACACTACTGCACTGCCCTAAACCCTGAAACACCACCCCCAGCATGACCCCCTAAACTGCACGAACACCACTGCCATAAACCCTGAAACATCACCCCCAGCAAGACCCCCTACACTGCCCGAACACCACTGCCCTAAACCCTGAAACACCACCCCCAGCAAGAACCCCTACACTGCCCGAAGAACACTGCACTGCCCTAAACCCTGAAACACCACCCCCAGCACGACCCCCTACACTGCCCGAACACCACTGCACTGCCCTAAACGCTGAAACACCACCCCCAGCAAGACCCCCTACACTGCCCGAACAACACTGCACTGCCCTAAACCCTGAAACACCACCCCCAGCACGACCCCCTACACTGCCCTAACACCACTGCTCTGCCCAAAACCCTGAAACACCACTCCCAGCACGACCCCCTACACTGCCCGAACACCACTGCACTGCCCTAAACCCTGAAACATCCCCCCCAGCAAGACCCCCTACACTGCCCAAACACCACTGCCCTAAACCCTGAAACACCACCCCCAGCACGACCCCCTACACTGCCCGAACACCACTGCACTGCCCTAAACCCTGAAACACCACCCCCAGATCGACCCCCTACACTGCCCGAACACCACTGCTCTGCCCAAAACCCTGAAACACCAGCCCCAGCACGACCCCCTACACTGCCTGAACACCACTGCACTGCCCTAAACCCTGAAACACCAGCCCCAGCATGACCCCCTACACTGCCTGAACACCACTGCACTACCCTAAACCCAGAAACACCACCCCTTGCATGACCCCCTATACTGCCCGAACACCACTGCACTGCCCTAAACCCTCAAACACCAGCCCCAGCACGACCCCCTACACGGCCTGAACACCACTGCACTACCCTAAACCCTGAAACACCAGCCCCAGCAAGACCCCCTACACTGCCCGAACACCACTGCACTGCCCTAAACCCTAAAACACTACCCCCAGCATGACCCCCTACACTGCCCGAACACCACTGCACTGCCCTAAACCCTGACTCACTACCCCCCTGCACAACCCCCTACACTGCCCAAACACCACTGCACTGCCCTAAACCCTGAAACACCACCCCCAGCACGACCCCCTACACTGCCTGAACCCCACTGCACTGCCCTAAACCCTGAAACACCAGCCCCTGCATGACCCCTACACTGCCCGAACACCCCTGCACTGCCCTAAACCCTGAAACACCACCCCCAGCACGACCCCCTACACTGCCTGAACACCACTGCCCTAAACCCTGAAACACCACCCCCAGCAAGACCCCCTACACTGCCCGAACACCACTGCACTGCCCTAAACCCTGAAACACCACCCCCAGCACGACCCCCTACACTGCCCGAACACCACTGCACTGCCCTAAACCCTGAAACACCACCCCCAGATCGACCCCCTACACTGCCCAAACACCACTGCTCTGCCCAAAACCCTGAAACACCACCCCCAGCACGACCCCCTACACTGCCTGAACACCACTGCACTCTAAACCCTGAAACACCACCCCCAGCAAGACCCCCTACACTGCCCGAACACCACTGCACTGCCCTAAACCCTGAAACACCACCCCCAGCACGACACCCTACACTGCCCGAACACCACTGCACTGCCCTAAACCCTGAAACACCACCCCCAGCACGACCACCTACACTGCCCGAACACCACTGCACTGCCCTAAACCCTGAAACACCACCCCCAGCATCGACCCCCTACACTGCCCAAACACCACTGCTCTGCCCAAAACCCTAAAACACTACCCCCAGCTTGACCCCCTACACTGCCCGAACACCACTGCACTGCCCTAAACACTGACTCACTACCCCCCTGCACGACCCCCTACACTGCCCAAACACCACTGCACTGCCCTAAACCCTGAAACACCACCCCCAGCACGACCCCCTACACTGCCTGAACACCATTGCACTGCCCTAAACCCTGAAACACCAGCCCCTGCACGACCCCTACACTGCCCGAACACCCCTGCACTGCCCTAAACCCTGAAACACCACCCCCAGCATGACCCCCTACACTGCCTGAACACCACTGCCCTAAACCATGAAACACCATCCCCAGCACGACCCTCTACACTGCACTAACACCACTGCACTGCCCTAAACCCTGAAAAACTACCCCCAGCAAGACCCCCTACACTGCCTGAACGCCACTGCACTGCCCTAAACCCTGAAACATCACCCCCAGCAAGACCCCCTACACTGCCTGAACGCCACTGCACTGCCCTAAACCCTGAAACATCACCCCCAGCAAAACCCCCTACACTGCCCGAACACCACTTCCCTAAACCCTGAAACACCACCCCCAGCAAGACCCCCTACAATGCCCGAACGCCACTGCACTGCCCTAAACCCTGAAACACAAGCCCCAGCACGAACCCCTACACTGCCCAAACACCACTGCACTGCCTTAAACCCTGAAACACCACCCCGTGCACGACCCCCTACACTGCCCGAACACCACTGCACTGCCCTAAACCCTGAAACACCACCCCAGCACGACCCCCAATATTGCCCGAACACCACTACACTGCTCTAAACCCTGAAACACCACCCCCTGCACGACCCCCTACACTGCCCGAACACTACTGCACTGCCCAAACCCTGAAACACCACCCCCAGCACGACCCCCTACACTGCCTGAACACCACTGCCCTAAACCGTGAAACACCAACCCCAGCAAGACCCCCTACACTGCCCGAACACCACTGCACTGCCCTAAACCCTGAAACACCACCTCCAGCACAACCCCCTACACTGCCTGAACACCATTGCTCTGGCCTAAACAGTGAAACACTGCCCCCAGCAAGACCCCCTACACTGCCCGAACACCACTGCACTGCCCTTAACCCTGAAACATCACCCCCAGCAAGACCCCCTACACTGCCTGAACACCACTGCCCTAAACCCTGAAACACCACCCCCAGCATGACCCCCTATACTGCCCGAACACCACTGCACTGCCCTAAACCCAGAAACACCACCCCCAGCACGACCCCCTACACTGCCCGAACACCACTGCTCTGCCCAAAACACTGAAACACCAGCCCCAGCACGACCCCCTACACTGCCCGAACACCACTGCACTGCCCTAAACCCTGAAACACCAGCCCCAGCACGACCCCCTACACTGCCCGAACACCACTGCACTACCCTAAACCCAGAAACACCACCCCCAGCATGACCCCCTACACTGCCCGAGCACCACTGCACTGCCCTAAACTCTGAAACACCAGCCCCAGCACGACCCCCTACACTGCCTGAACACTACTGCACTGCCCTAAACCATGAAACACCATCCCCAGCACAACCCTCTACACTGCACGAACACCACTGCACTGCCCTAAACCCTGAAAAACTACCCCCAGCAAGACCCCCTACACTGCCCGAACACCACTGCCTTAAACCCTAAAACACCACCCCCAGCAAGACCCCCTACACTGCCCGAACGCCACTGCACTGCCCTAAACCCTGAAACACCAGCCCCAGCACGACCCCCTACACTGCCCGAACACCACTGCACTGCCCTAAACCCTGAAACACCACCCCCAGCATGACCCCCTACACTGCCCGAACACCACTGCACTAAACCCTGAAACACCACCCCCAGCACGACCCCCTACACTGCCCGAACACCACTGCACTGCTCTAAACCCTGAAACACCAGCCCCAGCATGACCCCCTACACTGCCCGAACACCACTGCACTGACCGAAACCCTCAAACACCAGCCCCAGCACGACCCCTACACTGCCCGAACACCACTGCACTACCCTAAACCCTGAAACACCAGCCCCAGCAACACCCCCTACACTGCCCGAACACCACTGCACTGCCCTAAACCCTGAAACACCAGCCCCAGCAAGACCCCCTACAATGCCCGAACACCACTGCACTGCCCTAAACCCTGAAACACCACCCCCAGCAAGACCCCCTACACTGCCCGAACACCACTGTACTGCCCTAAACGCTGAAACACCAGCCCCAGCACGACCCCCTACACTGCCTGAACACTACTGCACTGCCCTAAACCATGAAACACCATCCCCAGCACAACCCTCTACACTGCACGAACACCACTGCACTGCCCTAAACCCTGAAAAACTACCCCCAGCAAGACCCCCTACACTGCACGAACACCACTGCCCTAAACCCTGAAACACCACCCCCAGCATGACCCCCTATACTGCCCGAACACCACTGCACTGCCCTAAACCCAGAAACACCACCCCCAGCACGACCCCCTACACTGCCCGAACACCACTGCTCTGCCCAAAACACTGAAACACCAGCCCCAGCACGACCCCCTACACTGCCCGAACACCACTGCACTGCCCTAAACCCTGAAACACCAGCCCCAGCACGACCCCCTACACTGCCCGAACACTACTGCACTACCCTAAACCCAGAAACACCACCCCCAGCATGACCCCCTACACTGCCCGATCACCACTGCACTGCCCTAAACTCTGAAACACCAGCCCCAGCACGACCCCCTACACTGCCTGAACACTACTGCACTGCCCTAAACCATGAAACACCATCCCCAGCACAACCCTCTACACTGCACGAACACCACTGCACTGCCCTAAACCCTGAAAAACTACCCCCAGCAAGACCCCCTACACTGCCCGAACACCACTGCCTTAAACCCTAAAACACCACCCCCAGCAAGACCCCCTACACTGCACGAACACCACTGCCCTAAACCCTGAAACACCACCCCCAGCATGACCCCCTATACTGCCCGAACACCACTGCACTGCCCTAAACCCAGAAACACCACCCCCAGCACGACCCCCTACACTGCCCGAACACCACTGCTCTGCCCAAAACACTGAAACACCAGCCCCAGCACGACCCCCTACACTGCCCGAACACCACTGCACTGCCCTAAACCCTGAAACACCAGCCCCAGCACGACCCCCTACACTGCCCGAACACCACTGCACTACCCTAAACCCAGAAACACCACCCCCAGCATGACCCCCTACACTGCCCGATCACCACTGCACTGCCCTAAACTCTGAAACACCAGCCCCAGCACGACCCCCTACACTGCCTGAACACTACTGCACTGCCCTAAACCATGAAACACCATCCCCAGCACAACCCTCTACACTGCACGAACACCACTGCACTGCCCTAAACCCTGAAAACTACCCCCAGCAAGACCCCCTACACTGCCCGAACACCACTGCCTTAAACCCTAAAACACCACCCCCAGCAAGACCCCCTACACTGCCCGAACGCCACTGCACTGCCCTAAACCCTGAAACACCAGCCCCAGCACGACCCCCTACACTGCCCGAACACCACTGCACTGCCCTAAACCCTGAAACACCACCCCCAGCATGACCCCCTACACTGCCCGAACACCACTGCACTAAACCCTGAAACACCACCCCCAGCACGACCCCCTACACTGCCCGAACACCACTGCACTGCTCTAAACCCTGAAACACCAGCCCCAGCATGACCCCCTACACTGCCCGAACACCACTGCACTGACCGAAACCCTCAAACACCAGCCCCAGCACGACCCCTACACTGCCCGAACACCACTGCACTACCCTAAACCCTGAAACACCAGCCCCAGCAACACCCCCTACACTGCCCGAACACCACTGCACTGCCCTAAACCCTGAAACACCAGCCCCAGCAAGACCCCCTACAATGCCCGAACACCACTGCACTGCCCTAAACCCTGAAACACCACCCCCAGCAAGACCCCCTACACTGCCCGAACACCACTGCACTGCCCTAAACGCTGAAACACCACCCCCAGCAAGACCCCCTACACTGCCCGAACAACACTGCACTGCCCTAAACCCTGAAACACCACCCCCAGCACAACCCCCTACACTGCCCTAACACCACTGCTCTGCCCAAAACCCTGAAACACCACCCCCAGCACGACCCCTACACTGCGCGAACACCACTGCACTGCCCTAAACCCTGAAACACCACCCCCAGCACGACCCCCTATACTGCCCGAACACCACTGCACTGCCCTAAACCCTGAAACATCACCCCCAGCAAGACCCCCTACACTGCCCGAACACCACTGCCCTAAACCCTGAAACACCACCCCCAGCACGACCCCCTACACTGCCCGAACACCACTGCACTGCCCTAAACCCTGAAACACCACCCCCAGATCGACCCCCTACACTGCCCGAACACCACTGCTCTGCCCAAAACCCTGAAACACCAGCCCCAGCACGACCCCCTACACTGCCTGAACACCACTGCACTGCCCTAAACCCTGAAACACCAGCCCCAGCATGACCCCCTACACTGCCTGAACACCACTGCACTACCCTAAACCCAGAAACACCACCCCTTGCACGACCCCCTACACTGCCCGAACACCACTGCACTGCCCTAAACCCTCAAACACCAGCCCCAGCACGACCCCCTACACGGCCTGAACACCACTGCACTACCCTAAACCCTGAAACACCAGCCCCAGCAAGACCCCCTACACTGCCTGAACACCACTGCACTGCCCTAAACCCTGAAACACCAGCCCCAGCAAGACCCCCTACAATGCCCGAACACCACTGCACTGCCCTAAACGCTGATGCACCAGCCCCAGCAAGACCCCCTACACTGCGCGAACACCATTGAACTGCCCTAAACCCTGAAACACCACCCCCCGCAAGACACCCTACACTGCCCGAACACCACTGCACTAAACCCTGAAACACCACCCCCAGCAAGACCACCTACACTGCCCGAATACCACTGCACTGCCCTAAACCCTGAAACACCACCCCCCTGCACGACCCCCTACACTGCCCGAACACCACTGCACTGCCCTAAACCCTAAAACACTACCCCCAGCATGACCCCCTACACTGCCCGAACACCACTGCACTGCCCTAAACCCTGACTCACTACCCCCCTGCACATCCCCCTACACTGCCCAAACACCACTGCACTGCCCTAAACCCTGAAACACCACCCCCAGCACGACCCCCTACACTGCCTGAACACCACTGCACTGCCCTAAACCCTGAAACACCAGCCCCTGCATGACCCCTACACTGCCCGAACACCCCTGCACTGCCCTAAACCCTGAAACACCACCCCCAGCACGACCCCCTACACTGCCTGAACACCACTGCCCTAAACCCTGAAACACCACCCCCAGCAAGACCCCCTACACTGCCCGAACACCACTGCACTGCCCTAAACCCTGAATCACCACCCCCAGCACGACCCCCTACAGTGCCCGAACACCACTGCACTGCCCTAAACCCTGAAACACCACCCCCATATCGACCCCCTACACTGCCCAAACACCACTGCTCTGCCCAAAACCCTGAAACGCCAGCCCCAGCAAGACCCCCTACACTGCGCGAACACCATTGAACTGCCCTAAACCCTGAAACACGACCCCCAGGAAGACACCCTACACTGCCCGAACACCACTGCACTAAACCCTGAAACACCACCCCCAGCAAGACCACCTACACTGCCCGAACACCACTGCACTGCCCTAAAGCCTGAAACACCACCCCCCTGCACGACCCCCTACACTGCCCGAACACCACTGCACTGCCCTAAACCCTAAAACACTACCCCCAGCATGACCCCCTACACTGCCCGAACACCACTGCACTGCTCTAAACACTGACTCACTACCCCCCTGCACGACCCCCTACACTGCCCAAACACCACTGCACTGCCCTAAACCTTGAAACACCACCCCCAGCATGACCCCCTACACTGCCTGAACACCATTGCACTGCCCTAAACCCTGAAACACCAGCCCCTGCACGACCCCTACACTGCCTGAACACCCCTGCACTGCCCTAAACCCTGAAACACCACCCCCAGCATGACCCCCTACACTGCCTGAACACCACTGCCCTAAACCCTGAAACACCACCCCCAGCAAGACCCCCTACACTGCCCGAACACCACTGCACTGCCCTAAACCCTGAAACACCACCCCCAGCAAGTCCCCCTACACTGCCCGAACACCACTGCTGTGCCCAAAACACTGATAAGCCAGCCCCAGCATGACCCCCTACACTGCCCGAACACCACTGCACTGCCCTAAACCCTGAAACACCAGCCCCAGCACGACCGCCTACACTGCCCGAACACCACTGCACTACCCTAAACCCAGAAACACCATCCCCAGCACGACCCTCTACACTGCACGAACACCACTGCACTGCCCTAAACCCTGAAAAACTACCCCCAGCAAGACCCCCTACACTGCCTGAACACCACTGCACTGCCCTAAACCCTGAAACATCACCCCCAGCAAAACCCCCTACACTGCCCGAACACCACTTCCCTCAACCCTGAAACACCACCCCCAGCAAGACCCCCTACAATGCCCGAACGCCACTGCACTGCCCTAAACCCTGAAACACAAGCCCCAGCACGACCCCCTACACTGCCCGAACACCACTGCACTGCCTTAAACCCTGAAACACCACCCCGTGCACGACCCCCTACACTGCCCGAACACCACTGCACTGCCCTAAACCCTGAAACAACACCCGCAGCACGACCCCCAATATTGCCCGAACACCACTACACTGCTCTAAACCCTGAAACACCACCCCCTGCACGACCCCCTACACTGCCCGAACACTACTGCACTGCCCAAACCCTGAAACACCACCCCCAGCACGACCCCCTACACTGCCTGAACACCACTGCCCTAAACCGTGAAACACCAACCCCAGCAAGACCCCCTACACTGCCCGAACACCACTGCACTGCCCTAAACCCTGAAACACCACCTCCAGCACAACCCCCTACACTGCCTGAACAACATTGCTCTGGCCTAAACAGTGAAACACTGCCCCCAGCAAGACCCCCTACACTGCCCGAACACCACTGCACTGCCCTAAACCCTGAAACATCACCCCCAGCAAGACCCCCTACACTGCCTGAACACCACTGCCCTAAACCCTGAAACACCACCCCCAGCACGACCCCCTATACTGCCCGAACACCACTGCACTGCCTTAAACCCAGAAACACCACCCCCAGCACGACCCCCTACACTGCCCGAACACCACTGCACTGCCATAAACCCTGAAACACCAGCCCCAGCACGACCCCCTACACTGCCTGAACACCACTGCACTGCCCTAAACCCTGAAACACCAGCCCCAGCATGACCCCCTACACTGCCTGAACACCACTGCACTACCCTAAACCCAGAAACACCACCCCTTGCACGACCCCCTACACTGCCCGAACACCACTGCACTGCCCTAAACCCTCAAACACCAGCCCCAGCACGACCCCCTACACGGCCTGAACACCACTGCACTACCCTAAACCCTGAAACACCAGCCCCAGCAAGACCCCCTACACTGCCTGAACACCACTGCACTGCCCTAAACCCTGAAACACCAGCCCCAGCAAGACCCCCTACAATGCCCGAACACCACTGCACTGCCCTAAACGCTGATGCACTAGCCCCAGCAAGACCCCCTACACTGCGCGAACACCATTGAACTGCCCTAAACCCTGAAACACCACCCCCAGCAAGACACCCTACACTGCCCGAACACAACTGCACTAAACCCTGAAACACCACCCCCAGCAAGACCACCTACACTGCCCGAATACCACTGCACTGCCCTAAACCCTGAAACACCACCCCCCTGCATGACCCCCTACACTGCCCGAACACCACTGCACTGCCCTAAACCCTAAAACACTACCCCCAGCATGACCCCCTACACTGCCCGAACACCACTGCACTGCCCTAAACCCTGACTCACTACCCCCCTGCACAACCCCCTACACTGCCCAAACACCACTGCACTGCCCTAAACCCTGAAACACCACCCCCAGCACGACCCCCTACACTGCCTGAACACCACTGCACTGCCCTAAACCCTGAAACACCAGCCCCTGCATGACCCCTACACTGCCCGAACACCCCTGCACTGCCCTAAACCCTGAAACACCACCCCCATCACGACCCCCTACACTGCCTGAACACCACTGCCCTAAACCCTGAAACACCACCCCCAGCAAGACCCCCTATACTGCCCGAACACCACTGCACTGCCCTAAACCCTGAAACACCACCCCCAGCACGACCCCCTACACTGCCCGAACACCACTGCACTGCCCTAAACCCTGAAACACCACCCCCAGATCGACCCCCTACACTGCCCAAACACCACTGCTCTGCCCAAAACCCTGAAACACCAGCCCCAGCACGACCCCCTACACTGCCTGAACACCACTGCACTGCCCTAAACCCTGAAACACCAGCCCCAGCATGACCCCCTACACTGCCTGAACACCACTGCACTACCCTAAACCCAGAAACACCACCCCTTGCACGACCCCCTACACTGCCCGAACACCACTACACTGCCCTAAACCCTCAAACACCAGCCCCAGCACGACCCCCTACACGGCCTGAACACCACTGCACTACCCTAAACCCTAAAACACCAGCCCCAGCAAGACCCCCTACACTGCCTGAACACCACTCCACTGCCCTAAACCCTGAAACACCAGCCCCAGCAAGACCCCCTACAATGCCCGAACACCACTGCACTGCCCTAAACGCTGATACACCAGCCCCAGCAAGACCCCCTACACTGCGCGAACACCATTGAACTGCCCTAAACCCTGAAACACCACCCCCAGCAAGACACCCTACACTGCCCGAACACCACTGCACTAAACCCTGAAACACCACCCCCAGCAAGACCACCTACACTGCCCGAACACCACTGCACTGCAATAAACCCTGAAACACCACCCCCCTGCACGACCCCCTACACTGCCCGAACACCACTGCACTGCCCTAAACCCTAAAACACTACCCCCAGCATGACCCCCTACACTGCCCGAACACCACTGCACTGCCCTAAACACTGACTCACTACCCCCCTGCACGACCCCCTACACTGCCCAAACACCACTGCACTGCCCTAAACCCTGAAACACCACCCCCAGCATGACCCCCTACACTGCCTGAACACCATTGCACTGCCCTAAACCCTGAAACACTAGCCCCTGCATGACCCCTACACTGCCCGAACACCCCTGCACTGCCCTAAACCCTGAAACACCAGCCCCAGCATGACCCCCTACACTGCCCGAACACCACTGCACTGACCGAAACCCTCAAACACCAGCCCCAGCACGACCCCTACACTGCCCGAACACCACTGCACTACCCTAAACCCTGAAACACCAGCCCCAGCAACACCCCTACACTGCCCGAACACCACTGCACTGCCCTAAACCCTGAAACACCAGCCCCAGCAAGACCCCTACAACTGCCCGAACACCACTGCACTGCCCTAAACCCTGAAACACCAGCCCCAGCAAGACCCCCTACACTGCCCGAACACCACTGCACTGCCCTAAACGCTGAAACACCACCCCCAGCAAGACCCCCTACACTGCCCGAACACCACTGCACTGCCCTAAACCCTGAAACACCAGCCCCAGCACAACCCCCTACACTGCCCTAACACCACTGCTCTGCCCTAAACCCTGAAACACCACCCCCAGCACGACCCCTACACTGCGCGAACACCACTGCACTGCCCTAAACCCTGAAACACCACCCCCAGCACGACCCCCTATACTGCCCGAACACCACTGCACTGCCCTAAACCCTGAAACATCACCCCCAGCAAGACCCCCTACACTGCCCGAACACCACTGCACTGCCCTAAACCCTGAAACACCACCCCCAGCACGACCCCCTACACTGCCCGAACACCACTGCACTGCCCTAAACCCTGAAACACCACCCCCAGCATCGACCCCCTACACTGCCCGAACACCACTGCTCTGCCCTAAACCCTGAAACACCAGCCCCAGCACGACCCCCTACACTGCCTGAACACCACTGCACTGCCCTAAACCCTGAAACACCAGCCCCAGCATGACCCCCTACACTGCCCGAACACCACTGCACTGCCCTAAACCCAGAAACACCAGCCCCTGCACGACCCCCTACACTGCCCGAACACCACTGCACTGCCCTAAACCCTCAAACACCAGCCCCAGCATGACCCCCTACACGGCCTGAACACCACTGCACTACCCTAAACCCTGAAACACCAGCCCCAGCACGACCCCTACACTGCCTGAACACTACTGCACTGCCCTAAACCCTGAAACACCAGCCCCAGCAAGACCCCCTACACTGCCCGAACACCACTGCACTGCCCTAAACGCTGATGCACCAGCCCCAGCAAGACCCCCTACACTGCCCGAACACCATTGAACTGCCCTAAACCCTGAAACACCACCCCCAGCAAGACACCCTACACTGCCCGAACACCACTGCACTGCCTAAACCCTGAAACACCAGCCCCAGCACGACCACCCTACACTGCCCGAACACCACTGCACTGCCCTAAACCCTGAAACACCACCCCTGCACGACCCCCTACACTGCCCGAACACCACTGCACTGCCCTAAACCCTGAAACACCACCCCCAGCACGACCCCCTACACTGCCCGAACACCACTGCACTGCCCTAAACCCTGACTCACTACCCCCTGCACGATCCCCCTACACTGCCCAAACACCACTGCACTGCCCTAAACCCTGAAACACCACCCCCAGCACGACCCCCTACACTGCCGAACAATTACTGCACTGTCTTAACCCCCAAAACACCACCTCCTGCAATACAAAAATTGAACAC